>JAOPUC010000011.1:1051309-1062287 GCA_027564185.1 Cephalocassis borneensis
GAGGGGGGAGTCCCGCAGCGCGCGCGCCTCACTGCTGAATGTCATTACCACAGAACAGCACAGCGCGCGCGGAGGGGAGGGGAGGGAGGAAAAGGGGGGGGGGGGGGGTCGAGGGAAAGGGGGCGGGGACGCGCGCGGCTTTACTGTGTGAGGGAGGGAGGAAGATCCACTGGGCGGAGGAAGACGGGGGTGGCATGTCTGTCACTTCCAGCTCCGTTTCTCTGTGTGACTCATTTGAAAAGGTTTGTGGACACACTCAGGGAAACAAACACGTGAAAAATGTCGAAAGAAGACACGTTGACCTTTATGGTCCTAGATTATTGACACGACAACGGCGGTCTGTTTTCCGTGTTCACCCCCGAAACTCTCATGGTGCGCCCTTTCTCCAAATCAGATCAGGCGTGACATCGACTTCCGGTCTTCTGCTGGGCTTTGAACTATCATCTTTCTACGGTTGCAGGAACGCTTCTAATACAGAGATGCAGTGTTTTATAAGTCCTTATTATTTCATATGTGTATAGCAAGTGCACATTTAATATTTCTTATGTTGGAATTTATTCCACTGCAGGTTAATTTATTCTTACACACCATAGGTTTCTTGGGCCTCTGTATATTTCTGTAAATAGTCCAGCACTGCACATTCACCAAGACAAATCCCTGGTGTGTGTAAAATACTGTACTTGGCCTCCATTTCATCTGCAGTGACTCTGATCTGATTCTAGATTTCCTGACAACAAGTCCCAGTTCTATTATATTAAGGAATATAATAAAGGAATAATAATAAAGGACCCCATCAAGAAAGACTTTTGGGTAGTCGAGGTGACCTTTAAGAAAGTGCTTAAATTGAAGAAGAAAAAAAAGACATGTTACAGATCTCATCACTTTTGTTCTAGCATCCGTTCACCCAAACATCACACAGGCTTTAATCTTCAGTCTGGCTTATCTCAATGACAGGGAATGAAAACAGCTCCATACCACGACAGCAGGTTGTGTTTTATTGTTCGATTTGTGTACCTAGAATGATGTGTTTGTGACAAAGTTGTTAAATCTTAAAACTAACAAACTGTTAGAAAGGACAATAACCCTAACCCTAGAGTAGCAGATCGTTTCCATTTGAATATCTTAAATCAGTGGTTTGAAATGTAAAGTGCTGCAGAGAATTTCGTTGTGAATCATGATGTTTGGCTGAATATACTGTATTTTATATCCAAATGCAGTTGTATGATGATGATCGTTGGTTAGCAGGCTTTTGTGCATGACTAATAAGAAGGAAAAATCAGTTAAAAACAGATCTATCTACTTTCCCCCAAGTGTTTTATTTGTTTTATACCACAACAGTAAAAACTGCCATTATAGAACATCAATCAACACTTTCTGACCAATCAGAGTTCACCACTGCAGTGAAATATTCAAGAAGATGAAGAGCAGCCAAGCTTTTTTTCTCCAGAGTGAGACTAATTACACTTTATGATCCATCGCACTGTTATTACAGACATGTTTGTGGAGGGGGTAGTTGTAAAGTCTGAGGGCAAAAGGGCAATAGGATTTCGCTCCTCCCCTGAGGGTGAGGGCGGGGGTCTGTCTGTGCATGTGTCAGGGTAAAGGTCATAGGTCACGTGTTGGAGAAATTCTGCAGTTACTGCACTAATGACAATCTTATTCACAGCTGTTAAAGACAAATGTCTTTGATAAAGTATTGGCACCCTGTTATTGTTACGTGGCCTTTAAGGGTAATATGAGCAATAAAACACAGAAGGTATACTCTTAGCAGAGTAGATATGGTGGGGTTTTTTTTTTACATGCTGTTCTTCATTTTTTTTTATACAGTTTTCCAAGAAGGCTTGAAGTTGAGCACAAGTCATCACAATGGTTCTGTAAGACCTCCACAGTAAAAAAAAACACCCCTGAGTAACTGTTGGTCCACCTGGAGTTACTGAAGATCCGTTGTTATTGCAGTTCCAGTCTTGGCAACATGGCCATGGTGCAGAACAACCGTCCTCACTCTGAGAAGGATCAGGCTCTGCTCAGAGTACCAGTGAAGAGGCTGATGCGAGAGAGGCAGATAGAAGCAGCACCTATAAAGAAGCGTGTGATGGCAGCACTTAATTTGTCATGCAAAAAAGCCTCAGAGTCATCAGCGTCCTCATCATTGTCAAGGACTCCTGTTATAAAAGCCGAACATGTAGAGAAGGACTGTCAGTTTCTGAACTATCAACATGTCTCAAAGGGACAGGATGGACGAGACAGCGCTTTGGACCTGAGCCCAGCTTTGAGGCACACTCTGGCCCAGTTTACTCTGAGCAGCCAGTGTTCTTTAGGAGGCCCTGCTGCCTTTTCTGGTCAGTACAGCCAGGAGAAGCTGGCTCCGTCTCTCAGCCAGGCCAGCGTGGCAGTCGGGCCCTTACTGGTGCCTCCTGACAGCTCCACAGAGCTTGTGTTGTGCACGCTGGAGGGTGAATCCATTTCCTGCTTCTCAGTGGGTGGTGAGCTGCGCCTATGTTTGCCTCAGGTGCTCAACACGGTTCTGCGAGACTTCTCCCTGCAGCAGATCAACTCAGTGTGTGATCAGCTCTACGTCTACTGCTCGCGCTGCAACGCTTCCCAGCTGCACGTCCTCAAAGTGCTGGGTGTCCTCCCGGCCGGCGCGCCATCCTGTGGCCTCATCACGCTCACAGACTCCCAGCGGCTCTGCAACACCCTGCTCCACCCAGGTGACAACCTTCCCGCCAGCCCGCATAAAGACCACCGGCTTGCTGAAGAAGAGGAGCGGGAAGCAGAGGAAGTCGGAGGATTCTGGGTGGAGCATCAGTGCCTGGGGAAGTGCCAAGGCCTGTTCGTTCCTCGTCTCTACACCACTCCGGGAGCTCTGTGTATCCGATGCTCGCAGTGCCGACAGCTTTTCTGTCCAGAGCGCTTCGTCATGCACTCACATCGGCAGCCAGACAAGCGGACCTGCCACTGGGGCTTTGACTCCGCCAAATGGGCGTGTTACCTCCAGCTGGGACGACGGTACCACGGCATCGCCGATGAGGGGAAACTGGAGCAGCTCCTGCAGGCCATGAAACTGAAGTTCAGTGGGATTCGTCTGGACACAAAGCCGTCACATCTGGTAAGACTCGCGATACGTTTATTCAGGAAAAGTCTCAGCTTTGTGTTCAGTAACTAAAGTGAAACTAATACAAAAAAAAAATGTTCAGTAGTACCAAGAGTAGGGGATTTGAGTTTGGGAAATTTAATTGATATTTTGCAGTCTTTGTGCCATTATGAACCACAGCACTTCCTGGGGAACATTCAACTCCATAATTCTACGGTTAATTATTCAGTAATTACAATGAAACTTGTATTAAAGGTGTAGTTATGACTCTGTAAAATTTAAGCTGTTTAATTTAAATCTTTTTTTTTTTATAAATACTAAACAGCAGATGAACCTTTCTAAATTTTACGTCAAAGAACAACAATTAGAGCAGAATTACACAAGGCCAAAAAACAGATGGAATATTTTCCAGATGTACTTGTGTGAAGTGTGAGATTTACTATAAATCTGTCGCGAGTAATGATCATGTTTTAGAGCAGATGCATGATGGAGACGTGTTGGAGGACGTGTCCCTGTGGTAAGCTGTAAATATTTTAACGCTGAAGTAAACAGTGAAGTGGAGTGGTGTTAGGTGAGCTGTGGTCTTGAGCAGGCGTTTCCCCTCTCTGGAGGAAGCTGCACGACGCTGACGGTTCGGTCAGGGTCGCCTGGCTTTCCTCACCGAGTCTGCACAAACAGCAGGAACCACGGCAACAGGGCAGAGAAACAGAGAGTGAGTGGGAGGGGAGTGGGCGAGAGAGAAAGAGAGAGAGAGTGGAAAAAGAGACGGGGAAAAAAGAGGAAAGAACTAGAGACACAGAGAGAGAGGAGGACAGTCACATGTGTCTCCAGCCTGCTGCTTTCCCCCACTATGGCCCCTACATTCAGCTTCACTTTCAGCCAATAGAAATGCAGACCCCCAGTCCCGGCCTCCTTCACAGCCAATCAGCTTTCAGAACTCCCAGTCGATTCCAGACTCATTATATAACCCTTATCCGGAGACTAAACAACGCTGTCCGGAGATTGGAGTTCTGAGAAAAGCAGCCTCAGCTCAGAAAAGACATGACCGCTGAAACGAAAGTAGATCGACTCTGTATAACACACAAAACACCTGACAGAAACAATAGACGTCTGAGAGACGAGTGAAGCAGATTGTTTCCTCCAGCTGCACTCAAATCTCAGAGTTAAATCTCGGTGTAATGAATGATAAAGAGCAGACTGCTGACCTTTGGACTTGGCCAGCTGCCACCGTGTGGAAGGAGTGAGCGAGCGAGCTTATTTTTGTCTGAGCCATTATTAATGTTGTCAGAGATAAGCGGCGCTATCCACTCTGTCTGTTTGTGAGAGATAAAGTCGTCGCGACTGTAAGCAAGTTCTGTCCTGTTACACGTAACAGGGCAGTAAATATAAATTTTTTTAAATGTTTAAAGGAGGCGAGACGAGTCGTAAACATTCACCTTCATGAACCTGATGGGTCAGAAGCTGTTGATGAATCTTCTCGAACAGCAGCTCCGACAGTAGTGAAGGTTTATATTTGGCTTCTGTAGTAACCGCTCGTTCACAGGGACCTGCACGGTGGACGCTCCATAAACGGATATCTGCGGTGAAGGTTTCTGTAAGGAGACGTTTATTAAACTGGTTTCTGGAAGGAGTCTCCAGTGTCAGAGCTATGGAAGTCATTACTAGTTACCGTACGTTAAAAATACAATATGTTCGTAAACATCCATAGCCAGATAAAGAAGTTAGAGTGGTGTGCATAAATATTGGCACCCACATTAAGAGTTTTAAGGATGAACCGACACAAATATGCTCATTAGTGTTGGGCATTGTTGATCTATTTATTGTGTATGAAATAAATATTAATTAGTTGTTAGATGTTTATTATTGGGCTCATTATTCACGCATTAACGACTTTACTGTTGGCATAATAACGATGACGTGTCTGGATTTCATTGTTTGTTTTTGCTGCATATTTTCTAACCGTCTCAACATTTTAGAAAGGTTAGATCTGATAAACGAAACTGAGACACAGATCTTTCATTAATGTTTGTATGAGACAGCTTTGGGTTTCTGATAAATGACTGACCCGTGAGCAGGTCTGAGGTCAGTGATAAACCCCAGCCGTGGTTTTGTGTGTTTGTGTGTATGTTCACTGAATGACTGGACTGCTTGCGTCAGACGTTGTAAATTGTCTGGAGCCTTCAGGCCGCCAAGAGCCATATGATGTATACACACACACACACACACACACACACACACACACACACACACAGAGAGCCAGACACGGGCAGGTTCATGCAGAGTCGTCTGGAGCCCTCATGCATGACTTCATGTCAAACCTGTTATGGCTGTGAGATATAAAAAGTAAATGATCCTGTTTGTCTGTGAATGATAATAATCTGAGTATCTGTGAGATCACACTGACAGATAAAAGCTTCAAACCCTCAGCTGCTTTCATTCACAGGAGTTTTTCGTTTTAGGATGAGTGAAAAAAAATAAATTAGCGCATGTTATTATTGTGTAAGACAAGTCTAGAGTGAGACAGCAGGGCCTCCAGGAAGCCAGTCATCCATCAAGAAAGAGACAGACAAAGGCAGAAAGAGGAAAAAAGAGAAGGAGAGACAAAAATAGACAGAGAGAAAAAGTGAGATTGAGACAGAGATCGAAAGAAATATACAGAGATACAGAGATAAAATGAGAGGGAAAGACAGACATACAGTACACAGTAAGTGAGAGAACAAGGAACGCAGTGAGGTTGAGAAAGAGATAGAAGAGAGAAAAAGAGAGTGAGACAGAGAGAGCTAGACAGAGGAAGAGACAGAGAGTGAGACAGCAGGGCCTTCTCAGTTGTCCACAGAAAAAAAGAGACAGAGTGAGACAGGCAGAGTGTGAGAGTGGGACAGCAGGGCCTCCCGGAACTCAGTGGTCCATAAAGAAGCATTCAGAGCTGTGAGTGAGTGTTAATCCTGAACCCTGTCTCCACACTGATATACGATCTCTCTCTCTCTTTCTCTCTCTCTCTGTGTCCTCTAGGAGGCTGCCCGAGTGGAGGAGGGGTTAAATCTGTGTTCTGGGAAAGAGAAAGTGTATGAGAGTGGTTCAGAGGGAAAGGTAAAACACACTCACCTGGAATCAGTTTTATCTGAGTTTATCAGTGCATTTCTTGTCACACACAACGCCACACCCACAGACTTTTATGTCCATTCCTATTGCACAGGCGGTGGCAGCGTTCCCGGCATACACATTTGACCCGTGTGTCCTCACTAACCTGAAGGAGGATCCCAGACACCTGGACCTCATGTGGCAAAGGTGCATTGACATCATGAACACACATTTATTCACTCACTCACCTCAACTCAGCTTATTTGTTTCCACCTCCACATGGTGTGTATTTGGGTTCAAGGTGTAAATAGGATGTGTGTAAGAGTTCTTGGGTTTTTACCTTATAATATATGAATGAAACGATAATGTATATCAATAAATAAGTCATAGATCAGAAATAAATAACAACATAAAATATCTATTCATTCATATCCTACAGCAAACAATGTAAAAACTCCTATGATGAAAATCCATAAACAGACAAGTCAGAGATGTGGTTTAATATTAGTGTAGAGTCTGTAAAAATTTTCTGTAAAAATGTACAGCATCGAGACACCAGAAATAAACGTCTTGTGTTTGTCCCGTGTGTAAGTGGAGTTTAACTCGCCATGTTCTTCCAGTTGGTATCTTTACATGCACGATAAGCTGAATGTCTCCAGCACGGCCCTGGACTCTGCACGAGCTGCTGATAAAGACAACGACACGCTGAGAGCCGAGACGCTGAAACCTGTGAAAAAAGCATCAGAGGAAGCGGAGGAAAGCGAACGCAAAGCATCTGCAGGTCCGTCACCTCCTCATGGCCTGAGAGCCAAGTGTCATGATCGTGTGAGCGACGTGACTGATTCTTCAAACGCTGCTATTCTCTGATTCCACAGGGGGCAAGAAAACAAGTCGCCCAGCCAGCCAATCACAGCGCAGCGATCCAGACGAGCGACCCAGGGTTTCCATAGAAACACCGGCATGTGAGAAGTCTTTGGAGGAGAACAAGGACAGCATGGTGGTGGAGGTGCTTCAGATGTACAACGCTCAGCAGGAGAAGCTGCAGTCCACCCTGCGCAAGCAGCAGCAGCTGGAAAAGGTTCTTAATCTCCACGTGTGTCACGTGTCTTTAAACCGACGTGGTGCTAAAGATCAGGATTGGAGTTTTTTTCCACGGAAGATTAGAAATAAGATTATATCAGAGATCATATGTAAGAAAAGTATTACAATAAGCGGCGCAAAATATAAACACACACACACATCAGGATGCTGAGGAAAGTGAATGGATTTTTGTAGTTACATGAATATAAATGATGTTTACTCTGTAATTAAATAAACAGCACATAAATTAAATAATCTGCACTGCATCGTTTGGTGTGTGTGCGTGTGTCTCACCACCACCACCACAGTAACACACACACACCTCTCTGCTATAATGCACCAAAGTTTGTCCTGACCTTCTCCTCTGCTTTTCGTCCTCGGGGATCAGGAGCTGCAGGCTCTGCGCAAAGCCGATGCAGACGAGTTGGGGGAGGTGCAGACGGAGCTGCAGGTGGAGCAGGAGGAACAGAAGAGGCTTCAGTGCAGTATGGAGCAGCAGAGCTGTAGGTGCCGAGAGCAGCAGGAGAACCGTTACACTGCACAGGTAGAACACAAGCACATTGTCATGCAGTAACCAGTCCTTTTTTATCAGACTTTAATTCACTATTTAAAAAAATCTCGTTTAATGATTTAATCGTACAGAGCAGATGGAAAAAAAAATCTAAAGGAGCTGCATGACACCTTGCCCTGTGGATGAGCTGTTACCATAGAAACAAAAACATATTAGAACAATCGCAGTAATTTAGTGTGAGCCTGTGATTTGTGGCTGCTCTCCTGTCAGAGCCGCTGTAGTGTAACATCACTGTGATTGGCCCTGGTGCAAATATTTTTTCTTGGCCCAACTTCTCCCCCCTCTCTCACTCACACACACACACACACACACACACAAAACCGCTCCAGACAGCTGTAAAGCAGACAGATGTTATGTCACCATGGCGATCCTCAGGCACCTCCCATCCTGCAGACCAGCGTTTGATGAGCTCCATCACGGACAGTCCTGATGTGGGTGGTGCTGATAGAAGGCTGGCCGAAGTGCCACGTTTATCATTGCCGATCTAACAATCTGCCCTGGACTCAAACCCCCACAGCCAAATTTCCCCAAACATCTTTATCCAGCATGGTTATTTTGAAGACTGCATGAAGCAGTCAATGTGTGTTAGGCCCTACCCACAAGAGCAAAGCAGTAACAGATCACTTTCATACAGGGGCCCCTGACAGCCTCTGGGCCCTGGGGCACTGCATCATCGATATTTACATCAGGGTAGAGCTGTTGTAGAAATGAATCAACACCTTCTAGCCAATCGCAGTCCAGAACTCAGCAGCAGTGTGGTGTTTTAATGGAGATGCTGCACTTTTTATAGCTCCCCTCCAGTTGAAAACATGAGCACAAGGTGTTCTTGGAATTACAGGCTTTTATTGCACATCCATGCTTTCAACGTGCCGTCAAAACGCCGTGAGAACTAGATAAAATAAAATACAAAAACATAAATGACTCTACAGCCTTCCAGAGTATTCTTATAGAGAATAATGATAAAAATAAACATATCACAAAGGAAATATAACTTAAATATACAGATAATGAAACATGAGTTATTCTGTGATCAAGTAAACAGCACCAGCAATTAGAATAAGTTCACATAAATTATCATAACTAAACACAAATAACGGCATACCTCATTGGCCGCGTTAACTCAAGGGGAGTAAAAGGAAACTTCAGGCTCGAGAAGTCTTCACAATCCAACTCTTCATAAACTTAAAACAGCAGGTAATCTTACTTTACAGGTATGCTCCGACGAGCATGCATGCATAGGGCACAGCAACAAACAAAACCCCCCTTCCTCACAGTGACTAACATTAGTTCCGCTATATTTAAACCTTAAATATATTTACTAGGCTTTATGTTCCCAATTATTTATTCATCAGTAATGTTAATCATTCTTTTAATTGTCTCAAAATATTAAATGAACTTAAATTGCATAACTGACTCTGATGGCAGCTACAGTATGTATTGTATGTTCTAAAGTATTTTAATATTGTTCATTATTATACATACAGGACACTTTTTCGATGGAATAAAAACGTGTTCTATTCCCTTCTAGCTGGTTTCATTAATTTGGTTTGATAGCACGCAATGTTAACATATCGCTTATCCTACATGCATTACGTCACTCTACCCAGTGGAGAATGAGTGTTTAATATGATTTACGATATTGCATGGTTATCAAGACAACATGACGTCATACGTCGGAGCTGATGCGAATATCCAATGAGAAAGTTTTCTGCTGCGCATGTGCAGAAGCATTTCTTTGTTCGCCGGGAAAGAGAAAGACGCGTTGAACACCCAAAAGGCTAACAAAACTTCATTAGAGATTCTTCACGCATATTTACAAGAGAAAAACAAACCAACGGGCATCGAGAAACTGGAAAACAGACACGTCAGAGATGGAATAAAACATGGATTTTATTCCCTTCTAGCTGGTTTCATTCATTTGGTTTGATAGCACGCAATGTTAACATATCGCTTATCCTACGTGCATTATGTCACTCTACCCAGTGGAGAATGAGCGTTGAATATTGTTTACGATATTGCATGGGTGTCAAGACAACACGACATCACATGTTGGAGCTAATGCGAATATCCAGTGAGAAAGTTTTGTGCTGCACATGCACAGAAGCATTTCTTTGTTCACCAGGAAAGAGAAAGACATGTTGAACACCCAAAAGGCTACCAAAACTTCATTCGAGATTCTTCATGCATACTTACAAGAGAAAAATAAACCAACGGGCATCAAGAAACTGGAAAACAGACACGTCAGAGATGTAAAACTTCCACGCTAGTGAGCGACTGTGCCAATTTGCAAACATGGCTGCCAGGTTTGCTTCGTTAAATACGGAAGATTTTGAGAGAATTTTGAAAGAAAAAGATGTGTTGAATACCCGAAAGGAATGTATAATAATAATAATAATAATAATAATAATAATAATAATAATGCTTTTTTTCATGGTATATCAGATATATTCCATTCAGCTAGCATGATACTGACCTCGTCTTTGACTTGTTCATTATCATGCTAGCTGAATGGAATATATCTGATATACCACTCAATGCTAGCCAGTATTATTTAAATGTTTCACAGTAAAATGTTATGGTAAAATATCTTGTTTGGGAACAACAAGAACTTCTACAACTTTTTAGAAGTAAAATTCTTTTATTTTAGATCTTTTAGAATACATTCAAAAAGTATTGTAGCGCATATACGATCAAATTGTGCCCAATCTCTTCTGTATTTATTACCATTTACTCAGTTTATTCTTGTTACCATTTATTGAAATAGCTTGATAGGAAATGGATACACCTTTATAAAACCAAACAATATTTGATATTACAGTATACAAAATTTCTGTGTTGGGCCACTGTTAAAAAAAATGTAATTTTTCATTGTCCTAATTTTTTACATGATTATAAATTTGAGGTAAACTTAAACAGCTTAGCTGTAAATGAGAATTTTAAAGTTGGAATATCAAACCTTTCATGTCCGATAGACATTACTGCCATTTAGCAGACGTTCTTATTCAGCACAACATATACCCTGTCCACACTAGGGATTTTGTACCGATACGAAACTACTTTCATTCCGCAACACCTGTCCACGCTAGCAACTATACTGGTACTGTAGCGGTATAACTGTATTGCTATGAAACCCACAAATGTATGGGTTTCGT
>JAOPUC010000011.1:3108045-3118671 GCA_027564185.1 Cephalocassis borneensis
CATTTTCCTCAATAAATAAATGACCAAGTATAATATTTTTGTCTCATTTGTTTAACTGGGTTCTCTTTATCTACTTTAAAGACTTGTGTGAAAGTCAATGATGTTTTAGGTCATTTATGCAGAAATATAGAAAATTCTAAAGGGTTCACAAACTTTCATGCACCACTGTTAGTTGGTTCGTTTGGCATATTTTCGAGTGATAGCTCATAACAGCATCTTCCAAGCTGTCGATCCCATACAGAACGAGTAAAAGTAATTACGGTCAACAGGTCTGCAGTATAAACCTTTATAAATGTTCACAAAAGGGTGTCATTACAAAACACCTGCACTGCATTAATGTCTTACCAAATACTTTGCAGCCTAATTATAAGTGTAAATATCTATAAAAAAGATTGACTCCTTCTTCCACAAATGTTTAATTATATATTTGTCTTGCTGCACTGAGCTCCTCTGAAGCCTGTACTGTTAATCAGATTGAGCTCGGATCAGAGACGTGGAACAAAATGAACCTGCTGCTATGATCACAGTGTTCAAAAGCAGCTTGTGATTCAGTTAAACAGAGAGAACAATTCTATTTTCACACTTGATGACTATGTTTAATTAGCCTGCTAATAACCTGACACACACACACACACACACACACACACACACACACACGGCTTTGCTTTGTTTCTTCCCAACAATAACCAGAAGGCCGGTCGACCTCTCAGTGACCCAGTGCTAAGTTAAAAACACTCGACTGAACAATACATTAAAGCAGCGCAAAACAAAAGAAGGACTTACCGATTAATTCTTTATTCCTGACGTCTAAGGCCATGTTTCGTAACGCAGTAGCCACCGCACACACCACACGATCGTTATCTATCCTCAAGAGCTCCACAAGGATTGGCAGGCCTTTCTCTTTTCTTACCGCTGCACGAATGTAGACTGACCACTGAAGTTAAAAAAAAGGAAAAAATTGCACAGATAAACACGAGGTTAAAAAATATTGTTGAAATGATTTTAAAAATCATTTGCTCCCTTCATACACATTTCCTTCATACCACAATATCATTCAGCATTTCGTTCAAACATTTTATATCCTAACAAGTGTTGCCAGGAAAAACAAACCTTACCCGGCAGCACTTATTTTATACCTATATGTTGATAATGGTAATATTTCTCAATCATCAGCTGTCAGGTTTGACATTTCAAGGTCATTCAAAGTCAAAGGTCATGGTGGCAACTGAAAGCCCATATGTTGATAATGGTAAACATCTGGCTATCATTAACCATTTTAAAGTTATCGCCCTTTGAAAACCTATGACCTTGAGTTTGACCTTTCAAAGTCACTCAAGGTCAAAGATCATGGTGCCAAATGAAAGCCCATATGGGAGTTCCTATATGCTCATAATGGTAATAGTGGAAAATATGTTATTTTGACCGAAGACCTTGACCCCCCTGACCTTTAACCCCCAACCGCTACAGAGACTGTCCAAGCTCCCCCATCATGCAGCATATGGTTGGAAGCAGAATTGAAAGATGCACATTTTGGTTTTGGTTCGAAGTCCAAATGATTAATTTGAAGAAAGTTATTGACTTTTAATTTCGTTAAGCACTTTTAACTTCAAGTCAAAATCTCAAAATGCTCAACAGTAAAATGAATGAGCAGTTGTACTGCGGTCAGCTCCTTAATTACAACAGTAACACCAGTTAGTTTCTGCAGATAAACATAAACATGAACACGTGAGCGTTTGGGTTAGTTAACAAAAGTAACTGAACATCTCGTCCCTCTGTGGTCAGTTTAATTCCTGTCCGAACATGAAAGTTTTATTGCAGCATAGACATTTTAAAAAGTTCATACAAACAACACTGAGAGAAACGAATCCTGTCTGAATTGGGCTGTAGATCTGATGTGGACAGACATACGCTGCATTACTGGAACGTTCTTTATTGCCTTACATCAAAACCGGTGCTACGATGGTTAAATTGTTGAGATCGGCAATGAATAAATGGAAAATAAGTAAATAAATAAATAAAGCAGTCATGCTTATGTATACTTGAGTTCACTTAACGGTACAGCGAAGTTTCTCAATATTTACGATGCCACCGTTTTAAGCCTTATTCAGACTGGATTCGTGTTACATCTGGAGGTGGAGTAATATTTATTAGCAGAGAATCTCTGGGGTTTCAGTTCAGTTCAGTCCAAATCCGTCATGTCCCTCATTTTGTTTGAAAATCTGGAAAAATTCCACCGTATTTCATCTTCGATAAAACGATCAGAAGAAATAATTCCAGGGAATATATTTCTGAAATGATTAAAATGTAGAACAATCAAATACAGATGATGTTGAAAGGGACATTTTAGGACCTTTCAGTGTGATTTTTTTTGATAAGTTATTAAATTTGCAGCACATACAGACCACATGTTGTGGTCATGTGACCTACTAATGATCCAAAGTGGCCACGCCTCCTACAACAAGCACTCATAATAAGCATCAAAACAATCAGTGTGCATTATAATGAAGTGTGTGCTGCACACATGGAACATACACACATTTCTGGACCTGTTTAAGGGTGTATTAACTTTTAAGACAGCGGTACACACAGGTTTGGTGTGTGGCTTTTCGGAGTCAGTGACAGGATCCTAAGAAAAGAGGCTTCACGAGTTGATTAGGGGAATCCAGTTTCTCAGATCTCTCTTTATACACACACACACACACGAAAGTGGACTTTCTCACTGAACCCACCAGGAGTAAGTTTAAGTCCGTGTGAAGCAAAAGCTCTGGAAGTTACAGGACTTTATGGCTCGTCCCAGAGCTGATCTTTCTATCTCTCAACCTCTCCATCTCCAACTGGAACAAATCGATCGGTCAGGCAACACAACTTTGGACAGATTATGGTGCTCTAACAATGGAGCTAAAGTGAGATTTGGTCTCAGAGAGAGAGAGAGAGAGAGAGAGAGAGAGAGAGAGAGAGAGAAGACTCAAGGAAGAAGAGAGAGAGAGAGAGAGAGAGCTAAAGGTAGAAAAAAGAGAGAGAGAAGGCTCAAGGAAGAAAAGAGAGAGACAGCATGAGAGAGAGAAAGAGAGAGAGAGAAGGTCAAGAAAGTGAGAGAGCATGAGAGAGAGAGAGACTTTGAATTTTTAAGCCACCTTTAATTACGCCATTGTTCCATGTGTATGCTTTCTTTCATAAGAAATAAAACAATAAATAATGGAGAAAATAAAAGGTACATAAAAATTCATGACTAGAAAATCATCAAATTCAGTACATAAAAACACCTTTTCTGTTAAAACATTCTCACACACACACACACACACACACACAAGTGTACATTAAAAATTGAGAGTTAGTGCACCATCCTCTTCAAGTGAACATAAAACCTGTCTAAAACACCACGGATCTATAAAAGTGTCCAGGTTATTGGTTAGTCTGTAAAAAGCATACTCTACCTTAAGACGAGATGCAACCAAACCTTTCAGGCTCTGAACTGCATCAGTCCATCCCAGGCCCAGCATCTGATTCTTTCTAGTCTTCCAGATTGCTAGCTTTGCGGTTCCAATTAAAAAATTAATTAAAACCTGAGTCTGTCTTTTCCTGACTGTGTATTTCGGCCCAAAGACAAACAAAGGGATGTAAAATTTCTCCCCTAGGTGTTCCACCCACTCTTGCAATGTCTTAAATAGGCCCACTAGCCGAGGACAAAGAGACACCAAGTGTTCTAGGGTTTCTTGTTGCTGACAGAAAGGACAGTCCTCCCCAGTGCTGGGATCCAGGTGAGCCCTATGTCTGTTTGTGGCTATTGCTCCATGTATGATCCTCCACTGGAGGTCAGCTGTCCGTTTCTTGATGGGGGGCTTGTACAGAGTCCTCCAGCAGCCTTTAGCAAAAACTCCAGAAAAAATTCTGGAGCAAAAACCTGGGTCCACCTCGACTCCCTGACTCCGATCAAAGAGCGGAAGTTCAGTACCTTTACATAGCTGTCGTAAAGCTGCTTCTTCCCACAGGAAGTTGCCCAGCACCGATGTTTTCAGGGACAGAAGCAGCCCTCTCTCCTCTCTTCAGTCGCAGGTCTGACGTTTAGTGCAGGAAAGACGTATTTGTGGTCCTCATGCCATAGGTCAACCAGGGTACGGTCCTGGGCGTACACCCTGAGGGGTACAGACAGGGACTGTCAGACCTCGTCCACCATCTTCTTCAGTACCCTGGAAGACCTGACGCCGATGACTCCACCAAGCCTCTCCAGAGATGTTCTCATGAGGTGACCCAGTTTGATAATACCAGCCTCGACAAACTTGGTGCAGAGTGATATGGAAGAAAGCATGCCAGATGTAAAGAAGTCATTGTATAACAGCGGCTCCTCAAAGATCCACAAACCAGGTCTGAGGTCCGTGGTCGGTGTGATCTTGAACATCCTCCATGCATCAAGCACGGAGTTGTAGAAAGGTGTTATTCCAGTCAGGTCAACTTCAGAGGTCTTTAGAAGAAACAGCTGTTTATCCAGTCTTAGCTGGCCAGCCTTCCTCAGAAGCAGCTGAGCAGATGCCAGCCAGCAATAACCGCAGCCATAAAGTAGCCTCTGCACCATTTGCAGTCTAAAGGCAGCAATTCTTGATGGAATGTCCATGAGGCCTTGTCCTCCCTCAGCCACAGGGAGATACAAAACTGGTGCCCTCAGGCAATGCTGACCTGACCAGAAGAAGTTCACCAGGAGCCACTGTATATCCTTCACAAGGCCTGGTGGTGACACTAAGACAATCAGTCTATGCCAAAGGGAAGAGGTGACCAAGTTATTGGCTATCAGAACTCTACCCCTGTAGGACAGCTGGGGAAGCAACCATTTCCATTTAGACAACTTAGCGCTCACCTTCTCCAGCACTCCCTCCCAGTTCTGTTTTTGGAAGTCCTCGCACCGTAAATACACTCCCAGAACTTTTGATGCCTCTTTTTTCCCCACTTAAGTTTCCCAGGTAGTTCAGGGACATGTCTTAGGCTCCACTGACCTATTAGACAAGCTTCACATTTGTCCCAGTTAACTTTAGCGGAGGAGGCCTTTTCATACACAGCCAGGCTTTCTTTAAGCTCTTGTATATCTCTCTGATCTTGTATAAAAACATGAACATCATCCGCATAAACTGAGACGGCTACAGAGCGGTTCTGAGCCAGCTCAGGGAGACCCAGGCCCTGTAACCTGCTCCTCAGCCTACACAGAAGAGGTTCAATGACAATGCTGTAGAGCTGGCCTGAGATGGGGCAGCCCTGTCTGATCCCTCTCTTAACTGGCACAGGGCAGCTCAACCCTCCCCACCTTCACTAAACAGCAGGCTTCATTGTACAATAGTTTGACTCGGGATAAAAAACTCCCCCCAATTCCAAAAGCCTGCAGGGTGGAAAAGAGAAAACCATGATCCACACGATCAAACGCCTTTTCTTGATCAATGGATAAAATACCAACATTAATATATAATTTACAGACATCAAATATATCTCTTATTAAAAATAAATTATTATACATCGACCTGTCCGGAATACAATAAGACTGATCTGCACCAATAAATAACTCAATAAAATATTTTAACCTATTTGATAAAACCTTGGAGAGGATCTTATAGTCTGTACATAAAAGAGCTACAGATCTCCAGTTCTTTAAAAGAGCTAGGTCTCCCTTCTTGGGCAGGAGTGAGAGAACTGCTCGTCTACAGGAAGCCGGAAATCTCCCTTTTTTAAAACAAACACTCTTCTTAAAAATGGCCAAAAGGTCCCATCCCAGTATCGTCCAGATGTGTTTAAAAAAGTCAGAAGGAAGACCATCTAGTCCTGGAGCCTTGCCTGGTGCCATCTGGGACACTGCAGCAGTCAGCTCATCTAAAAGGATTTCTGCGTTCAGTGTTCTAGTCTTCTAAGCTCAGTTGAGGAAGCCCTCGCAGAAGCTCTGCAGCACAGTCCATGTTACAGCTGTCCACGCTGAATAGATCTGTATAAAAATCCACTGCGAGCTTCCTCATCTCGGCTCGGTCTGTGGTGATGTTTCCGTCAGAATGACGAAGACCAACCATTTGTTTCCTCTGAACAGCAGATTTCTCCAAATTAAAAAAGAAAGAAGTTGGTGCATCCATGTCTTGGAGTTGAGTAAAACCTGCTCAGACTAGTGCTCCTTTAGCTCTGTCCTGCAGAAGGGAGTTAAGTTCCTGTCTTTTAAAAATTAACCCATCATTTTTTCGTTGATCAGCTTGTGAGGTAAAACATTTTTTTACAAGTCTCTTATTTTCTCTTCCAGTTTCTGGACAGTTCTTTGGATTTTAGTTGTGGAATTAGAGGAGTACTGCTGGCAAAACACTCTAATTTGGGCCTTTCCTACCTCCCACCACTTAATGAGTGAAGGAAAAGTTTCTTTCCTGGATCTCCTATAGATCCAAAATAATTTAAAATTTTTACAAAAATTAAGATCATGTAATAACTTAACATTAAAATGGCAAAAAGATTTGCTTTTTCCGTGGGAGATTTTTTTTTTTTTAAAAACTCCATTAAAACTAAGTGACGATCTGTAAAAAAAAAAAACAGGGGAGATTTGGCAGTCAATAACTCGAAGTAAAAGGTGCAGAAATATAAAATCTGTCCAGCCTTGCTGCACAGACTCTACCATCAGGTATTTTCACCCATGTGTATTGTCAGACTGAAGAGTGCGTCATCCTCCACACATCAACCAGATCGGTTCTCTTTAAAAAGTGAGATAAAATGGACGAGGAGTGAATGTGTGGTTCCTCTCCAGTGCTATCTCATGTAAAGTCTGTGCAGCAGTTCCAGTCTCCCCCCACTAAAACACACTCCCCTGATCATTACAACTTAATTTCTCTTTTAATAAATTAAACAACTCTTCACATTCAGAGCCTTGGTTTGGTGCATAAACATTAATAAAAGTAAAATCATGTATTTTAACCTTTACCATAAGAACTCTACCTTTTACCAATTCTGTACTGGACATGATGTTTATATCTAAAACAGAAGAAAATAAAATTGCAACTCTTGCACTAAAATTTGTTCCATGACTAAAAACATATTGTCCATTTCACCATACAGTAAATCCCAGGCTATTTTATTCAACTCATCACTATGTGTTTCCTGTAATAAAATAATATCCAGGATTTTTTGTCTGATTACTTCAGATAATAAAACTCTTTTCTGTTCATTTCTTCCCTCGTTTATATTTAAAGAAGTGACTCTTAGCCCCTGCATATTGAAAGATAAAGAGACAGAACAGTAAAGAGACAGATGGAAAGAACCAGCAGAGATGAAAACCCAGTGCTGTGCGGTCATTGAAAACTTTTATTTTTTGAGTTTCATTTTCTTAATCATTCTACTCTTAGACTCTTTTAACCCTTTCCTCAGACCAGTAACGTGCTTTTTTTTTAAATGATAATGTTTCTTTCCATCCAGTAAATCCATTCCAACAACTCTTTGAAGTGAGGTAACTGATTTGATAAACTTTTCAACGTCAGGAAAATAATCTTTAACATTCACTTTTTTCCCCCCAAAAGTCTCATCCAAAAAATGATTAACCTCCTCACGTGAATAAAGGTCCTTGCTTTCAGAAATACTGTTCACTATAGAAACAGAGTCAGATTCCATATCAGTCACATTGTTACTATAACAACCATCCAGCTTCATCACCTCCTCTGTGTCATTATCAGGTCTGACAGCCTCCTGTAAAACCGGAGACTCCACATCCTGCTCAGACGCCCCACCCCCCTGACCTCTCCTGGCTCCGCCCTGCTCTGTTCAGCCTCTACTGTTTCCAGTGAACCGCTACTACCGCCAGCCCCGATCATGGAGCTACCAGCATCCGTATCTGCAGGCCTCTGTTTGAGCAGGCAGAGCAGACTTGGATAGTGCTGGCCAATCACTGCTCACTTTCCTGCCATCTGTCACCACAGCAACACCACTGCCTGCCTTCTCACCTCCTTACTGTCAGTCACACTACTGTTTACTTCCCTACTGTCAGTCACAAGCGCTACCCTGCCGCCCACTTCCCCGCTGTCAGTCACCGCAGCCTCACCGCTGCCCCCCTTGTCGGTGCCAGTCACGCCACTCCTTTCCTCACTAGCAGTTCTTGCCACTGGTTCTACCTGTCTATGTGGACAGGTAATTCTTTTATGTCCCACGTCTCCACACTCAAAACACTTCATGTTTCCCGAGCTCGCGTACACCAAGTAAAAACCTTCCTCATGCTTCACAGGGAAGGAAACATCCAGTGTCTGAGTTGGAGAGTTCAAAAAACACCTTTCTCCATAGAGACTGAACATGTTTTAATTTGTTGTCCTTACAGCCCAAACTCACTGTCCGGAAACTGCTCACAAATTTCCCGAAGCGCTTTAGCTCTCGCTCCAGCACCTCGTTCAGAATGAACGGGGGACCTCCGGACACGGTGACCCGGACGGAAGGCACTGCCAGCGGGGAAACTTGCACAAACTCGTTGATGCAAATGTTGCTCTCTATGAGCTGATTAACGAGCTCCTGGTGCTTCATGAACATGACTACTGCCTTGTTCATGCGGGAGGCACATATGATGTTTTCATAGCCCACCTGCTCTCCGATGGCGAGCAGTACCTGTTCTACCTGCACCGTGGGCTGCGGTACCATCCAAATCCCATGTTTCAGGGACGGGGCGGAGTCCTGGAGGACACCATCCCCACCACAAATGCAAACAAACACGCACGTGCACACACACACACAACCCAACTACAAACAACCACAAACACTACAAAATAATTAGTAAATACTACAAGAAAAAATACAAAAAAAGTTAGAAAGAGGAATGTAAGCTCTCAGCCAACCTCACCACACCCTCCACCAGCAAACTCCCAGCATGCAGTGCAGAGAGAGAGAGAGAGAGAGAGAGAGAGAGAGGTTGTATCAGAACACTGCACTAATAATGAAAGTGGAATGTGATTTTTAATAAAATGACTGAAATAAAAACAGTTGTACTGCAGAAACCCGTTGCATGTCTGTGTCTCTGTGTGTGTCTCAGTGACCTGAGGGGTAGACAGGTGAGCAGGGGGTGTGTCCCACACAGCATTGTGGAATATCTCTAGGGGATAGAACTGTATGTGGGGCAGGTGATGTGATCTGCTTGTCTCTTTTTGCCCCCATGAGGCAGCAGGGCAGTGGGAACGAGACGGCTGTGGGGCAGCTTTGTACTCCAGCCTTTGTATCACCCTGTTCCCACGGTCTGACTTCACACACACACACGGGTCTCTGAATGGAGATCAGAGATCAGCCAGCTCATACACTCATGAGTCTAGACCTCTCTCTCTCTCTCTTATTCCAGCCCTTCAGACTCGATTCAGTTCAAGAAATTATATAATGATCCAGTTTTTGTTCTTCATGTCCTGCCCTGCATGAGTTCTAGCACCTCTGTATTCTCAGTACTGCTGTAGTTCTAGAACCGTCTCTTTGGCTGTGCCCTCGTACTACTGTATCTAAATCAGTTCAGGTCTAGTTCTGGGGTCACTTCATCTCTCTTGTCTGGACCATGTAGGTTGGTACAGATTTAGGTCAATCCTAGGACTTCAGACTAAATTCAGCTCTAGTCCTAGAACTTCTAATACGGTTCCGTGTTTATTCTCAAATTCCATTTAGTACCACTGTGATGGAGTTCAGCTCTTTTTCTAGAGCACCTGTTCTCAGTCCTCCTCCTGGGGCCATCTTTCCATGCTCCACCTGACTGAACTCATCAGTGGCACATGTTTGATCAGCTGAACCCACCTGATTTAATCAAGAACATGTTCATCACTCGAACTTCAATCATTTGTGTTTGATTCAGGGTCAGGATGGACAGAAGATTGGCGGACAGAGGCTCCAGGACGAGGACTGAGAAACACCATTCAAGAGCATCAGCTCAGTTCTACTACAGTTTGGTTCTTCTCCAATGTTCTAACTTATGACTTAATTTAGTTATAGTTCTAATTTGTGTATGCTCTCATTCTAGAACTTAAATCTCACTCTCTAGTTTGAATATCTGTAGTGGAATTCAGCTTTAGTTGTTTAGAAATGCGAGTTTGGTTCACTTTTAGTTCTAGAACTAACATATGGGCCCTGCTCTAATTCCAGATTGTGCAGTTTTGTAGAGATGTAGCTTCAGTTCTTCTGACTCACTCAGTGCACATCGAGTTCCAGAACTTCTGATTCAGCTGAATGCTAATTGTTTAAGCCACGTGAAATTCTGATCCAGTTCTATAACCCTAGCTCCAGAACTTCTAGATGAGGTTGTCTTTTCTAGCAGTCTTCTTCTCCTTTCGGCTTTTCCCTTCCGGGGTTGCCACAGCGAATCAACTGTTACTCTCATTCAGGATGTTTCTACTTTATTCTTCTATTCTTATCCTAATGTTTGTAGGACTCTATTTCTCCCTCAGTTTTCAACCAATCATCACAAAATTTCACATGAAGAATCCCTCTGGGCCTGAGGTGGGCAAACTATGGCCTGTGGACCACATCCGGCCCGTTGGCGTTTTTAATCCGGCCCGCGGAAGACAATCATATAAACGCGATTGAGCAGATCTATAAACTATAAGCTTCAGTGTTATCACGTAGACAGGTGTTCTAGAGATCCGTCTTTCCAGTCAGTCGTATTCACGCGAGATTACATTT
>JAOPUC010000011.1:3637703-3650794 GCA_027564185.1 Cephalocassis borneensis
TGTTCGCCGAAACTGTCAACAAACGAGGTAATAAAGTAATCCTTGTCTTAAAAAAGAAACTTAAAGAATAATATTCACTAGATAGACATAATGAACTTTCACTACATATAGCACAGGGAAGTCTGATAAAAAAAAATGAAAGGCCACATGGTCTCCCTTTATGAAATCTGCAAAACTTCTCTGTCTAACACCCCTTCTTGACTTAATTTATCTATTTATTTGCATTTATTTATCCGTTTCTCCGTAGACATTTGCTGTCAGGGTAGAGGTGAGTTTTCGTACGAGGACCTAAGAGCCACATCTCGTATGCTGATGTGTCATGTGTGTATTAGATTATCTGTTTTCATTGGTATAATGTTACATGTCTGCCTTATTTTCATCAAAAGCCACTTACAGCTCGGCCTTTATGTCTGAACGATTAGTTGTAGGTACAGTACACATGAAACCCATGAGGGCTTGTGTTTTTCTTAAAAGAAACACCAGAATTATTTTGTCTTCTTTTTCTTTTGCTGTAATTGCATGTTCTGAGTGGATCAGCTATTTTTACAGTGCACCAGGTCAGAATCAGAAATACTTTAATAATCCTGAGGGGAAATTGAGTACATGTCTGCAATAAGGGGCTGCACAGTGGTGCAGTGGTTTGTACTGACAGCTCCCAGCAGGAAGGTTCTGCATGGGTTTTCTCTGACAGTCTTTCCTCCGATTTCCTCCCACAGCCCATAGAAATGTGGATTACGTCAACTGGCTATTCTAAATTGCCGGCTTGTAATACTTGAGTCCAAGACTTGACTTGGACTTGAGCACAGATGACTCGGACTTGGACTCGGACCCGTGCATTAACTGCATCCGGACTCGTAAATTGGAGATGAGGACTTATGGGTTTTTTTTTCTTAATTTTTTGTAACATGCCATAATAATTTGGCATAGGATATTTATATCTACATTAATTTTTATACTAATTTCGTGCAAGAGAATGCACAGTCACCTGTTCATACGTCATGTTCAAGAACAAACTAACGTTAAAGGCGCTAAAATGCTTGGAGAGACGCCCCTAGGATTGTCCGTTTTGCTTATACAGACTTCTCACATAGCAGTGGGGAAAAAAAGCACTGCTATGTGTTCCATATGTAGAAGAACTATCGAGGAGACGACGACGACATCCTTGAACTTCAATCATCATTTGGCAAGACTCCACCCAGAGAAGGAAGTGACACGATATGTTCATTGCCCTGTTGATAGCGGGCGGGGCTTGCTGACCGACAAACTAGCTAGTGTTAACCCTCTCTCATGTTATTTGCCCTGTTGATAGTGGGCGGAGCTTGCTGAGTGATGAACAAGCTTTTTATCTGTAGCCTATTAACTAAAATGGGGCAGTCGAGCAGTAACGTTAGTCCAACACAGTAGCAGAGACGCTTTCACATAAAGGCACAAACAGCCACCATCAAATGGTGTGGTTGGAGGCTGGTTCTCGGACTCGACTCACATCAATAGTGGACTTGACTCGGACTAGACTGGAAATTTTCTTTAATGACTTGGACTTGAACACTGGGGACTTGAGACTGGACTCGGACTTGAGGTTTAGTGACTCGACTACAACACTGGTCCAAAAGCACCTCATGACTCTGCCTGGAGGAGACCATCCACAAAAAGTCAGAAGCCATGTACAGAGTTGGTTAATCAGAGAATTATAAGTAATTAGAGGAGATAAATTGATGAATCAGACCAACAGACATAAGCCAACAAGAGCAACCGGTTGTTTTTAATCATTCTTCACCGGATCATTTCTGGATAAGTCTAATGCAATGCAGTGAGACTGATGATGGCTCTCATGAGATACTGTACCTCATAAAAAGATCTGACTCTAATGAGTGTATATCTATACACACCATCCTGAGTGTGAAAACTCAAGCATAAGCATCTGTGTGTTGGCAAAGCAGGTTGGAAAGTCATTGAGAAATGAAATGTTGTCATAGTGATGTGCTATGAATAAGATTTCCATATCAAAAGGACCTTCATACCAATAGCACAACGCCAACTCTGCAAAGCAAACTTGGTAAACACCAGCACAGTCCTGGAGTTGTAATTATGCTCTCAGAAAAAAAAAAGTAAGAAACTTTCCTGCCCATTAAAGAAAATACATGGAGAAATTCAGAACCAATTACGTGTGAACTAGATTATATAGCGCATGCTCTTGATACAGTGTATAAGCCTCAATTACGACTGCTAATATAACGGATCTACTCTCTGACTTCCTAAGTAACGAAATTAGATGAGGTTTGTCTCTCATCAAAGTTAATGAGATCGCTAAAGATGGCACTAACAATCAAAAAAGACTGTTAGCATGCTACGCTGTGTTTGTGATGGCCTTGAGGTCTGTTCTAACCTGTTCCTGTCGTTCGTCATCTCAGTGTCTGCACATAAATTTCCTGAGCATGCATTCGTTGTCAAATTAACTGTCATAAAAAATGGAGGCCAGGAGGGAAAGATATTACCAGAGGTTCGAAATGTGACGTGACCTGAGAAGAAATTAATCTTGCGAGACAAAAGTCAGGTGGGTGGGGTGGGAGGTTGGTGAGGCGAGGGTTGGGGGAGGCAGAGAATGAAGACAGGCTTTTAAACAGCAGATATTTCATTTAATTACTGATTTCTTAGATTGTGCGTCACCTTAAAAATTAGTGGAAACATGCAAAATATTCTTTACTGCTCAGGTTATTTAAAAAAAAGGGTGTACACCAGCCTCATGGTCGCACTTCAGCCATAAGAGCTTCAGACATTCACATAGAACTGCTTTAGAAAGAATGTAGATGAAGCTAGAGCCACGAGACTAATTTGCATAAAGTACGCTAATTTACATAAAGCTTTTGCATAAACTTTTGCATAAAATGTGTGTGGTTTTTTTTTTTTTTTACCATTTGCAAACGTGTGTTGGGATTTTTTTTCTTGACATCACAAAGGTATCTACATTTTGTGTCTTCAGATTTTTTTTCTCAAACAATTATAGTCCAAAATACCATGCAGTGCAAAAGTTTGCACACCCTTAAGACAAAAAAAAATTTAAATTTCACAACTCTTTCATCAATCTCAAAAAGTTGTAAAAGGGTAGTATGTGACCAGATTAATTGTGAAGGAACAAATAAATATCGTCTTATATTTCATGCCTTGTTTTATCTGTTAAATTTACCCAATCTTACACTGCCATCTTAACATCAAGCTCATGATGATCTTCCTTTTCAAGCTATTTCAATAAAAGGTTTGGGTTTTTTTTTATTATTATTATTATTTTGTATTATTGGATTATCTTGTGAATACATCCACATTTCATTCCTCAGATCTTGAAATTGTTTCTTTTAAGTTATACTGTAATATAGTTTTAAGCATCATGGGTTTGATTATGACATGCTGATAAAACGCATACTTAAGAAAACTCTAGGGTTTGGTTCTGTGATTTAATTTAGGATGGAAATACGGGTTTTTATCTAAAATGTGTGTCATACTGAATCTGCAAAACCTCATAAGCATTATGGTTTATAAGAAACTACATTAAAAATGACATTACTGAACAACATTAGAGCATGAATTTGTTATTTTCATCCAGCAGCTTGCTGCATGCCTGATGAGATGACCTAGCCACGAGATGATTATTCTCCATCAACATGGGCCTTGAGGAACATTCATGAAGTCCATCTGTTAAATTAGCATTGCTTCATAAAAAAAGAAAAAAGAAAAAAAGATCGCCTGTACTCCGTTATTAATCTTCGAACACATGGTAATTTTCTAGCATGCTGCCTTGCAAAAAAAAAAAATCTCAGAATGAGCACAAGCGCAATGGTGTGGAAGACAATCAAGTGAAATGCCTTTTGGCAGCTCACTCCGCCATACCAGAAGCTCCAGTGACAATTACCCAAAACACAATCTGACTGAATCTTCTGATGGAGAACACAGCAGAGAAAGCACCATCCTGTGCGAAAGTGTCTTTGAATAAAACTGGTTTCACATTGTGTCATTTTTCAGCCTGAAATCACACGGCATGAAAGAAAATTTTGGTTTGAGATTTAGTAAATACTGAATAATCTGATGCCCATTTACCGCATATGTGTTCTGTTAATGTGAGAAATTTCTGATTAAAATCTCAGTGTGTTTGAAACTTCACGGAACAGCTATGAAAACGAAAGCGGCAATGCAGAAATATAAACAAAACAAGCTAACTCTCTTAAAAAGTCTCTCAAAATCTGCTTACAAACTCACTTTGAAGAATATTTGTTTTGACATGAGCATGTTTTCTGCACAAGCTGATTTCCAGATTAAACAGAACATAGACATTGGCTTTAATCACAGGTCTATTGTAAAAGGGTCTTCATATAATTATATAATCTGACATGGAGAAGTAAGGAATAAAATATGACCTGGTGGTGTCATGAAGCGGCCCGGATGTTGATTATTTTCCTTTCGTATAAATACGGAGGTGATTATAGGAAATTGCGTGCACTGATTGGTCAAGAGATTTGGGCTATTTTTCGATAATCACCTCGAGTGACTCGGCAAAATGGTGGCCAATCACTTTGTCACCATAAGTGAGGAAGAATTACAAATGGTGAAAGAAAATGCTGTTCCTAAAAGCACTAAAGATGCTCCAAAGTTTGGTCTAAAACTATTCAAAGGTAAAGTGGGATTATGATTTTTTTTTTATCAATTTCAAAACAAAGTATTTTATGTGACACGGCGTAGATAAATGATGCAAGTCTGCGCCGCACCATTACTACATTTGCATACTGCTTTTGAAGATTGAAATAAATATTTTTTTTGTCTTTGTCTCAGTTATTATTCACTGATATTCACTTCGCCTTTGGCGAATAACTATTAAATAATAACATCCTGCACCACAGCAATTTGCCAACAATTGCGATATTTATTTATTAAAACGATGACACGCCATATTTATCTGTTTATAGTTCCTTTTCTTTGTTTATAGCGACTTACTGTCCCTGAAAAAGGTTAGTCCTCCCTTACGTTCTAGCAGATAAACAGCCAAAACACAATACAGTAAGCATAAACTCCTTTGTACTGAAGGCGTCCTAGGAAAGTGCTGACACTGGAGACTCCTTCCAGGAATATTAAATAAACATCTTACCATAATCAACAATTATACTGTACGTATGTTTATCATTGTTAAATAATAACACATTTGTTATGAGGCTTGGATCATATGGTCATATGCTGTGCCAGTCCCTGTGAATGAGCTGTTACTATAGAAACGATAACTTATTAGAACGAGCATCATGGTATGAAACACAGTCGGCTATAGAATTCCACTGATATTTTATTAAGATCATGTCATACAGTGCGACCCTAAAAGGCCGCTGAAACCTAAAACCAGCTCTCTGGGTGACCTCTGACCTGTAGAATCATTCGCTTCAGCCACTGAACTCCCACCCAAGCATGACTCATTAAATATTGAGTATTTGACTCTATTCCAGCATTGACACAACACCAATTAATCTCTTTTAGCTGAACGAGCTGCAGGGTGAACGTTCATGCGTTCACTGCAATCACCGTGTGAGAAAAGGGCAGAGCTTCTAAATATTAATGCAGCACAAGAACAAGGGCTCAGGACTGAACGGAGCCATGGACGAGCCTCTCCTGTGAGTCAACAATGTCCAGAAATACTTACATGGCAACAAACATGACCTGGTATTGTAGTGATGTTTGTGTGTTTGCACAGTTTGGGAACTTGCAATTAAAATGAATTTGAACGAGTGGTGAACTGCTAATATAGATCGTTGGAGATTTGAGCAGCATTTGGTGAAGAAGTCATGGATTTTCCGGTGCTCTGATAAACCGTCTATGTGTCATGCACTCACAGATTTACGGTAAAGGCACCAAACTGCACTTTTCTTTGTTACTGGCATAGTACTCTTGCCTTGTGTTGCATGGACATCTTTTGTACCTTTAGTGTGTATCTTTTACCAATAAGGTCCATGGAGTAATTTTATTCATCTTTTCCATAACTGGTCCTTAAGTTCCAATTAAGTTCCTTAAATTATAAAATTTAATGATACATACTAAAGGTACAAATCACGCCACCTTAATGCTACCCCCACAGCGACATGGAACAGGACAGAGGTTGGTATGTTTATTTCTTAAAGTGTTCCACTTTAGTTAAAAGATTTCATTTTAAACTGTCTTCAAAGTATAATCCATTTTCTCAGAGAGTAAAGCAACGTAGACTGATGCGCTCTCAGAAGTAATGGTACCAAACAGTACTTTTCCTCATCACTGGGGTGGTACCATGAAGGGTACTTGGGTTTTGGACATTTTATCTCAGAAAGTAGAGGTCCAAAACATCAAATTAGGTTGTGTACATTAAACATACAATCTGTAGTTCAATTTGGTACCCTTATTTATTTCTGACAGTGCATAAGTCAATGTTGATCATCTCTTGGAAATAGAAGCTACAATCTACAAATACTGGGGGAAAGGCAGCAGAGCTGTCTGCAACTCATCCAAAGTCATCCAAGGTCATCCAAAGTGGCCCAATTTAAAAATAAGGGTATCCAACTGTACTTTGGGTACTTGCTTGTGCGACTTGGATGGTCCCAAGTCACAACCAGGCATCTTTTGGAGCTTGACTATTTTTTTTTTTTAACTTTAAACCTTTAAAAGTACACTTTGAATGTATCTTTTCTCTGAGAGCTTTCCTCAAAGCTAATTAAATGCGCACTGCATGCACCTTCCCAGGTAAAGCAAAACTACTGTTCCTTCATTTGTTTGGATGAAATATATTTATCGTGTGTGTGTGTGTGTGTGTGTGTGTGTGTGTTTACTCCATTTACATTCGGGTGCCCATTTTGCTCCAAAAGTGATCAATGCGCATCCAAAAGTGTAACAAAAAACAACAAAACAAACATTTTTGAGTCACAACTTGCAGAAATGCACTCCGGAGATCCCACAGTGAATGCATTATGCAGTGAGAGTAGAAAGCTCTGTAGTTGTACCTATTTCCGCCCATTCCGGATCTCTAGAGCATCATATCATCACTGAAACAGTGCGAGCGGGAAGAGGCGGAGAGAAGAAGCGCTGTGGATGGATGGATGTTGCGCACTCACCAGACGAAGAGCAAAGGAAACGCCGCACTCCTCTCCTCTCGTCTGCTTTCTCCCTCGTTCCTGTCCTCCTCCGTGCTATGTCCTGAATTCACCAGAGGAAGGATGCTGCTCTCATTGGGGAGGGAGGGAGACGGATCAGTTGGCCGGATGTCCACGGTGGGAAGGGCGAGAGCGCAGCGTGGATCAGCGCAACGGAGCGGACCGGCGGAGGCTTTCCACCCCGCAGCACACACCACCAACCAACCTAGCCTGCTCGCTCTCTCTCTCTCTCTCTCTCTCTCACACACACACACATTGCAAGATCATAGAGCGCCACCTGCTGCAGGTTGGAAAATGTTTACGCACCTGTTCGGTGATCATGTGAGCGCAATTAAAGCCCAAACTTTCACCTTTACATTTCTTTCCCAAACCTGAGAGTCTGGGCATCTGAAAACACACAGGTTACTTTGTGTCCATTCCTGAAATTTACTGAAAAGGAATTATCCTGTATGAGATATTCCACTTCACATGGTTTTGGTTTTTAATCATATACTCAGACTGAACCATATGCCCCTATAAAATGGTTGGGGGAATCAATTTTATTCATCAGTATTAATGCTGGGAACATGCTGCTTTAGGTGATCAGGTTAAGCATTTGGCACATTACCACTGAAACCTGGCATATTCTCTGAGTCTCACCATCTGCTCCTGACTCCAGGAAATTCTCAGAAACTGTGAAGGAATGGTCTGGAGTGGAATTATTACAGAAATCCCTGTGCAGTGGAATAATGAGGTGGTTTGTTAGTGGGAGACCTTTTACTTGTAGGATCTCTCATTTACATCACAATACTTATACAAACCAGATTACTGCTGGGGAGAGTGGGGAGACTTGGGACAAGTTGTTGTTTTGTAGCTTTTGTAAATTGTGTGAAATTCTTTGCAGGTAGCGTCACATTCATATTGTATTAGAGAGAATTTACTATACCCTTTTACCATAACATGAGTTTCTCAGCTTGTCACTGTCTGTAACAGCACAGAGGATCTCAGTCCAGAGTGGCCTCCAAACATAGCCGTGATGGACTACAATTCCCAAGCACCACAGCGCCCATCCTCCCCTGAGTACTGACAACATACCCGTTCCTATTTTCACACTAATCAGCATGCCTATATAAATACATCTCTGACAGACAGACGTTGCAAAGTATCACTCAGCGGTCTACACCTGATTATACCAAGCTATTTATTCCAGCGTTAGTCTCCCGTGCTTCTGACCTCATTTCTGTTTGTTTCCTACCTCGACTTTTGTGTACCCTCTGATTTAACGTTCGCACATTATTTGACCCTTGCCTGACTTTGACTACAACTTCCAGATCATGATTTTGACTTGGCTGCCAGGTTGTGAGGCACCAGCTCTCCCCTGTGCATGCATCAGTAAGTGCCTGCATTCTGACAGGATACTTCACCGCTATGGATGCAGCAGAGGAAGCGAAACAAACTGCTCTGAATGCACAGGGACGATTGTTGGGAGAACACCAGCAGATGTTAAGTGAACTAAATATCCGAATGTCACAATTAACTTCTGTTGTCTCGCAGGCCCTCCTGACACATCCTACGTCATCAGCCAGTGCTGCAACGATGGTTCCTTGACCAGACAAGTTCTCTGGAGAGGTATTGGAATGTAAAGGCTGTCTCCTCCAATGTTCATTGTATTTCACTACCCTTGTGGGTGCCACTGAAGAACAGAAAATTGCCCAATTCATTAACCTTCTCACTGGCAAAGCTATGAGGTGGGCTAGTAACATATGGGACTGCAGTGGAGAGCATACCACCTCTTATGATCATTTCGTTGAGCTATTTAAGAGGGTCTTTGATCATCAGCCTGAGAGAGTGTAAGTGGGAGAGAAGTTATTCACAATTCAGCAAGGAGAGAGAAGAGTGGCCAAGTATGCGCTGGAATTCCGTACGCTAGCGACAGGAAGTGGCTGGAATGAACCAACACTTAAAGTCACATTCTACCAGGGCTGGAACCCCGAAAACCTCACTGAATTAGCATGTCATGATGAACAGTTGTCTCTAGACTTTTTGATTGATCTGCTGATTAGACTGGACCATCTGCTCTTCAACCGACCATCCCTGCAGCACAAACTAGTTCCACCATTACCTTCACAAAACCCCCCACCAGTTGACGTCTCCAACACTCACATGCCATGCTCCGAGTGGGAGAAGGGGCAGAAGGAGGGATTATGTTTCTACTGTGGAGGACAGGGTCATTTCCTGGCACTGTGTCCAGTTCACCCATTGAAAGAAAATCCAGTCAGCCTTGACCTAAATCCAGCCCCAACAGCCCAGTGAGTCACATATTCCACAATCTCTCAGTCTTCATGTTTTACTGAGACTGTCAGACTCCATCTATGTCCTTTCTGCCCTCATAGACTCCAGAACAGTGGGAAATTTCATCGATCATGAGGTCATCCACAGCCTCAACATGCTCACAGAAGGACTCCCATGCTTAGTAAGCTTAAACACCATTGATGGTGGACCCATAGGGGAAGGGCTCATCACCACACGCACTACACAAAGATTCAAGGTGGCGTCCAACATGGTGAACAAATTTCTTTGTTTGTCACCCCCACTGCTCATCAAGCCGTGGTTCTGGGGTTTCCCTGGCTACAACAACATGACTCCCTCATTTCCTGGCAACATTGAGAAATTCTGCAGTGGTCAACTTCATGTTTCCACCAATGCCTGCAATTTCCATGAGTCACCCTGGCATCCACGTCCATTGAGGACCCCTCACCTGGGGGCATTGAGCATGTTCCTGTCTGTTATCGTAAGCTCAAAGAAGTATTCAGTAAGGGTAAAGCCAGTGGCCTAACTCCTCGCTGCCCATATGACTGTGCCATAGACCTCCTCCCAGGTAATCGCATCTACCCACTATCCATCAAGGAGCAGGGAGCCATGGAAGAATACATTCAAAAAGCATTGAAACAAGGTTATATCCATCCATCCACTTCTCCAGCTTCCACTGGCTTCTTCTTTGTAGGGGGGGGGGGGGTTTCCTGCATCCATGCATTGATTACTAAGGGTTAAATCAAGTTTCTATTAAGTACCCCTATCCACTTCCACTCATACCGTCAGCCTTAGAGCAGCTTAGAGAAGCCTGCATCTTCACTAAACTGGACCTGAGGAGTGCCTATAACCTGGTCAGAATTCATGAGTGTGACGAGTGGAAGATCACCATCAGCACCACCTCAGGGCACTTTGAATATTTGGTAATGCAATATGGGCTTTCTTGCATTCCCAGTGTGTTCCAGTGTCTAATCAGTGATGTCCTCCATGATATGCTAGGAAGGTATGTTAATGCATATATCAATGACATTCTCATCTTCTCCCCCAATGAGGTCACTCACCACCAACATGTCACCTCAGTGCTCACCAGGCTCCTTGAGAACCAACTTTATGTTAAGGCAAAGAACTGTGAGTTTCGTGTAGCTTGGACTTCTTTCCCGGGGTATATTATCAGTGCTGAAGGGGTAAGCATGGATGTAAATAAGGTCACAGCAGTCACTTCCTGGCCTACATCCTCCACTGTTAAGGAGTTACAATGTTACCTGGGGTTTGCAAACTTCTACCATAGATTCATCAGAGGGTTTAGTGCCATCGCAGATCCTCTAACCTCCCTACTGAAAAGGGATCCAGACACCTTCAGTGGAACCAAGCTGCAGAGGAGGCTTTCAAGCTTCTCACCTCAGCACCCATTCTCTGGCACCCCGATCCCACCAAACCTTTCATCATAGAAGTGGATGCTTCAGAAACTGGAGTAGGAAGAGTATTATCCCAGTGCTTCAGAAAAAAACCTAAGCTGCACCCCATAGCCTTCTTCAAAAAATGTCACCAGCAGAATAAAATGATGACATTAACAACAGAGAAATTCTTGCTATCAAGCTAGCCTTGGAGGAATGGAGACATTGGCTAGAGGGTGCCAACTATCCTTTCACTATTCTTATGGACCAAAAAAATCTAGAGTACCTCAAGACTGCCAAATGATTAAATCCCTGTCAGGCCAGATGGGCGTTGTTCTTCACTCATTTTCAGTTCACCATCTCCTATCATCTTGGCTCTAAGAATACTAAGGCTGATACCCTTTAACGATTTCACGCAAATTCCAGCACTCATAGCAAACCTACTCCTATCTTAACCCCTGACTGTTTTGTCAATGCTATCACCTGGGCAATAGCCATAGCCATAGCTCAGGCCCAGCCCCACAACCTCCCAGACACCTGCCCTCCAGGTCTTACATATGTACCTCCACAGTTCCGAGGACAGCTCATCACCTGGGCCCATTCATCCCCAGTGACAGGACACCCAGGTAGTCAGCGAATGCATCAGTTCTTGTGAAATAAATATTGGTGGGAGAATATGATAATTGATATCTACCAGTTTGTTTCCTCCTGTTCCTCCTGTTCCGAAGGTGCCTCGAGCTCTACCCACTGGCAAACTTTGTCTTCTGGATACACCCCAAAGAACATGGTCTCACATTGCCCTAGACTTTACCACCAACCTACCTAAGTCACAGAAAAATACTATAATCATAGTAACCATTGATCAATTCTCCAAGGCACTCAAGCTCATTCTCCTGCCTGGATAACCTAGAGCACTTGAGAACACAGAACTCCTCTTCTCCCACATCTTCAGGTACTACAGCATCCCAGATGACATAGTTAGCATCAGGGGTCCTCAGTTCATGTCCAGAATATGTACCAGCTTTATGAATAAATTTGGGGTCTCAGTAAGTTTGACCTCAGGATACCATCCACAATCCATTGGCCAGGTGGAATGAGCTAATCAGGAGATTGGGTGTTTCTTGAGAGTATATTGTTTGGAAAATCCCAAGGACTGGTCATGATTTCTCCCATGGGCTGAGTACACCCAAAATTCGATCAAGCAGTTGGCCACCCAGCTCACACCTTTCCAGTGTATCCTTGGTTATCAGCCCCCACTGTTCTTGTGGGATGACTCACCCACACAGACTCTGGCCTGGTTCCAGTGGAGTGAGTAGATTTGGGAGGGCATTCACCAGTGCCTAGAACAGGCAGCCAGCAGGTATAAGTGCTATGCAGACAAAACACAGAAAGGACACACCTGTGTACTTACCTGGTGACTGGGTTTGGGTGTTCACCAAAGACCTACCTAACCCCAGTACATGCTGTAAGCTCCAAGCCTGTTACATTGGCCCTTTCAAGATACTCAGCAGAATCAATGAGGTGTCTTACAAAGTGGAACTTCGTCCATGTTGCCGCATAGCGTCCACCTTCCATGTATCATGCCTCAAACCTGCCATCCAAGGTCCACTAGTCACCAACACACCAGCCAAAGGACTTCCTCTACCCCTAGAGTCAGCAGGAAAACCCATCTACCAAGTCCACAAGATCCATAACTCTCATTGCAGACAGGGTGGACTGGGAGGGGTACGGCCCAGAGTAACAAAGCTGGGTACCCGCGAAGGACATCCTAGACCTGCTCCTTACACAGCAGTTTCACAGCCAACATCCCAAAAAGCTAGCTCTCAGGAAAAGAGGTATGCTCTAGGAAGGAGATCCCTCCCAAAGTGAGCACCTCAGGGGGGTTCTGTCAGTACGATTCCCAAGCACCACAGCACCCCTCCTCTCTCGAGTACTGACAACACACCGGTTTCTAGTTTCCCACGAATCAGCATGTCTACATAAACACAACTCTGACAGACAGACTTTGTGAAGTATCATTCAGTGTTCTACACCTGATCATACCGAGCTGTTTACTCCAATGTTAAGGCTGATTTATACTCCTCGCGGATGGCCTCGCAGATAGCGTCTGCGCAGCCTTCTCCCCTTCACAGACGCTCTGCGCGCACCCTACGCGCACCTCCCAAAAATTGTGACCACCGCAGACAGCAGCGCACACAAGAGCGCTCTGATTGGTCCACTCTATATCCGCTGTACACGCACTTCCGCTTCCTACTTTCCCGGTTTG
>JAOPUC010000011.1:3925560-3935701 GCA_027564185.1 Cephalocassis borneensis
TTTAATTGACCTGGAAGTACATCTTGTACTAAAAAGTCCCTGTACACGCACTGGTCACTTTATTAGTACACCCAGTTATATACCTGCTCAGTTATACAGTTATCCAATCATGTGGAAGCAGCCCAGGGTATAAACTCATGAGCTTCAGTTAATGTTCACAATGTTCAAACATCAGAACGGGAAAAATTGTGATCTCAACATGTGACTTTCTTTCACTGTGGTATGGGTGTTGGTTTGAGCCAGATGGACTGTTTTGAGTATTTCAGAAACTGCTGATCTCCTGGGGTTTTCACACACAACAGTCTCTAGATTTTACACAGATAGAATGGTGCAAAAAACAAAAAACATTGCGCGAGAACAGACAGTTCTGTGGGTGGAAACAAACGCTTTGTTGATAAGAGAGATCAGAGGAAAATGGTCGGTTTGGTTCGAGCTTTTTTGCCAGGAAGAATACAGTAACTCATAGCAACTCTTTACAACCACGGTGAGCAGAAAAGCATCTCAGCATACAACAGCAGACGACCACATTGGGTTCCGCTCCTGTCAGCCAAGGACAGGAATATGAGGCGACTATGAGCACAGACTCACTCAAACTCGTCAGTTGAAGATTAGAAAAGAAAAAAAAAAATCACTTAGTCTTTTTTTTTTTCCCCAGTCTTCAGCAGTCAAGTTTTGGTGCATCTGTGCTCATGATAGCTACAGACTCTTTTTTTCTTGCCTAACAGGAGTGGAAGAGTCTTGGAAATCAACTACTTAGGGGTGATATCACCTTTCAGCATGTTTGCTGTGGTTGTTATCCTCCGCTGGCCGAAAGGCCCGAATGGGGATTATGTCGTGGCGATTTCCGTCCATCTGTCCATCCCAGGAAGGGTGTTCATCTTCTGAAATCAACTCCTCTCACAATTTTTGGAGGAATCTCACAAAACTTAGCAGGATTCTTTGTTATATGTCGCTAATACGCATATTGTAATTTTGTTAAATTGGGTCACGTTTTCCCAGAGTTACAGCCCTTGATTAACAAAATTATCCTTTGACAATTTCATGAGTGTGTTTTCCTTCTGAAATCAACTCCTCTCACAATTTTTGGAGGAATTTCACCAAACTTGGCAAAAGGCATTGTGACATGTCTGGAGTATGCATATTGTAATTTCGGTCAATTCGGTCACATTTTACCAGAGTTACAGCCCTTGATTAACAACCTTATACTTTGACAATTTCATGAAGGTGTGCTTGCCTTCTGAAATCAACTCCTCTTACAATTTTTGGAGGAATTTCTCGAAGCTTGGCAAAAGGCCTTGTTATATGACGGTAATATGCAAATTGCGATTTAATTTCGTTTGTGAAAATTTTCCCAGAGTTTTGAGCCTTGATTAAATAACTTGTACTTTGGCAATTTTGTGAGGGTGTACGTCCTTCTGAAATCAACTCCTCTCACAATTTGGGAGGAATTTCACCAAACTTGACAGGATTCTTTGTTATATGCCAGTTATATACAGATTGTAAATTTGTTCAGTTTGGTCACATTTTACCAGTGTTATGGCATAGTTGCCAGCAGGGGATATTGTGCTTTCAGAGCACTCTTGCACTAACCTTTACAAGGGGTGCCAATAATTGTGGAGGGCACTGTACGTGCATACATACTGCATACAACAAGCTTTTACCATTAAGAAACTCTGTCAGTGCGTTAATCCAAGGCTTTAGTAGATATCAGTGCAAAAGCAACACAGTAATGAAATATGTGAAGTTCAGTGGGATACTTACCCGAGTTAGACTTTCTAGTATGAATAATAAAGGGCCCAGTGTTGAACCTTGAGGGACAATATGAGAATCACGATGACTGAGAGATAGGAAGTACAATTTCATGTATAAATACTGCATATTTGCAACCGTGCACCTCTGAGACGTATCTCGATCACTCGCCAATGCCCATCCCCTCGCTCTGTCTGACACATTCTAACCCCTTTTAATTGCCCCAAAGGTGTGAGAGCTACAGAGGGCTCAGCCTAGTGAAAATAATGCATTATTTATTCCGATCTGCCACGTCCACTCCAAGTCTGCGAGCCCAGCTTATAGATTAATGAGGTCATATTAACATTCGCCTCACAGCCCGGAACAAGACGACTGTTGATCAAAATTAGATTACGCCTTCCTAGATTAAGCACATTCACTCGAATCCTTGCTCAGGTACTTTTCTTCTAACACTACATAATGGCATTGCACAATGCATAATGCATCTCCCATTACAAGCTGCATTTAAAAAATCAAATAAAACCATGTAATTTTTGTCCAAAAAGTAAGAAACACTCACCAAATGCATCATTATAGCCAGAAATGTCCGCCGTTTAAGGCATTAAGGTAATTTACCAATGTCAAGTGGAAAGTGTAATGGCTTTGATGGATTTTTGTTTCGCTCACGGTCCATAGCTGCTAATATTTTTACAGTCTTTTTCTTGTGTACTTAAGCCATTAAAGAGTTGAAATGTAAGAAAATTGTCTGTCAATTTGTCAGTTATTTGCTCACTAAATGTTGTAGCACTTACTGTCATTTGTACTGATCAATACTTAATAAATTATGATTTTCACCTCCGTTTAAGACACGGGTGTTAAGCACCTACCCAGTCCCTCAGGAGCATAGCCTGATGGAGGCTCTAATTCGGCTAAAGTGAGGAGTTAGGCTCTCGACAAGTCCAGCAGAGACGTTTTTCTCCAAATTGCGTTTGCAAATTCACTTGGGCTGAAACAGAACTCACCCCCTGACTTTCATTAAAACGCAAAGCCGTGAGCCAGACAGAAGGCAGTGAAAAAGGAGCCTGGTTTCCAGGCCAGACTCAGAGCCTTGTTTGTACGCCTCCATCAAGCATCAAGCATCGTAATGCAGTGAAATGATTGCAGAATTGGCCGTGGTTGAATTATCAGGGATAACGTCAATGTGCTTGCCATCTCCTCCTCACTGAGAAACACCAGAGAGCCCGGAGTCGAATCCAATTAAATACATTAGCTAAACAGTATAATTATAGCTTAACCATATTTTCACTCTGGATCCATTCATTACGAACACTAAAAACGCCATCTTGCAGTACTTCGAGGATAAAGGTTATGCAGATTGATGGAATGTAATTGTCCTACTGGAGAAAAATGTCATGAGAACAATTAGATTTCCATGATGACTATTTCATTCCCTTCGTGCTCCGTTAGCAGTATAGCATTTTAATTTAATCCATAACCACGCATCATAATACGCCATAAGTGACCAAAGAGCAGCAAATACGTGCCACGGTGATTAAATGAGAGCACGAGCACCATGTTTTGGGATGACCCAGCTGTTTGGGGTTCTCTAGACTCTTCCTCCATCTTTTAATAAACACTACATATGGAAAGATGGCTCCACAAGCCTTCGTGTACTGGAGGTTAATAAGCGCTTTGTACATAAGTAAAGATGAACGAGGAATATAAAATGGAGTCTTTTATTTCTTTCTATCAAGATTTGAAACAAATATTATCAAAAGATTATCATTTGGTGAAAGGTGAGGACATTTTAAAATCCAGCTGAATAGGTGAGGTTCATGTGTGAAAGTCTAAATCGTGTGCAAGTTTTCAAATAGAAAGATTTATTTTCATATGGATCTCTTTCAGAAAGAAAGCAGGTCTCAGCTGTCTGCAAGTTCTGCAATAACATCATATTCAATACAGTATTATATTCAGTTCCATAATCTATAAATCACAACACCACTTTACACCTGTACATTGCGAAAGTGGCTCAACCAAAAGTCTGTGCACCCCTGACTGTCACACATGTCCTTGTTGAACATCCCATTCCAGATTTATTCCTCTTTCCTGTTATACTAAACTCCACTCTTCTGCGAAGGCTTTCCACTAGATTTTGGGGCGTGGCTGTGGGGATTTATGTTTGTTCAGCTACAGGAACATTAGTGAGATCAGGTACTTTCCAGTTCATCCCAAGTGTTGAGTAGAGTTGACTTCAGTCAGGGCTCTGTGCAGGACACTCGAGATCTTCCCACTCCAACCTTCACAGACCATGTCTTCATGGAGCTCGCTTTGTGCACATGAGTCCCAGTGAAGGGAAAGTATAATATTGTGCTACAGCATACAGAGACGTTGTGTGCTTCAGACTTTGTAGCAGCAGATGATGCCGTTAAATACAGAGTGCCTCATTTATGAATCTATGCAGATATGAGAAAAAACACAAGGACATGGTTCATGCAGATCAAATGGGCTGCCACACTCTGAAAGATTCGGTGTCAGTTGTGAGCTTTGTGCTGCTAAGTGCCAGAAACTGAAGTGTGAACTGTCAGTTATGACAATTAAGCCACTATTAGTAAAAATGTTTAACACCCAGCCAATCATTGACTCATTTCTTACATTTTCTTGGATTTTCAGAAGAGTGACTTAATTTGCATAGGCTACATTCTGCCAAGTGGACATTTTCGGGAAACCCAAGAGGTGTTAAAATGGAAATTAAATCAACCCTCTAATGGTGGCAGAGCAATGAGACCGGTTCCAGTGATGGAGAGAGAAAAACCCTTTCACATCATAGTCAATCATAACTTCAAGCATGGGCCAAAGTTCAAGATTTTCCGTGCAACACCATTCGGAAGTAATCAGAAACCTGTGCAGAGGCAAGACTGTGCAAATAATGCTCCTGTGAGCTCCTATCAAAACGGCGTTGTTTGGCGAGCTCAAAAGAGTGTTCAAATTGCAAAAGGAGGGAAGGAGAAATGACTGCAATTTACACTCATTTTCACCTTTTTGTTGCAAGTGTTGCTCTGTCCTGGGATTGGCGCGGCCGGAGAGACGGGGCTATTCTCCGAGGAGCAACCATGTGTGTCAGGACAATGGCTCGAAGCTCACACCAGGCCCCGAGCGTCACACCTGCTGAGAGAAAAAATGACACACTTCATTCTGCTCTGCTGTCCGCCTGGCATTTTCACTGTCTCCTAAACAAAGGCTGAAGAGGGGGGAAAATAGAAATTGGCTGTGCCAAGGTGAGCAAGAAGAAATATTTCCAACATTGGAAGGTGGACAATAACCTTTTGTGCACTTTATGCTGGTACATCGACAAAGCCTGCCAAACAAACTTGTTTTTACTCTGCAAGATGAAGAGAGATAGAAAGACGAACTGGAAATTCTGTTTCAGACGTGTTATGTGTTTTAATTTTATTTATTTATTTATTTTTCCCCCTCAGTACAATTCAAAATGAAGTTCTAAATTCCCCAAAGGAGAGCAAGATAACATCTCAGGAATTCATGTACAAATCCATCAGCGCCAATAATCAGAGAGAGGCGTGGGAACTTTGTGTGGGAGACAGTCAATTATTGTGAAACCAGGTTAAAGAGGAGCGATTATGGCTTGACCTTTCACAGTGCATAAAAACGCTGAATGTCTCCTGCTCTCTCGGTAGAGCCGTGAGATGGTGGCGATGCATCCCAGAGGTGGAATGAATTCCAAAAATGAGCTGGGGGAAAATAAGACACGGCTACCTAAATTTATGTACAAACAAACGTTCAGAAAAGGAAAATGTCAGTCATATACAGAGCGCATCATCATGCAGTTTATGAATCTCATGAATTAGACAGTTGAGTATGGATGAATTCCCATAATGCCCAACTGTGGCTTTTTTTTCATTTTCACCCCCTAGCTAGCTTTCCACTGTGGTAAATCAGCTGCCAACCAAGAATGGACAAAAGCTAACCTGTACGTCCTCCTACGCTAAGTTTAGGGTGTGCCGTATTTTCCACAGGTATCACAGGACTAATAGACTAATAGTTATGCCTGCACAAACCATAACACCCATCAACTATTGTGACAGCTAGCAGTAAACATTCAGCTAGGTTGTGCGATCAGTGTTATGTTAGGGCCTGGTCACACTACAGCTCACGATGGGTTTGTGAATACTTGGTGAAGAAAAACTGGTCGCATCGCCACCAATTGTGTGAAGCACGATGAATGTTCTCAGAGCTTCACAGGTTGTTGTTTTTTTGGTGTCTCCCCGCCTCGTCAGGGGCCAAAAACGTGAAAAATTTCAATGCATGCATGTTTTTGTGCGAATACTATCATAGGTTTGGGAATACTTCCTGAAGCTCAGGGATGCATCACAACTAAAACGCCTCATTTTCATCGATAATATCACAAGCTGTAGTGTGACCATAATGCCTCATTTTCATCGCAAAACATCACAAGCTGTAGTGTGACCGTAGCCTTAGCTAACAGGCTGGATTCCTGCTTCGACCACAGTCTTCCACTACAACCAGAAGAAAACACTTACTGAAGATAAATGAATGCATGAATGGAAAATAGTTGGAATTGGTATCAGATTCTAGCTTTCATAACAAAATGGTAGATGGCATTGTCGATCAGCATCAGACTACATCCATCTTAGATAGGAGCCAGGTTTGTGCTTATGGTTCACTTTTTTTTCCTTTTTGTTCACTGTGTGTGTGAGAGAGAGAGAGAATGTTTCAGGAAGTCCCATTTTAAAGCTCATAATTCCATTCTTCTCCATTCCTCTCTTGGGACAAAGAAAATCTTCACACATGTACCCAACTCTGAGTTGGGTCTACGCTTAATCCTCCAAAACATGTGTTCTAATAATGTAATCCCCTTTCTTAAACGGAAAAGCAATTTATTAGTTTTGTCTAACTGTGACAAGGGTGTTTTTTGGGGGTGAAAAGTTGTAGTAGGACGCGCATGAGCCTCCAGGGTTGTTTTGCTCTTCTCTTTAAACGAGCCGATTAGCGTGATCTTGTTATGCTAATAACGGCTGACTCCCATCTCCTTTCCAGTTCTCGTATTAAGCTTTTGGTATTCAGTGTGTGCTTGTCCGTGTCACTCCCTGGAGTATGCAGATGCTTCGGATTTCATCTGTCACTGCCACCGGTTAGGCTTCTGGTGATGGAGCACCATTTATGAGCAGATAGTCCTGTGACATACACTGTGTAACCTTCAGTATCTACACTGGTATCGAGAGCAGGGAAGAAAAAAGGGCAGTGGGTCAAACTGAGATGCTCAGCTTCACTGGCCACTCGAGAACAAGAGGACGCACAAGTGACAGAAGCCAAGATGGAAGGACGAAGCCAAACGTAGGCCTTCGCTCATCACGCGAGCTTGGAGGAAAGGCGGGTGAAAAAAAGAGAAGCCATGACCATTTTGACAAATACCTCCCCACCTCACTGTCATTTCAAATGACAGGTAATTCATTACAGAGTTCTTCGCTAGCTGTATAGGCGGGCCTCTGTCCTCCATACCTCCTTGTCTCAGGTGGAGATGTCCGGCTTGGCAAAGCTGACACATTTGTGGAGGATGTAATCAGCAGCATAGTTGGTGGGCTTATTACTGTCTGAGCACATAATGGGCCTAAATGTCTATATTAACACATCATATCACTCCCCCCATCACGCCGGTAAATGATATATAAAAACCATGCATAATTATCCTGCCGCAACGAACCGTCATTAGTACATTTCAGATCAAGGAGAAATCTAATTTCCCTGCCCTCCACCCCAAATCACATTCATAGCCTGGGACCGACGCGTACCTGAGGAGCAGCCAGGGGGATGAGATGAGGTCCAGGAGAGCCAGCTAGGAAAAGATAGTTAAAAAAATATATATATTATGCTAATGCTCCCATGTCCTTCCACTGTGGGCTAATCAGAGCAGCTCTGAATTAAAAGACCAGATAATTAATTCCGGAGTACCAGGTTATCGACTTCAGCTATTGTCTCTGCTGAGAAAAGACAGAAAAGGATTCAGCCCTTTGTTGGTGTTTAACAAGACAGATAAGGCAGGCCTAGACTCGCCTGCCAAGGGCCAGTGGAAATTGGAACACGAACTCGAGCAAAAAAAAAAAAAAAAATGCACTCTGAAAGGTGAAAAAAAGGTGATCATGCTAGAAAGTGTGTCCTTACAGTGTCCTTCCATTCTGAGAAAAAACTGCTCATGACTTGTTTGGGCAAGCAGAGTAGACTTTTTATCATGTACTTTTTTTTTTAGAGACAGAAGAGTAACCAGTATACAGAACTGACTGTCAAAACACTTGATTTTCTTCCCAACTCAAAGATTAATTGCAGAGCAAAGCGATTGACCTGGTTCATTGTGGACGGTTGTCTGTCACCCAGAAGTCTTTTTGTGCATCCGTTTGTCTGAGATTACCATAGACGGATGACAATATCTGCATCAAAAGACTTCTGTATTATTAAAACTCACTAGGTCTGGTTCCTTTTTGATTGTGTGACACTGTGGCCGCAGGACTTGGAGCATTGAGTGTGTCTACCAGAACCGGGCTTCAAAAGGATGTGGATTGAAGTTCTTCAGTGAGCAGCGGAGTGGGAGGTGGAGAGCACCTCCACACAATCCTATAAGCCACCGTCCACGCTCTGTCAAATGCAAGCCTGCCTGCGCCTCCCCAGCTGGGCAGCGCCAGGCTGAATTATTCATCTGTGCCAAGGGGTGAGAAGTCAAATAAGCCCGTTTTGTCAGCGCTGGGCAGCAGCGTTGATGGGAGGGGAAGAAGAGGCTGCTGGGAGCCACGATGGGCCACCGCTGCCCGAGTTCTGGCTACCTCCGACAACTTCGACATGGAGAGAGAAGACAACGAGAGAAGAGAGAGGGAGACAGAGAATGTAATGAGAGCAGTTCTCATGCATTATTCAAGCAGGGGAGGACATTTCACAAAGAAATATAGAAACACCGGGCAGATTTTTGACAAGGCAGGCCTGCAATCATGCACACTGCTCTCCCAGAGGAGCGACGAAAACTCTAGCAAGGAGAAGAGACAGCGATACGGATGCCGGCCCCAACTAAAGCTGACGGCTTCTCAAATGAAATGACATTTACCTAAGCATTGCGCTGAGCTTAGCCTCGACAAACTCTCTGTTTACACCTGCTAATGTTGCTTAGCAGGTATTTACTCTGAGGCATCAGCGCTGCTTTGCTGCGGAAGGAGAAATCCCAGATTCCCTTTTTTTTTTTAACCAGCTGTAGAAACAGTTTATGGTGAAGAAGATGCACATTACCTAAAATATTTACATATATTAAGAACAGCGAATGCAGGATGTTGCATCTGACCAAAGTGAAAGCGGATTACCAGCTGAAAGCGTCTGGCAGCGTGAACGGCTTGCTTAGATGCAATTTGTGCAAAATGCTTTCAATAGAAAAACTGATTGACTACCAGAGGAAATTTAATAAATGGGACAAAATGACAAACATAGTGGAGGAAAAATACCAAAAATAAGTGAGGACGAGGATAGGAGAGATGTTTAACACCTAGTAGGAATGCAAAAGAAATAAGTACATGGTAGAAATACTTTTGAAATCTTTTCTTCCTCCTAATTTCATTTTCTTGTATTTGAACATCTGTTATTCAAGTCATTTATAATGCAAATCAGAAACAAGGAAAATATTTTTGTTCCCCAGTGTGCCTGCAAAGGCACTTCACTAGTTCCTAAAGTCCAAAACCCTAAAACTACCCTTTTAGTGCGACCTCATTGGAACCTTTAACTACCAAAATAATCCTTAAGAAACCCTTTCAACAAGTACATTTTTCTTCACCATGCCACCTTCAAAAAGGTACCATGGTGGTTCCAAAGGTCTATTTATGTTCCGTGTAAAACCCTACTAAAGGTTTTCAAAAAGTGGGTTTCAAGTAGATCCCCAAGAACCCTTCACATCCCAAAGAACTCTTAAGAAACCCTATTTTCTAAGAGTACACTTATCCTCCGAAATGCACCTTCAAAAGGTACTATGGTGGTTCCACCTACGTTCTCTGTGCAACCCTGCAACAGATGAATTCCTATTCAAAGAAGGTTGTAAAGAGAACTTAGTATAAAGTAAAGAATTCTTAGTCTAGATATGGGTTCTTAGATTTCTAGCTTGTACATCTGTGAAGGCATCATTAATGCTGAATGATATATACAGTACACGTTTCAAAGCAATAAGCTGCCATCCAGACTAAATTTTTTTCAGGGAAGGCCTTCCTTCTTTCAGCAAGACAATACCAAACTGCTTTCAGTACATGTTAAAACTGCATGGCTCTGTAATAAGAGTCTGAGTGCTAAACTGGCCTGCCTGCAGTCCAGACCTGTCTCCCATTTAAAACATTTGGTGCATTATGAAGCACAAAATATG
>JAOPUC010000011.1:4254384-4259384 GCA_027564185.1 Cephalocassis borneensis
TTCCATAAGAGAGCACTTTTCAGATTAAAACAGAAAACATAATGAAGGCTGCTGGGTTTTGGTGCAAAATGAAGAAGTGAGTGTGAGAAAGTGTCCAGAAGAACTGTGGCTGGTTCTGTAAGACGCTCAGTAAAACCTACAGCGCATTTCCACATCAAACTGCACTATTTTCTATTTTTATTTTTTAAAGCAAAGGGTTGTCTCACACCAAATATTGACTTTGTTTCAGTTACTATGGCTTACTACTTCCTTTTTATAGTATTTTTTTAAAAATTGAAACATTTCATTTCATTATTTTTAAGCCATTTTTGCTCTACAGCATTTCTTTACACGTGCCTAAGGCTTTTGCACAGGACTGTATGTAAACGTCAGGAAAAATGTGTTTATTTAACATTTATAGAAAGAAGGAGTCTCCAGTGTCAGCACTTTATATCAGTCCGAGGTAAAACTGCAGCTTAAAACGATTCTTCAGGACATTTATCTTTGCGGTAACGTGATAAGCTGTTATGATATGATGGACCAACTGTTTATAACGAGTGTGAACATGTTTCATGGACATTCTACAATATTAAATGTAACGCTAACAGGATAAAAATGATGAGCTGGAATTGCTGGCAAACTGCTGTGGTGTAAGAGGAATAAAACACTCCAGGATGTGACGTGGCGTTAAAGGAAAATAATCCTACAGTTGATTCATTTCCGAGATTGTTTTATTCCTTACTTTATAAAGCTTATAAATCACACTTTATCCCAAAGCCTCAGTTTCTAATTAATCTGTATGGATGAAATTGTTCATCATGGCTGGATGGAATACGTTAGATGTTTATAATGCATAATATCACATAAAATATTCATTTCTTTATTAAAAAAAGATATTCTCACAAACAGTTTGTCCTGTATGATCATTACTCCGGAGAGTGTTTAACTATAATTTAACTTTGAAGGTTTTAACAAGAATGTAAAGGTCTGAATATTGAATATTTAATTAGATGAACCTCATTTTCCTGAATAAATCATTTTTAACAAAAAAAAAATCATAAAAATTCTTGCAAGAATATGCAAAGATTCCTTGTGAAACATAGTGCATTAAAGAGTGTTCACATCCATCTGCCCTGAAACTCAACCTCATCATGTACAGCTCTCTGATAAAAAACATCTCTTGATGACTGAGTTTTTGAGTGAGTTTATAAGCACAGATGTCCAAATATTTCTTACAGCTCAGATACACAGCTGAGGCCTCTTTAGTGCTGCGTTGGGAATTAACTTCAGCTGCTCTTTTCTCACAACAGAACAATCATGCGAGTTCTGCACAGGATGCATACGGAGCGAGCAGGATGAGACACCGGGTATAAAATGTCAGCAAACAACTGCAGAAGGACAGGAAGGCCATTTTCACATCATCAGGAGAAGACAGGACCGAAATGCCTCTTGCTATTGTTCTCACAAAAGGTCAGATCCGATCGAGTCACAGAATACTGAGGAATTTTGCACTGAACAGGGGAAACGCAGCCGAGTTTGTGGGAAAAAATGTCAGAGGTATAACAACATTAAACTTTCCTGAAATTGGGAAAAGAGCAACGTGGTGAGAAAATGAGGCAGATGTGGAAGTGTTGAGTACATTGTTCCATCTCGTCTTCCGCCTCAAATTTCCAAGTCTGTATTCTGGATTTCAAAATATCTGATATGAGATATTACTTTCCATCTGTAATTTCTAAAGATAATCATTTGAAATGCGTAAGCAGAAAAATCCCCTCCCCCTCCCAAAAAAGATTCAATCTTGTCATGATCTACAGATGAGTAAAACACACTGTTACATCACTGTGCTGCTGTTACAGGAAAATAATCAACAACAGAATGGTGCGATGAAGTGGAGTTACCATTTCGAATTGATTATTTACCTACCACAGCATGTACTGAAGTATTTTATTCTTCTTACATGACAGCGATTTGCCAACCATTTCAGTTTTTTATCTATTAAAAAACGTCATATTAAAAAAAAAACTATTTATAGTTCCATTTAATGTTGTGGAACGTTGGTGAAACAAGTCACTACAGCTTACCATGTTACTGAGAAACTCCTCCATCCTGAAGACGTTTCCACTGTTACAAAAAGCTGACACTGGAGACTCCTTACGCTGTCCGAAACAGGGGAACAAGTAGGAGTCCATTTCTGTCCCCCAAGGTCCAATCTGCACTAATGTACCCCCATTATTGGAACATTATTGGACCTCAGGGTAACAATGTGGACCTTTTAGGGCCAAAAAGGTTCATACATGTTCCCAAGCAGTATATAAAGGGTGCAAATGTACCTTAAAGGGTACTGATCCAATGTCGAACTGTTGTACCCCTAAAGGTACAATAATGTACTTTATTTTCTGAGTGTATATAAATGTTGTATAAATGTCTCTTTACAGAAAACATAGCTGTAGCTGTTTCTATAGAATTAGAACGAGCTCATTAATAATAAACTAATCATATAAATGAAAATGAATCAACAACTTCTAACCAATCAGAATCCAGACCTGATACTTCAGAAACAGTTTTAAAAGAGGTTTAGTCGCTCCTCGATTCTGATCACTATAATCACATGATGTTGCTTTTCTACATAATCCATAATCCATTATTCTTATTTTTTTTTCTCTCTGGGGGTGGAGCTTGATAAAATACCTGTCCACTTAGAATTATTTGACACTCTCAGGGATAATCCAGAGCATGCTAAATCCATTATGATAAATCCAGATTACAATTTAATCACATCCAAAAGAGGATAGAATGTCAAATTAAAAGTGGGTGAAATTAACGGTGTGACGTCTCTGAAGCTCTGCAAGGTAAAGACACTGTGATGAAAACAATACCAACAAGAAAATCATAGAAAGAGATAAAAACTTAAACAGACAAAAAAAACAAACAAGAACAAAGATGGAGCAAGATTTTATCATAAAGCCCCCAAAATACACTATGACCCTGGATGACGATTTATTTTGTCCAGTGGGGAAAAATTTGGTATGGTTATAAATAATTAGTATTAAATACAGAGGTGTTTAGAGAAAATCGCGTGCGCTGATTGGTCGAGAGATTCGACTATTTCTCGATAATCACCTCGAGCGACTCGGCAAAACGGCGGCCAACCGCTCCGTCACCGCAAGTGAGGAAGAATTACAGATGATGAAAGAAAACGCCGTTCCTAAAAGTGCTAAAGATGCTCTGAAGTTTGGTCTAAAATTATTCGAAGGTAAGATGGAGTTGGGATTTATTTTATCGATTTCAAAACAAAGAATTTTATGTGACTCGGCGTAGATAAGTGACACAAATCTGCGCTGCAGTTATTACATTTACATGCCGCTTTTGAAAATTGAAATATGATTTATTCTTTCTTTATTTTAAAAAATAATCACCTGTGTATTTATACTAAAACAATTATCCGCCTTAGTGAATATCAATGAATAATAACCTCAATTTCATCTCAGTTATTATTCACTTCACCTTCAGCGAATAATTGTAAATTAATGGTTCCTCCATTTTTTTTTTATTACCAACCAAAGTGACATCAGTCCCGCCCACTTGATTCCTATTGGCTCATGGCAGAAGTTAAAGTCTCTGTCTTTCACATGTTCTGTGTCGTTTAAAATTGTAGCAGAGTTTTATTCTCACAAATTACTGTAAAGGGGGTTAAAAATCATACACGTTCGCATCTCTTTGTACGCAACATCATCTTAAATCATATTAAAGAGAGACGGCTGTGTGTGTTTTTTTTTCAAGGAGACCCAGAAATGGTTTGCAGATACAGTTTTTAATGTATCACAACAATGAGCAACAAACATACTTGATGAACTATTTCCAGAAGAAGTTGTTCAAATACCATCTACAATAAACGTCATTTCAACTATGACAACAGGTCTGTGACAAAATAAAAAAGTTCCAAAACCATGTTATTTTTACCGTAATACGGTACAGCTGAGACCTCAAACATTACAGTAACAAAAACTAATGAGACTACTCTCTATATATAAAACATCAATAACATTTTTGGTTTAGTTTATTTAAAGTTTTAGCCATAGGGGCTTCTTTTTTATTAAAACCTCAGGGTGCATTTCCTGTGTTACCCAGGCGTTGTAGAGTACATATTGTGAAGAATATGATTGCGCCGTGTGATGATCCCTTTGATATCCAGAAGAAAACAATCCTAATTTCAACCTTTAGAAGGTGTCCTCTTTTGCTTCACACTATCGATCCGTAAAAAGTTTTTTTTTTCTTTTTGGCTGCTGTGCAGTTGTGACATTTATGTACAGTTATATTGTTGGACCATCCTTTAGTTGTTTTTTTTTTTGCTTTACCAGTCCTTGTGTGGGAAGCATTTCTAGTCCAGGCTAAACACCGTTAGCACGTAGTGCCAGCCGACAGCTCAGTCTTGTAATGCTGCTCCACGTTCAGGGAAAGGCTAAAGCACGTTTGTAAAGCCTTTGGAATCAGGACAGTCGCTTAGGATTTGGACAGAGGCAGGATTGCACCTTAGGAGGCCAAGATGTCTCTCATGAAACACAATCAAAAAGTGTCTTCAGGATTAAAATAAAATGTTAAAATACTAAAAAAATCTAAATAAGAACATTAAAAAGTTCACGTAAGAGAGAATTAAAAACCGTGACCTTTGTGTTTCAAATAAAAAAAAAACACCCCAAAAACACCTGTACAATAATAAACAGGAAAAAAAATATGAAATGTTCCGTGATTTCATCATTTGAAACAATTTTAAGCATGATTTGATTTAACCTGTCAAACAGTTGCATTACATGCTACTTGTTCATCTCAGAATAGGAATACCAAAAAAGCAATACATTTTTGCATTTCTTCATATTAATAATTTTTTTTTCTTTTTTTTTTTAACCATGCACAGCCAACTACGAATATGTACAACAGCTTAGCTTTCTTTGTTCACAAGCCTTTTACTTTCATACAAACAGCCTTCTGTTACTTTGGAATGAATCACATTATCCTACTTACTC
>JAOPUC010000011.1:4261884-4276769 GCA_027564185.1 Cephalocassis borneensis
ATGTTTGTTCTGCTGCTTCTGCAAGGAATCCTGGAGCGACTGCTGATACTGCTGGTACTGCTGCAGGATGGCCGTTGGGGAGAGGCCTGCGATGGCTTGTGGTATTGCCGGGCCATATGGGAACAGGTTCTCCATTCCACACAAGGGAGGGAAGTAGCCTCCCTGCATTCCACCAGGAAGCTGCGGTGAGAAGCAGGATGCAAAGCCAGGGATGAAATAAGGCAAGAACTGCCCCCCTAAGAAGGAGCCTGGGTCACCGGCGATGGCGTTCTGAAGTGCTTGCAGTTGTGCTGGGTCTATCAGAGCGTCGCCTCCGACTTTTCCCATTGCCGAAAGCACCGGTAAAGGCTTCTCCCTTTTCTTCACGTTAGGGGTCTCGGGGCGTGGGGCATCGGCTTCTCTTTCCTTGGCCTTCATGGGGTTCTCCAACTTCTTATCTTTTTCAGATACTTTGCTGTGCTGCTCAGTCTGACTGGCTGTCAAAGGAACAGGAGGGACAGAAGGAACAGGAGGAGCGGGAGGAGGAGGTGGAGGAGGAGGAGGAGTCTGCAGAAGAGTCTTGGTTGGGGTACTGCTGAGAGACATGGCAGGAGAAGGGGTGGCTGGAGTAGGGAACCCAAGCATGCCAGCACCAGGAGATGCTAAAGCTGAAATACAGTGGTATAGATAATATTTGAATTTATAACTGCAAACTCATGCCATAAATTTGCATGAAAAAGATCATGAATATCTGCTTTTGGTTCTGTTATGGATCAAAACTGTGGCATGAGCTTTAAATACCATGATGAGTATACAGTTCACAGTCATACAAAGTCCATGTTAAAATAAGGGCGAAACAGAAAGTACTTATCACGTACAAATCACAACACATTTATAAAGTAAACTGTTCCGTGTTTTTGCAATAAATGCATGCATTAAAGGTCTTTATCACTCATAATTCCAATGCATCAGTCACTCCTTAACAGCATGATTGCCAGTGGTCATGTATGAATGTAATGCAGAAAGTGTTTTTAAAACTAGCACACCTATTGTCTGTCATACAAACTCACCAGGTGTATTTGGTGGAAAACCTGGAAGCGATGATGGCCCATTGACACCAGGAAGGAGTACTGGTGGGAGTCCTGGTATTCCTGGGTAGCCAGTTGGCAGGCTAAGGCCATGAACTGCATTATTATCCACTGCAGGTTGCTGCTGGGCTGGCAAGCTAAGGACGTCGGTTGCCTTCTTCAGACGGTCAAGCTCTTGTTGAGCCATAAGCTGGCGGACAGTGGTAGGTGCAAGATAGTCCTTTTCTCTGTCCACCTGGTTTCCCAGGGTTTCTTGCACCTTCGCAATGTGCTGCTTAGAGAAAATGTGATCGCGAATAGAAAGTCTAGCTGTATACTTCACACCACATAAAGTACACTCAGGCCTCGGTCCATCAGGAGACCCTTGGCTTATCATAAATGGCTTTCCTATGTTTAGTTTGAACTTCTTTTCTTTCGCTCGGGCATTCTGAAACCAAACCTGCACAACACGTTTTGGCAGTCCTATTTCATTGCCCAACATTTCACACTCCTGCATTGTAGGGGTGCGGTAGTCGCTGAAGCAAGCCTTGAGAACTTTAAGCTGTAAGTTGCTCATCTGGGTCCTAAAACGTTTGTGTCCTGGTCTTTCTGCACCACCTTTTATAGCCTTGAAGGAATTTGCACTTCCAAATGGACTAGGTGAGCTTGGATCAGCTAAACTTGAGGTTTCACTTTTATCGGCATTTTCATCTAGGTCATCGTCTCTGGAACTGAAGTACTGCTCGCTGTCTTTGCCAGAGAAACTTAGGGCTGGGCTCACCATGTTGAAGGGGAATCTGTCTTCTGTTATGTCAGAGATTTGTGCTGTATGCATTTTATTCTCACCCAGTTTTTCCCCACCATTGGCTGTCAGGTTCTCCACCTCATTATTGGTCTCATCTCCGGTTGTCGCATCACTTATAGCTGTGTTAATTGATGAAGTCTCATCAAAATCTATCTTATCACCTGAGACTTCTGCAGAATTCATATTAAGCCCTTCAATCTCATCACTGTTTTCTGCTTTTAAGGATGAAGGGCACAAAAAGTTTTTTAGCTGTGCCTCAGATGATTTGACTGGCGTGGAGGATGCAGCTGGAAGCTCGTACTCATTTGCCTCAGTTTTTGGTGGCAGTGGTGGATACTCCATGAAATTGTATTTTTGTGGGCTTTCAGCTCCCTCATCCTGAGGCATCATCGGGCTTGGAGGCAAACTAAAGCCTGCTTGTTTAGCCTCGTGCCAATGCCGCGAGCGTATGTGGCTGTCAAGGGCCGACTTAGCCTTGAAGAGTGCCCTGCAGAAAGGACACTTTTTATGAGTTTGGGAAGGCCCAACTGCTCTAAATTGACCCTTTCTTTCTCTGGCACGGGTATTCTGAAACCAGACTTGAACTACTCTTTTCTTCAGTCCCACTTCATGGGCAATATGATCTAACATTTTTCTTGTTGGGTTAGAATCAAGTAGATACTTGTCATAAAGAATCTCAAGTTGCTCTGGCGTTATAGTGGTTCTCAGACGTTTGTCTCTGTGTTGGTCATCACCCCCATTTCCAACTTCTTTATCATTTGGGCCATCCTCTTTATCATCTAATTTACGTTTTAAGGAGCTAGAGCTAGTAGCAGAGGTTAGGCCAGATCCACTCTGTGATGGTATCTGGGAAAGTGCTCCGGATAAAAGCTGACTTGTCATTAGAGGGTTATTGGGGTCAAATATCATGTAAGGCATATCCAATGGCCTTTCCAAGAACTGCGAATGCAAGAACTGGTTTTGAGCTGCAAGGAAATGCATATGCTGATGTTCCTGCCACAGTTCGACAGTTGGAAAAGCTATCTTGCATTGGTCACACTGATACTGTAACATTTGAGGAGGGATGCTGTTGGTAAGTGATGATAGTGCAATGGAGAGAGGACTGGATGGGACAGCTGCAGACTGAGGTTGGGAGTGCGGTCTTGTCATTTGTGACTGAGGCATTTTCTGTGGAGGAGGTTGAGGGGTAGAAGCTTTAGACGGTCGTGGATCGGCTACTACTTTTGCTGCTTGTGAAGGGGCATTCTCAGTCTGCTTTGACTTCTCACTGGGGATCTCAGGTTTGGGCGAAATTTTTCCTACTTCAGGTCGAGGTGATGGCATTAGGGGGGAGCTGGAGCCAGAGCTGCTTGCTGTGACAATGGCTTGTTTACTTGACTCTGCTTGCTTCATTATGTTCTGCTCGTAGTTCTCTGGCATCTCCTCAGAGTGGTTTTCATCTGCACCATCATCATCTTCATCTTTGTAACACTGCTTCTTTTGGTGGGTTATCAGGTCAAATATTCGAGGGTAAATAACATTGCATTTCTTACACTGGTACTGCATGTTGCTGGTTCGGATATAACGCTCGTTTGTAAGTTCTTTCTTTTCACTGTCCTTGGTGTCAGCCTGGTTTTCGTAAGTCTTTCTTGCCTTTTGGCGGGCATTTTGGAACCATACCACAATCACACGTGTCGGCAGGCTGAGAACTGTAGAAAGCTGCTCAATCTCATCATCTTTTGGGTAAGCATTTGTATCAAAGAAGTCTTGGAGGACTCTGAGTTGGTAGTCTGTAAATCGAGTTCTTGAGGATCTCTTGTTCATGCTCGTGTCAGTCTTATAGAATTCTAGTGTGTTCATCTGGGATTCCACTCTGATATCCTCCAGTGTGGTCAAGGGTGGAATGCTGAAATTGTAAGGAGAGTCTTTGCTTCTCTGCCTCTCTTTGAAGAGAGTGTTGCGGAACCAGTGCTTGATTACTTTCTGTGGAAGGCCGGACTTCTCTGCCATTTCTTGTATCTGATCTTCATTAGGGGAGTTGTTGATATCAAAGTAAGCACGGAGGATTTTCAGCTGATCATCTGTGATTCTGGTGCGAGGACGCTTGAACTGGGATTGCCGTAAGAAGTTTGGATCCAGTCCCAGTTGCTGTTGACATAACTGTGTGAGATCAGAAGATAAAGAGTCCATTGCTGGAAGCTGTAGTGCAAGCTGTGGGGGTAACCCAGGATGTTGTACAGACTGCATCATTAATGGTGGGAAAATCGGCAAGTCAAGAGAGACAGGAAGCTGCACTTGTGGAGGTGCACTGGGTGGCGGAGGTGGTGGAGGAGGGGGTGGAGGTGGCGGTGGTGGAGCTTGTATAGGTGCTGGAGAGGGTGTTGGTGCTTTTCCTACTGTAGTGGTGGCAGGAAGATTGGTTGCTGGAGCTGGGGGTGCTGGAGGTGGTGGAGGTGGCGGTGGCGGCGGCGGAGGGGTCTCTGGAGAAGGTGGATTTATGGGATAGAGCTTATCATATGCCTCTCTGTACTGCTGTGCAAACTTCTCCAGCTCCACATAGGGAAAGAACTGACCATGCACATGTTCTTGGTGGCTCTTGAGGATTAACATATTCGAGAAGAACTTTCCACACATACCACACTCTAATTTGTCATTTATTTCTTCCTCTCTGTTCTTTTTCTGGCATTTTTGTCTGTTTTCATTGTACTGAATTACCAGTTCAAAACCAAAATTTTCTAGTAAGGCTTTAGCAGCATTACCCCTGGCCCCAGAAATGATGCGTGGCGGAGGAATTAAAGGTTCGGAGAATTTAGGCTTTTTGGAATCCTTATTTTCTTTATTGTTATCAGGATCATTGACATTCTCTTGCTTTGCTTTGTTGTCTTGCTTCTCAATGGGCTCTTCCAGCTCTCTGGACAGCTGAACCTCAGACACGGAAATATGATTGGGCTCTGGCTTTGGCTTGTGGCTCTGCTGCTGGGCTTTTTGTTGCTGCTGTTGCATCTGAGAAGGTTGCTGCTGAGCTTGTTGTTGAGAAAGCTGATGCTGCTGTTGGCCCAGTTGGTGCTGTTGCTGCATCTGCTGCTTCAGATCCTCAAGGAATGACCCAGTCATGCCTGGCATCCCGAATGCAGCCGAATGCAATGCCAGCTCAGGGCTGATATTAAACTCAGTGCCAGGAATATAGAATGGGAAAAGGAACTGAGGTTGTTGGAATTGTAACAAAGCCTCTGGTGTCATTGGGAAGTGGGGGAAGAATGCTGGATTCAGGAACTGTGGCTGAAAGAAGGCAGCCTGCTGCTGAAGTTCATGCTGCAGTTGCATCTGAAGCTGCGCTGGTGACGGGGTGGATTGATGACTTTGCTGAACAGCGACATGATCAGTAGTTTGCTTCATGTTGACTTCTTTGGTATCTACGTTGTTCTCTTTGTTCAGTGATACTGGTAAGCTCACAGATTCTGTGTTTCCCTGACTGACTGGAACAGGGCTGTTAGATGGTACAGATCCACTTCCATTTCCACTTCCACTACTGGAACTGCTGCTCGTTTCCAGTTTGGCAGTTCTTGCTTTAGTCTGATGAAGGACAGACCTCATATGAATCTCCAAGGTTGAGCTTTGGCTATAAGCAACATTACATATATTACATTTATACGGTTTGTTGTCAACATTGTTGCTGGTTTCCTGGGGAACTGGACTTGAGGCTTCTTGGAGAACTTTCTTTAGCTTATGCAAGTGCGAGACAGAGTTGTAATGAACGAGCAGAATGTTCTTTTGGGTAAATGACTCCTTACACACAGTGCACTTGTATGGACGAGACGGGTCTAGAAACTTCTCCATTGTGAAATTCGGACCTTTTCGAAAAGGCAAGGTCCGCTTTGGTTCGGAACCCATCTCATCAAGCAAGGAGCTGCTGTCACTTCCGGTAGGACTGGCCTTCCCTTCTTGGTCCAGCTCATCATCTTTATCCATTTCCTGTTCTAAGGCTTGTGCCTCTTCCAGTGCTCTTGCTTCACTCTCTGTGATATCACCATTGAGGGGTAGACTTCCACACAGCTGCTGCACTTCAGCTTCACTAAGCTCAGGGTGACCAGTCTCCAGGTGCTTTCTGAGGGCGAGGAATGTCCTGAAGCTGCGCTGGCACAAACTGCACATCGTGGCTGCCCGAATGGCGTGGTACTGTGAATGTATCTGAAGCTTCTGTAATGTCTTAAATGCCAGGCTGCAGTGGTTGCAGCGATATTTATAGACATGACGATCAGAGACTGAGAGCTGCTGGCGTTTCTGCAGGTCGCTCAGGTGTTCCTGCAGGGAATCTGGGCTCTTCCTGTCTTGGCCAGTGGCTTTTTTCCAATCTGGAGCCTCAGCAGCCTCTTTTGGTGGCTTGACTTCCTCAATGGCAAGTTCAAGGTCACTTTTGTCTGTGCCTGTGCTATTTTTCAAATCCTTAGAGCTGTTTCCTGTTGGGGTAAAGAAATAAGGCATATATTAGAAGTCTCGTTGAGAGATTATCACTTTGACTTTCATAAGATGTTTTTTTTTAATCTAATGTAATGCATGTAATCATTAAAAGGCTGCATGATGCTTACCCATGGGCTTTCCAGATGCCTCAGACGAAGAGTTCATTACAGATGGAGCTTTGTCTTGTACAGGTGCAGGTATTAATGTATTATTTGGCACTGTAACATCCGGACCTGCCACCTGGAATAAATATCGGATAAATGCGGTGTCAGTAAAGCCACACCAAAGCACCATAAACAGAAACCAACATAAATTAGTAAATGAACATTAACTGAAGCTATTATAGATGAATGTGTTTGATTCAGATGAATTACTGGAATATATGGTGCAGAGGAAATGTTTTGCACAGTCAGATCTGTCAAACCCGACAGATTTAAATGATTTACGTACTGTCATAAGCAGCTTCTCCACGCAGTCTGGAGCCACACTGTGAAGGTGTGTGAGATGCAGCTGCAGGTGAATCTTGTTGCTGAGGACATCCTGACACAGGGGACAGGAGATGACGGGCTGCATGGAATGCTGGGACATGATGTGCAGCTGCAGACGGTTTGCGTCCTTGCTGCTGTAATTACAGTATGGACACTGCTGCACCTGAAATCAAAGCGTCCATCACGGCATGGTCAATATTTCACAATAGTTAAGCAGATACACAGTGTATTTCTCGATTTTGAGATGTTCAAGAAATTTGCCAATGTCTTTAATTAGAAAAATGTGGTCGGAATTTCTTGCCGTAAGATTAGAAATAAAAACCGACGTGTATCTTTTGAAACTATGACTGACTCTCATTACAGGGAATAGTTTAAAGTGCTGTTTCCCACCACCTGTCTTAATGTAATCCATTTCAAAAATGTCTCAAAGTCCTGCAAGGCAGGATAATGCATTATAATTAAATTAGAAACACATATAATTTAATGCGATACAAATGCTTATAAGCTTCAACGTGAATGTAAAGACGGACCCATCAATTTAAACATGGGAAGCAGGAACTTACTTGCTCATTGGTAAGCGTCTTCTCCTCGACGGATCTGGGCCTCTTGGGTGGAGTGTCGTTTTCTTTCTCCTGTTGAAGTGCACGCTTTCCCACTGCCGCATTCTCCAGAGTTTCTTTAGCCAGTGTATTACCTCCTAAAAAAAGACAAAAAAAACACACACACACAAAAGAAAACCCAACACATCAAAAGTCACACCTCACAAAAAATAACGACTTCATCACCATACTCGAGGCGGAGCTATTAAACATAGCTCAGGGTGGCTGTTTAAAAAAAAAAACCCAAAAAAAACATGTACAGGGCTTTGAGAAGTGAGACCCAAACAAACACTGAACCATAAATATAAAAGAACAGAATGAACCCTGACTCATACTAATCTACTTTATTGCCAGCACTGCAATATCAAAAAAAAAACCAAAAAAAATAAAAAACCAACAAAAACAAAGACCATAAAAACAGGCCAAGCAATTCCAGCCATGAAGATATTCAAAATAAATGGAGAGTCACAAATGCATTATCACTGTGCTGTACGTCACGGTACCATTATCCAGGCTATTTGGGTGTATAGATTATCAAATCACCTTCCCTAGCATTATCCTAAATATCCATGCCCGACACAGAGCACTAGAGGAGGCAAAAAATGTTATTACCATTTCAGCCGAGCTCAATTCAGGAAATCAGCCCCCCAGTTGTATTTAGAGAATGCTGCACAGAGTGATAAATCTTTCATTACCCTCATCTCCAGACGCAGACAGCGTCCCAGCCATCTCGCTCTACGCAATTTATCCCCTCCCCTAGTATGCAGAACACAAAGAAACCCCTAGCTGCCATCTCTCTCTCTCTCTCTCTCTCTCTCTCTCTATCTCTCTCTCTCTCTCTCTCTCTTTCTCTCATCTGGTCACTCTGGAGGCTAAATACTCTTGTGAAGCAAAGGATGTAAGAAAAAAAGCACTGATTTTAAAGAGCATATTAGTCTTTGCTTTATTTGAATTTCCAATGCATGTGCATGGAATTTAATTCTTTGCATCATGAAGTATTCTACTTATTTTATTGTAATCCTACATATCAGGAGCGTGACATATTAGCCTGTCAAGGAAAGTGACACTGGAGGGAAAAAAACAATCCCACAAGGGCACAATACAAATTTCCAAGAGCATCAGAGAATTTTCTGCAACCTCAAATTGCTAGGTAATCTTTTTTTTCCCTGGCTTTGATATCCCTGCAGCTTTTGAGAGGCATGTCACATACATTTCATGACAAACAGAAAACCTCATTTGCCAGGCGGGCCAATCTCATTGCCGCACCGCATCTCCTGACCTTTTTTCCCCCCTCTTCTCTGTTTATTATGAGTATTTCTAATTTTAACTTTCAATTTTCACCATCTTCCAGTCAATTTGCAACTAAATTATTTCCAGGGTGAGGAGCCGTTTGCCGGACAACTGGGTGCAAACGTGTTTCACGACGCGATGAGTCTTTTCCATTGATTGCCATCATACTGAATGTAAATGTATGGTCGGGGGGGGGGGGGGGTTTAGGGGTGCAGGGGGTAATCAGATTTTGTGCTACATGAGGATCCATCGCTATGATTTATTTTCTTAATCAACATACTGCTTTCATAAGCACTTCAAAACAAAATGGACAACCAAAACAGAACGTCTCGATCCCGTCTCTCTGTATATATAAACATAGAGGAATACTGAGCTGTGTCATATGGGGGAAAAAACCACAGACACACAAATGAAATGAGATAAAATGAGAATGAATTATAAACCCTGACCATTATAGCCTTCATCTTATCTTTTCTTTTTTTTAAATGCTTTTGTATGCTGTGGGTGGCTAATGCATTTCAAGTCCTCCTTTGCTTTCATATTTTTATACCTCCCACTAACTGAAATAACCTTTTTCCTTTTTTTCCCTTTGTCTTCAAAGCAGTGAAGCAGGAGATAAAATAACGGTGACATTGTTCCCATCCCCCAGTGACAAATGCATTTGAGAAGCAGGACCTTGGTTGATTAGATAAATCAAAAAGTGATTTATGACATTCAAGCTGTATGCATTATAAGAAGCAGGGCAGCCGGCTGGCCACCCATCTTTATTTACAACTGTCAGAGATCTCTACAAGGCCTCTGATTGTCCTACAAAAAGCAGCAATCTCATTGCTGCTTATGTCTACCTTCTTTTAGTACTTATAAAACTTTACCGCTTTGTCATGTGCGATAGATAAATAATACGTCGGTACACTTTTTCCAGCAAATGTCAATTATACAGGACCTGCTTGATGAAGGCAGCATGAATTTACTATTCAATTTCCTGGACCTCAGACCCAACAGTCTGGCTGAGGTTACAGTGCTATAAATAATCCCGGGTCTGGGACTCCGAGTAACTTTAGTGATTTACGTAGATACGGAGTTTAAGGTCATGAATTAAGCTTCGCTTGATAAGCTCTGAGTGTCACATTTTGAACCTCGAGGTCAGACAGGACACGATCGGCCATGTTATTTTGTATATTTACTCCACGATACACTAAGCTGAAAAGAGAACTCATAGCTGTAGGGTTTCAACTTGATATGTTAATACATTTTAATATACATCCGTAATGCTCATTTCAGCAGGAATGCTTCAATTTCAAATTATACTCAATAAATATGTAACCGTAAATATGTATTGCATGTATTTCCTCAGCATTGCATTAGATATTAATAATAAAAAATGGTGTTATGAACAATGATTAATTTCCGTATTAATTTAAAGGAGGTGTGTAGGACATGTGAGCATTAATGACAGATCGTTTTCATCTCTCCTAATGGTTACGGGCTTACTTTTGTCGCCCAGAGCCACTGTACATATTATTAACATCTCAGCAAAAACAAAGTTGATCCAGATTATAACCATTTGCATGAAAAATGCAATTTGGATTATAATTATGATTAATCCGTAGTGACACTAGATTATAATGAGAAAGTGAATTAAAATGAGGGAGATCACAAGCACAAATTCTAGCAGCCGGATATTGTAAAGATCTCTGGGATATGTTTTGATATTCACAAAAAAACAACAACAACCCATACTTAGCATACAAGTTCAACACTTAAACGTGTTACGCATAAACCTTGACTGTTCCATTCACCAATAATGGATTAACGTCTTCATAAATCGAAGCAGCATCCGTTTGAGTTTTAAGTGTCGCCTTAAAAAAGCGCTATTTAGCACAAACGAAAAACACGTTTGACCTCGCCAGATCTGAGATGTTAAATGATGCTGCGTAAAATACAAAGTGCAAATTCTCGCCTGCTGCCTCAGACAGGCCTGTCACAGATATATGACTAAAAGATAGATGACTAGCTAAACTAATAGGCTCCGTCCTGTTTCAGCGTTTCTTCTGCACCATTGAACCCAACATTATGTAGCTCCAGGTATGGCGTGTATGAAAAGACAGCCGATGTAATATTCATGGTGACCACAGATTTCCATCTCATACATAAAAAAAGGCGTGTATGAATTCTTATTTGGCAAAGCAAATATAACAAAGCCCGAGGTAACAGTGCCAGATGCTAGCTCCAGGGGCTGTTCCCTGATCGCAGCACAATGCTATTTTGTACAGATTGTTGTCCTTATTAATGTCCTACCGGTTACACAGAAATGTAGATTTGAAGTTAAAGCCTGGCACAATGGTGGGTGGAGTACTGCTTTGATTTAAAAGGAGGGGGAGAAAAATAAGGGTTGCACGGGTGCGGTAAGACGAGTGCTGTCTAATCCTCACGCAAAATGAATATGTCATCAGTACAGGAATTGCAAGTACACTGAAGATTAATGAAAGGCGCTTAAAAATTACAAGCAACTGATTTGATTTTGAGAAAAAAAGAAGAAGAAGAATCTCACAGGTCATTCTGTAATATTCCGCATCTCCACATCTCTGCAGTCACATGGTTATGATTAAAATGGGTCAATGGGAGGCTTGTGATAGCATTCACATGCAGTCCACACATGCAGCCATTATTAGCAGGAAAAGCCCCACGGTGGAGATGAAAGAGGCAGAGGAGCTAGGAGCCCAGGCACACTATGAGCGTTTGTGTGTGTCTGTGTGTGTGTGTGTGTGTGTGTGTGTGTGTTAACAGGGAGGGTTAGTAAGTGAGGGAGGAGGAAGGGAGGGTGCCAGAGACAAAAGACCAAAACTAAAGGTCTTACTGGAGTCTTTCTCTGTCCTCTTGCCCTCCTGGCTTTCTCTCTCGCTTGTGTCTTTGTCCTCGGCCGCAGCCACTGAGGAAGCTCGTCTCGGTCCCTCGGTGTCCTCACCTGGTTCCTCTATAAGTGAGCACACAGGAAGTGACGGGGTTACCCACGTTACCGGTGTACTTCTGTGTATGAGGGCCGTCTCTCTCTCTCTCTCTCTCTCTCTCTCTCACACACACACACACACAAACACACACCTCTTCAGACTGTTAGCACTAGGCAGATTACAACAGTCCTCAGCTTGGCTTCCCTTTTTCTTCCCTCCATCCCTCCATCCTTCCTTCCCTCCCCGTGCGTGTTTAATAATTCCGTGGATCTCCGCTATGCCGCCAGTGGATTAATCTGTTTATGCTGTTAGCTGCTAGGTTGAAGCTGCGCACCTCTAATCCCTGAAAGGCCCACTGTTCCCTTTCATCCCCAGATCATTTGTCTCTCACGGCACTGATGTCACATTTTAATGAATTTTTAGCAGGCTGAGTATTGCCAGATAACCAGGCTCGCTTCTCCCTCTCTTCAGTTCACGCTGCTTCTGCAATACCGCATGTCAGGAAATAAAAAAAATAGATGGATACTGTATATAAATGAAACTGAAATTTTTCAGAAGAATAAATAAATTAGGTAAAATGAAATTTCGAGCAACCAAGCAACCAATTACTGCACTCACTGATTTTACAAACCCTAAAAATAACTTTTATATACACACACACACATATATATATATATATATATATATATATATACCATAAGGAAGCTAATAGGTCACAACTACATTTGCATTCTCGCACTCAAGTCATTGTTTGGTAAGCGTGAGGCCTCGGACTCAGGCGGATGCTTGATATAATTAACCCTTTCCAATCCCCCATGCAGGGCTGGCGCCGACATCTTAAGTGCAACACATTAAGTGGAAATTATATACAGCATGAAATTTTCATGGCAGATGCTGGGAGTGATTGAAAGGAGAAATTGTGCCGCACTCTAGTCCTAATGTTTTATTAATAATATTCTGACAACAGGATGAAATATCTCCTGTCACTGGTGGCAGCTGGCTGAAGAAAAAAAAAACTACAAAAACATGCTATTTTGACGACTGCATATTCTAATTCGCAAAAAAATAGCAACGTGTCAGTACGTGTAGATAATATATAAGAATAAAATAAATCATAATCACAATATCGCTCTAGTTTTTTTCTATGCAGATGAGAACAGAACGACTGACAGGAAGTCCACTGAGACGTGTTGATTCTCTGACCAGGACTGGACTTGGTTAAAAAGCACAATAATGGAGATTCAAGGCCAAGCGGAAAGCCTGCAACACCTCCCCTCTGACCCCACCCCTTTACCAGTCACCCCTCCTCCTCGTCCTGCTTATCTCTCTGTCTCATCCCCCTCTCCAGGCTGGTCTGAGAGTGTGACGTTCGGATTTACTGACCCCTCCCATCCCCGCCCCTCCCCCCTAGGCTGGGAAATGAAGTGTCAAAGTGCTAGTGTCTCTACCTCGAGGGGGCATCACAATTTTAGAATGCGTTAAAGAAAAGGAGCAAATTATGGAAAAAAAGAAAAAGAATTAAGGACCTATCATCTGGGTCTCATCAGACGTTTTTTTCCCCTCTCCATCACGTTTTTTTTTTCTCCTCACTTTTCGCAGGCGTGTTCTGCACTTCTGCAGCTTCTCTGGTATGCTGGCGTTTGAGGGCGAGAGAAATTCCCAGACATGCTATCCTATACATCATGGCGGTGTGTCTGCCCTGTGCGTGACCCTGGCGATAGTTTGAGTAATCTGCATGTGTTATGGAGGTGTGTGTGTGTGTGTGTGTGTGTGTGTGTGTGTGTGTGTGTGTGTGTGTACAGCGAGGTTTCTTACCTGTCAAACACTAGAGCTATGGACAATTCTACTGCCTGCTTGCTTCCACCCAATGAACACCATAAACACCTCACATACCAATTGTGCACCACACACACACACACACACACACACACACACACACACACACAATTTTAATCTCTCTAAGCTCTCATTTATTTTGTCTTGGTTAGCAGTGCTCGCTGCACGGTTACAACATTCCTGCAGAAATAAAGGATGTGTGTACTGCATATGGAGCATCACAAATGCAAGCCTGCTAACTTTCATATCATTAAAGCACACTGTTTTTTGTGTTGTGAGAGCTTAATGACAACCAGGGAGGCCTGGCTGCTCCCTCTCTCTCTCCCCATGGGTGCCATAACACCTTCCTCTGGTCATTATCTGGCTGGTAAAGGAGACACCCACTGAAACCGGCAGTGGAAACATGGTGGCTTATGAAATGAGCCGGTTCATTAATGGACGACCTCGTGTGTAACGTACGGTACAGCCTGCTTGTCATGCTTACTGTGAGATGAAAGAGTGAGATATCGGCTTTTTCTTTATTAATATATAGTCATACTATTACTACTACTACTACTACTACTACTACTAATAATAATAATAATCTTTTTCATCTACTTCTTCATTGTTGTCTTCTTCTTATTCATCTCCTTTATATTATTATTATTATTATTGTTGTTGTTAATGTACTGTAAATAGTCTCCTTAATTCTTTTCACTTCAAATGTAATTTGCTGTGATGAAACACTAAAATAACTCACAAATTTGTGTACTTATGTTCATCCAACAACCATTTAAGTACAGCAAGAATTCTGTATTTTGTTCACTTGTGGTTAATTTTTTTTTTACAATAAGAACCATCCTACATTTTAAGAAGCCAATTCAATACAATTCAATAATAAACCCCTTTTAACTTGTAAAATCAGACAAATTAAGGCCTGTTTTTGAAGCACACTGTGTGAAGGCGTTGTTTTCTGCCTTGCGGTGTCTTTACAGTTCTAATGTCTTGACTGTCTCATCCCGTTGAGGTGTGGAGACAAATTTTCGCTCCACACTTTTAGGTCTGAGCCTCCATGGCCTCTGTGATGTCACATTCTTTCCCCTCGTGCTTTTCATTTGGCCCCTGTGTTTTAAAGGAATCTTTGAAACCCTACACCATGCACCACTTTGTCAGGGGCCAGTTGTAATACTTTCAGGATAATAACCTTTACTGACTTGTTGCTGCGCCACTCCCTCACCCCGTTTTCTCCCAAATCCTTTTTTTCTCCCTCTCCTCTTTCCCTTTTTCCAAATTTCGCCGTATTTAACAAGCATTTAGATCTTAACCAGATGCTGTTAATGTACCATGTCTAAAATACTAAACATCAACGCGGAGAGTGGGCTAGGTCTTTGTGTTACTGATGCTGCTACTAAGCCTGGGAGACGAGCGCACACACACACACACACACACACACACAC
>JAOPUC010000011.1:4338645-4348967 GCA_027564185.1 Cephalocassis borneensis
TTAGAGAGAGAGAGAGAGACAGAGAGAGAGACAGAGAGAGAGAGCAGGGGCGAAAAGGGGAACACTCGCCGGCACTTTTTCTGAGCAGGTTCTCAACTGGCCGTCCTCTTTAAGCCTTTCATTTCACCCCACATCTGGTTTAGCGTCTTTTCTTTCTGGTGCCCATGTGATGGCAAATCATCAGTTATGACCCACCTCCACATCCTCCTCCTCCCTCTCTCTCTCTCTCTCTCTCTTGCTCGCTCTCTCTCTCAGGGCACCTAATGTGCAGATTTGTAAAGTGAACTCCAACACTTTGCATTTTTTTTACTTCAATTACGCTTAGGGAGCGGGTGGAGAGCTGGAATATATATATATATATAAAAAGTGTGTGCATCTGCTCGCCCTCCCACCTGAGACACATCAGCACTCTGTACTGTATATTCTGCAAAGAAAAAAATGGTTCAAATGCAAATCAGTGCATTATCCTACTTTTTTAACAGCCTCCTACTGCCTGTGAGGATTTGAGCTTAATTAGATGAGAGGATATGTTATTTGGAGAGTAAAGCACTTTAATGACATACACACGTGAGCGCGCGCACACACACACACACACACACACACACACACACACACACACAGAGTGTCACGGAGGCTCATGTGAGAATGAATACACACGCTTATTCTCAAAGGAGGCACTGAGGAAAATTAGCACTGGTTACTCTCTTATTCATCAGCTTGATGTTGAAATGGACTTGTGATGTCTTCACATATGTTTACTTTCTGCTTTGACAGGAGGAAGAAACACCTCATCTTTTTCTTTCTTTCTTTAGTGTACGTGTGTTTTCCATGCTCAACAAGAAAGAATCTAATTGCAGCTTTGCCAGTCTCATGCTCCCTAATCACCCTCTCTTTGTCTAGTCCATGCAAAGCAGGATTAGAATTAAAATGATGACTGACTAATCCCTTGATTTCCCTGTGCTAAATAAATATTAATCTACTGGTCAATCGTGCCTTTGTAAAGCATGACATACAGTATATAGAATATGAAAGCGCTTATACCGGTTATGGAAATCATCTGCTTTACATGCACTGTGTGCCTTCGTCTTTTTAAGTGGAATTAATATTCAGTAACAATGCAGGATTATTTTGGAAGACGTGAATTAATCGGGTTTCAGATTAACTGAAACCTGAAATGAAGAGAAGTGTTTGTGGACTTCGCCAACTATGTACACTACAGACGTGCTGCTGTTGGACAGACCATGCAGATAACTGAGCAAACATGGACCATATGCCTGCCAGGGACACACACACACACATACACACACATACACTTAAGCCTCACTCTCACACTCTCACTCTTTGTCCATTCAGCATCACATAATTCACAATCTCTTCTCAAATAAGCATGCTGATATATTTTTTTCTGATTTAATGATTTAAAAAACAGAATCTGTTCAATTGTTTATCCAGCTTTAACCAGCTCCTCGCTCCTGCATGCTAGCGTTCAGCCCTCGACTCGAGCGCTGTCTCTGCTCTTCGAACGTCTCTTTTAAAGATGAGCATACAGCGCTGTTTTTTTTTTTTTTAATTGCAGCTGCTTGTCTGATTCTGACCTTTCTGCACTGTCATTTTTCAACGAGGAACAATAAAGGTTTAAAGTTCAAGGCCCTTCGGTAGAGGCGGTGCTCTCTGACTCCCAGTCCTGTAATTATCTGGTATTATAAACATAATCACAGGCCAGGTATCCCTGCATGCATTCCAGACCTGTTAGCTAGACGCAAATCTGACTATTCTGCACCAAAATACTTTAAAAAACAACAACAACACGTAAATAAAGTCGCTCCGTATCAACACGATGGACGTGAGCCGACCTGGTGATATCTCTTGTTTGTGGAGCCAGAGAATTACTAATTAACTTAAAGTCTGGGCTTATATTTAATTAGAGAGCGCTCCAAATGAACTTTAGACCAAAGGCATTTGCTTTTTAAACAAACGTCGTACTGACAGCTGTTGCGAGTTTACCCTTTGCAAAAAAAAAAAAGTTTTCAGTGCCATTTTGGGGTCGGTGCTTCGTTTGCCGAGAGCTCGAGTGTTCCGTTTGAAAATTGTACATTTTAATTGGATTCCACTCCAAACAAACAACTGTCATATGTAATTAGCATGGGCTTAGATTAGGACCGCAATATTCCATTATCAAATCAGCCCGAATGTCACGCAGCGTACCAGCCCAACTGGCTCAGGACCAGTTGACTTCAACAAATCAGTCATGGTGTCCCATTTGCTTCCTAAAAGAGCCAGAAATAAACAACTCACTATAAAATATAATTGCTTTTTTTTTTTTACTTCTTCCACTAAGGTTTAATTTGTTAATTTAATGGTTTGCTTTAGGAAGGAGGGGGAAAAAAGATTTGTCTGTGAGATGAAAAGGGCAAGGAGGATGAAAACTATTTGAGTCACGGTAATGAAGAGCAACATTAAAAGAGACGCTGATTTTTCGCCATCGGTGCCATTTGAAGGTCCGGTCTGGCCTGAAACATTATCAGAGCATGGAAGGCCGCTGTGTTTTATGTGTCTCGGCTTTGTGAAAAGGCCTGAATAAGACGTTAGGGGGATTTTAAGGTCAATGAGAAGTTGGAAGGGAAAACAAAGCCTGCGTCAGCATAACCGCCGGTTAATTAAAGCAAAGAAAACACATTATTTCTAAAGTCCGGGAAGTTAATACACAGGATTTTTGTTTTGTGAAATGCCATGCAGTAATAAGCAAGACATGTGACGTGAAAATCAAACGTCCGTATATACGCATGCATACAGTATAACAGCACATCTTTCTTCATTATGCATGCACACAGGCAGGGCTTGGTGTGGAAAATATACTTTACTCCACTCCTTCGACCTCTTCCTCTAAATTTAACAGCCCTCTGCGCCGTGTTTTTTACATATGGCTTGATCTTCACAGGGGCCTCTGATTTGATTTTATTAAGAGCCACCCCGAGTGACCTCAATTCCCCCTAATGGCTTTTTCATACATTTCCGAGCATCTTTTCCTGTTACAGAGAACTTTCAGTACTCTCAGTGATTATCCATATCTTTACCACTGTCACTGTGTGGATTATATCATCAGGGCGGTGAAACTTTTCCGAAAAGCCAAAACTAGAATCGGGAATGATGCTTCGTCATTCAGAACAGTCCTCTCCGGCTCTGTTTTTGTTTTTATTTGTTGCCTGTACTCTTTCACCAACCGTTCGTTTTTCACCCCATCATTAAACCTGCTGACAAAGTGACCGACAGTGACACCTCCAACAACTTCACTAAAAAGTGTCCGGCTTTAAAGCAAATAATTAGAGATGATTCCAGTGCAGATGCCAGACTGCTGCAGTGAGACAGGATATGAGAAGTTTAACATTAAATAAATACTTCTGTGGAGACAGCAGCTGCTTCTCCTGACCTCAGGCCTAAAAGACAAACAGCAGGCAGGGATCGTGTCTGGAAAGCTGCTTGTTTCTCCATAAACACACACACATGTGGCATGGCCGTGCTAATATCCCCAGCTCATTGTCCTGAGCTAACTAAGCATCATGAATATTAATGAGGGCAGACTCTCACTTATTTGTTTACATAAGGCACGACTGGTCATCCATATTCAATTACAGTCTCGTTGCTCTTCTCAGAGGGAATAATCAGTGCACTATGCAGATGGGATCGGACAAGAAGGTGCATGAACACACGTTTGAATATTTCACGTCTCTGGGAAATGCCATCTGCCCCGCAGGTCACTGATCTGAACTGCACCCCTTCAGACACAGGCAAAGGGCTTTGAACTTATTTAGAGTATCACGATATCCATAAAACAAACAGTGACAGGAATCTGTCGACAACAGCGAACAAGAGTGGACTGTCAGGCTCTTGGTTTAAAATGTGGTTCGAGGATTTGAACAGGAAACCGTCCCAGAAGTTCACCTAAATCTCTATCTATAGGTACTAAACCAAGGAAATGCAAGTATTGGTTTTTATGCTGAGATCCCACAATGTAGGCTGGGAATTAAGGCTCGAGTTTTAGGAAAATGACAATGATTTCCTCACCTCTGGTCCTTTCCACACGATCCAAATACAACACACACACACACACACACACACACACACACACACACACACACACACACACGTGTGCCAAGTATCCCCTGAGCTGCTAGCATCCTCTGCTTTCAGGAGGCTTTGCTAATGAAAAAAAAAAAAGAAAAAACCCGCCATCCAGGCCATGCTTGGGTTGTCAACCCTGATTGGTCAAAGCAGGCCCGGCGCGCTCTCTGCCATGGCAGCACGGAGGGCGGTGCTCTCCGATTAAACGAGTGCAGCATCTCTCTCTCTTTCCTGAACCTCGCAGGATTTCATACACAGCTCTGGGCCAAATGATTAACATACATGGTCCATCATGTTGATCTCTGCGCATAATTCCCTTTTCAACCAGAATAAAGGCATGAATCTTGCATGCGCTATTTCTCCCCCCCCCCCCCAACCCTTTTCCTTTCCCTCTTTTTTTTTAATATCCTGTATGACAGGCTTCATGCCAAGCAGGAGAAAGCATGAGAAGAAGAAGAAGAAGAAGAAGAAGAAGGAGAAGAAGAAGAAGAAAAAAACCCAGCTCCTAGACGAGACGTGGGGGCCGACAGAAAAAGTAATGCGATCCCTACTGGCCGAAGACCAAGAGCAACAAAAACATTTAGATAACCGTGTTCAATAATGAAAGTTTTCAGTGAGGACAGAAATTACATTTCCTCACGATAACAAGGCCTTCCCATAACAAGGCTCGCAAAAACGTCCAAAACGCCCGTGTCCTCATCACTCATGCTCGCTCGCACGTCGGGGGCCATCGGTAATTCTATTAGCTCCCTCTTTTACTGAGGCAGAGGTGTTTTAAGAGCATCCCTGCTACAGGGGACAAAGAGAGGGAGGACCCTCCTGCATATACAGCATTTGATTGGCAACAAGTCAACATCTGGTAAAGCGTGTCAGAGCGCTGGCTCGTCCAGTCAAGACATTTAAGCATGACCTGTCTCACTGAGAAGGGCCTCTTCAAAAATGCAGACAGAGTCCATCCTGTGTGGCGCGTTCCCCTTTCACAGGGCTGGGGTTAAACCGGGGGACGTCGCTACCCTTCACCATGGAGTCAAAGCCAACTTCCGTCTCTCTGATGGAAATATTAATGCTGGAGCAAGAAGAAATCACTTTGTCCTCGCAGTGAATGGTGTTTTCTATCGTCACACTGACCTGATCTGAGATTCACGTTTAAGATTCACGTCAGCGTGATGTCATCATCAAATCAGATACAGTGAAAATACTCAAAATGGACTTTTATTTAAATGTCGCATATTTCTTTTTTAGAAAATAGCAATACAATCACACATACATTCTCATGTTTTATCAATAAAACACCTCATAGTGATTTAATACCTGCAATATTGAGTGCCTGGCCTTCCTATTGTGTCTAAACGCTGCTGCATAAAGCAGGCAGAGTCTTTATTTACTAGCGGAGAGTGGGGGCTATTACCATACATATTACTTCACGTAATGACAAAATCTGCAGGCATCTTGGGAGGCTCCTGGAATATGAAGCCGCATGCTTGTTGTCTCGAGTCCTCGACAAACGCATCTTTAGGGAGAGCTGGCCCAGAAATAAAGAGAGAGGCAGGCAGCATTTTTGCTCGCCTTTCATCTCAGTCACTCAGTCATCCATTCAGTGGGCCATTCAAAGCCACTGTGCATTATGCAAAAAAATGCTAATCCTTTTCCGATGCTTTCACACTTGTACAAACCCCCATTCCCCCCAGTGAAAAGCAATTATATCAGTTTACATTTCTGTCAAAAAACAGGATTAATGCAGGAGTACTAGCAATGCGGAGGGTATCCCCTGTACTAGCTAACGGAAACTAGAGATTATTCGAGACACCATTCTCTTCCCCCCACCTTTGAAAAAAAAAAAACAGCGGAGAGGCTCTAAGAATGTTATTTAATTAGCCGAAGGGAAAAGAAAAGAGTTTTAGTTGCTGTGGAAACTCTTCCCTGACCCGACCTTCTCTTTGCCAAGGCCTGAGCAGAATGAGATCCAGTCTGGTCTTTTAATCAGAAACAAATTATGGAAGAATGTTGCCAGGTTGGATGATCCCATCTGCAGTCTCGTTGTCTCTGCACTCGTACATCAGGCGCCATAACAAACGAGACGAGGAAAGGAAAGAAGGAAGACCACCCCTTTTCCACCCCCGAGCAGAGATTTGCATATGCAAATTCCCGCACAAGAGAAGCGTGTGTAAACAAGTGTCATTGTGAGGCGGATTACTCTGTGATGTGTATTTTTTTCTTCTTAAAGGCGGGATGGCTGTATACAGGGCCATTAGTCAGCACAATTAACCCTGTCTCCGTAGAGACTAATGAAATTTTGCTATGGTATGACTTAAATTAGATAGCTGGTTATGCGTTTCCACAATCCAACTCCGAATCCATTATTTGCCTCAGGAACAATGAGGCGTTTGTGCTCGGCTGATCTGCGCCAGCTGAACAAACCCTCTGAGCTGACAATTTGCATATGTTAATATAATTAAGTGCTAATTACACAAAACTCGCATGCATTCACTCACACTTTCCGCAGGCGCTGCGGAGCTCGAACCTAATCCGAGTGTTTAACCCTTCAGACGGCCACTGAGCGAGGAAGAGGAAGGGATAGAGGGGGGCCTCGGCCTCGTCCGTAATGGCCTCGGGGCTGACACCAAACGGCCCCCGCTTAATACATTAAGCCAGCTCCTGACTTCTCAGCTTTCTCCAGAGCGGAGTGTGCTCTACAGCCTCCTAACCGGACCAAATTCAATTGGGCCTGCAACAAAAGCCCCACAGTTCCTCCGCCAACAATGTGATAATTTTCTCAACGCTGTCCGTGGAATCATCAGGACCGCAGACACACAAACCGAGAGACAGCGGTGGTCTTTATTAAACATGCAGCGCAAGGCAAATCCACATCAAGCACAAACAAATCACTCACTACTTTCTTGACAAGCCAGCGCTCAGCGACGAGTGCCATGCTTTTTTCCCCTTAAAATTAAAAATAAGTCATGTTTGATGTTCGATTTGACAGGTATAACTTAAACATGTCTCACACGCACTGACAAACATTTCCTTAGCAAAACAGACAAGGAAAAGATCCTCATAACATCACACCCAGATGTGAGACGGTATGCGGATTTTGAGATGGTAAAGGAAATCAAACAGCCGTGGTCAGATTAAAAGGGCCTTTGTCCTCATCTGTCTGGATTTCTTTTAGCAGGCTAAATTAAGCGAGTCTCTTCAAAAGGTGTAAGATGAGCCAAATGGGAGGAAAAAAAATTGTTCTATCGCATCTGAAATTCATGCAGCTGTGCAGAATGTAGTCCAGATGGTGCAGGAGGAATGGAGAAAAAACAAACACCTGATGACGGACAGCGAAAGCTTAGAGGATCACGATAACGCTAGGGTTAAAGAAAACAGAAATAAACCTTTCAACTGCTCCACTGTACAGGACAGAGCGTAATGAATTTCCACAGACACAAATGTAATAACACATTGGGTTTTTTTTTTGTGTGTGTGTGTTTTCGGAGCCTGAGGTTTCGAGTCATTGCTAAATGCTTAATATCATGCTAAAGCAAAACCTGTATTTTTTGCTGACAGCGTCTTAAAAGGCCTTTTAAGGAAAATATATACTACACACATTTCCCTAAGGAGGAAAAAAATATCAGTAGGGAATGGACATCTTTTGTTTATTCATGGAGCTTTCCGAAATATGTGCATACATTACATCTGTGTGTGTGTGTGTGTGTGTGTGTGTGTGTGTGTGTAGAGCTCCTGTTTAATTATTAGAGCAACGTTTTAGCGTTCGACCACATCTATGATCACTGCTGAGCCTCTAAGCTAAACTGAGTGTGTTAACGCCACAAAGGCAGAGGCTGTCGAGCCCTGTGCACTGCCATGGGATTTTCAGTGTTGAACAGGCTGGTAGCAACCGTCGCTGCTGAGGGGGATTTTAAATCATCCAGCCTCTTCCATTAGACTCGAGACTTATTGAGGTGGAAACCGTAAAATATGAGGAAGGGAAATTTAATCTTTGAAATATTGATTTGCACATTAATATGGTATAGGCAGAGGGCAATCTGGCTTCATGGAAATGACACATTTTTCAACCCTGAGCCAATCGTTCCTCGGAAGCACGTCTGAATATCAGGAGTCATTACAGGCCAGGCTTGGATAGCTCAATGGGTTTCATGTGAAATGCTCTACGAGGTCCTTGTCTAACAAATATGCAGATTTTCAAGCGACAAAACAGCACTCAGGGCAAATCCACAGGATACATTAGTGCCACACAAAGCCTAAAATTATGTCAAGCAAGCAATGAGAATAATGACGAGCATTTTTAGCAAATATTCTCTGAATAACATTTTGCATATGCGTTATGAAGGTTTATGGAAATACAATATGATGTGACTGAATTTACATAATTAGCTCTTTGGAAACTGAATCCTGAGCCAATAACACAAAGCAAATGAGTACTGCAAGAACAAAAATCTTAAAAGAACACTGTAACTTGAGAGTTAAAGAAAAACAAGGAAGAAGAAGAAAAAAGAAACCCTGCAGAATTAAAACATAGAGCTTTATTTAATCAGTGCTAAATAGCAAAGATGTAGAAAAATATATATAGCAATAATAATAATAATAATACAAACAAGAGCATTTGTAAATATATCCAAAGCAAACCAGAATCACAACCAAATCTAAGGCTATGAAAGACAAAACATGCAGCGTTTACATGCAGAATAAAAAAAGCTGAACGCAGGTCAAGATTTGTTTTTTTTTAATCGAGATGAATAATGTTAATCTTAAAGATTAGGCTACATCCATAAAGCAGTCCATAAAGCAGGAGCATTTTTGATCAAGTATAGAGAGCGCAAAACACAATCACACAACGACAGACAGACAGACTCTCTCTCTCTCTCTCTCTCTCTCTCTCTCTCACACACACACACACACACAGCCCGACTCCCGGCTCTCTGCCGGTTTTTATCCTGCGCTCTCTTGATCGATTCCGGCGTGTCACCGTCGCCCCGTTTCTTTCCAATCGGAGCTGAGAACCTCAAACTGGCCCGCAAGCAACCGCGCACACACACACCATCCGTGGCTCTCTAAGACCGGTCTCGTAAAGCACAGCCACTAAAACTTAAAACTGAGGACAAGCGCGCAATAACCAGAACGCGGAACCCGGGGATGGAGCCGAAAACAAAAAGAGAACAAATAGCCTTCCCTAAAAACACGGAAGCGGTGCTGATCAGCACTCGCGCGCGCGCGCGCGAGAGAGAGAGAGAGAGAGAGAGAGACAGACAGACAGACAGAGAGAGAGAGAGAGAGACGTCGCGCTCCAATTTGGATCTATAATTTCTCCGAATTGCCCTTTTTCTCTCTGTTTTCTCATCATTATTATTATTAGTGTGTTTGTCTCTGTCTTTCCTACAGGACACAGAAACTGCAAGTATAAAAACAATGAGCTGGAACTACATTTTGAGGACGCAGAAACACACCGGGGACAGTTTGGAGTGTAAAGCGGTCCGGAGTTGTGCTTTTGGTTTCCTGCTCTAAGGTTCTCTGGTTCTCCCACATGCTGCAGCTGTGCGTTCACTGAAGAAGCGGCAGTGAGATTCGATCGCAGCTGCATGTCGCGAGAACACCAAAGCTGGTGCCGCTTATCCGACACACCGGCTGGAGGTCACAAGGCGGATTGGGATGAGATCACCGCGAGTCGGGTTTTAGAGAAAGCGCGTATTTAAGGCTTTAAAAAAGAAAAACAAACAAACAAAAGTTCCGTAGCGTCAGTCGAGGCTTCAGGATGCCTGGATCCGTGACAGCTCTTAAACCAGGCGGAACCTGGGGGCTTGGGTTTAGCCTACAAGAGCAATGCCGAACCAATACACAACGCTAAAGAGCACAAAACAAAACAACAAGAAGAGGATCAATGCCCCGACTCATCTGCAACTACTCCATGAAAGTTGGGAGGAAAAAACTTACTCGTCCCCCCCGTAGCTTCCTCCACTCCTTCTCGAGAAATGTTCTGCTTTTTCAAAGAAAATCACATCCAAGGAGAGCGAAAGTTGGTAAGAAAAAAAGGGAAAAAAGCTCAATAATCCTCTATTTTGGGGAAAAAATGATATACCCAGCCGTAAATAAGGACCGGCTGAGAAAAAAAGAGACAGAGAGAGCGAGACAGACAGACAGACAGACAGATAGATAGATAGATAGATAGATAGATAGATAGATAGATAGATAGATAGATAGAT
>JAOPUC010000011.1:4606627-4617693 GCA_027564185.1 Cephalocassis borneensis
ATTTATTAATTTGTTATTTTTTTACTTCTCTGCTGTCCGATTGCCAAACTCTGAAGATAAACAACTCTCCAAGATGTACATGGATCTCGATAACTGAATCTTATCCTCTCTGGAAAACATGCACTGGTGATCTGATGACATCACTAATCAATATACAGTACATTACACGTCTCACAAGTTCTCAGGATTTGCATTACTTCGTGGCATGGGGAATAAAGAGAAATATGTCCATCAGGTCAGGATAATGCTAATGACTGGACCTTGAAGACTTGATCACCGCTCCTTCACTTGAAGGCCTGTCATTCAGGATTTAACCGATTCTCTGAATCTGGCTCTTTTCAGCTGTAAATCCTGATATTACAGTCCTCCAGGCTTTTTTGACTGTTTTACAGAGCCATTTAAATAAGAGACCAGGGTAGAAAAGTGTGTCAAGGATCTGTAACAGATGTCTAGTGGTCTATCTGCTCTCCCTTTGGCTAATTTAGCACTATATTGAGCCTTCAGGGAGGATTGATGGTCCAAGAGGAGGGGTCTTCTCTCCTCCACATGAACAAGTCCCAGGAGGAAGCGGCCACAACTTCCAACACTTTATTACTGGTCAATTTGGAGTCTTCTTTCACTTGGGTGACATGGCTTAGGAGATGTCACAGACTGGCCAATCAATACTTGAAGCTTAGCGGGCTGAAGTGTCTGCCACCACGAATGGCAGCAGCTGCGGCCACACTCACTCTTGACCTGTTTATCGGACGGTAATTACTTGCGAACTGCTCAACATTTGGCTCAGGCTGACCAGACCACATTAATGAAGACAAAAGGAAAAAAAGTCACAGGCTCGATTGATTAATCGTCGATCGTCCTTGAGCTTGGCCACTGTATTTTAAATGCAACGGTGATTAACAGAACATGGATAAGGTTAAAAATATTCAAGTCTGTCTGTGATTATGCTTTTTTTTTTTTAATCAGTAATCTAATTTTAAAAAGGGTATTGATATTTGGCAAGGAAACAGGCAGTTATAAGTTTCTTGAAAGGCAGCAATTGGCTTTAAAAAGTGGCGAGTGAGCTTTCCTCCCACAGAATGTCTAATCGACCGGGACTATCTCCTGATATTTCTTGCCTTATTTCCTCTGAATGAAGAGGACGAGCAGGCAGAAGTTGTGTTAGGCTGTGGTTTGCCCGTGGCTCGATGTTCTTGACTTGTGGTGCAGCAAGCTGCTCAGCATGTAAGCAAGCCAAAGCCCGCTAGCTAGAGAATGTATTGATCCTATAGATTTCCTCCAAAAGATGCGATAATGATACATCATGGCTAGATTTAGCTGAACAAACTGTTAGGGAAGTGTGAAACCAATTTTAAAACATAAAGACCGGCGTGTTCCATTGTAACGCCTCTACAACAAAGGAAGTGAAGACAGAAATCTATAAAAGACCTTAAAATGCCTTTAGCATTGTTGCATTTGTGGCTAAATGAAGCTTGTGTGGTATTTAAACCTTAACAACATATACAGATTGAAGTTATTTCTAACTACTTATGTTTATAACATACTAAATTAACAGTGCTCATTTGTGAATTGTTTAAGTGAAAAAAAAACACCTCCTGATTGTGAGAGTAAAAAATGATGCGAGCAGCAGAGCAATTAGCCGCAATACTAATCATGTATATAAATATACAAGGAGGAAAATTTTAAAACTTGAGCTCTCTTTTCAATTTTGTTCAAGACGCATGCTAATAATCCAGCATGAAACACATCAAACCCTTTCATTTTTCAACCTAAATCAACATATCTGTGCTTTAAGCTTCTTACTACAATAAAAAAAAATCATAAGGTTTTTTTTTAAATAAAATCCAGACTCTACATTCGACATTTTCCAGCTGATTAAAATGTAATCACTGATTATTCTAACCCACAATCTTTTTTACATCAAGGGGAACATTTATTTTAATCTCAGTTTTAATTACTTGGCCAATTTCTGCTTCCATGAGAAGATATTCATCTTTTCAGTATGCAAATTATTAGATGAAATAAAAGATGAGTGGTCCAAATAAGGGGAAAAATAAATGAATAAAAAAATATCAGGAAACTACTTCAGGCTAGATTTCTGGTATCAGTCGGAGAAACTTTAATTTAATAACACAGTAGATTATATGAATACAATGTCATATGAAAATGGCATACTTCTACATCTGTATGTTGTAAGCTTAATACAAAATATTACAGATAGCATAGTAAACCACGAGAAGAGAATAACTTTGTTTCTGTAATATACTGAATATGATTGTTGCTAATCATGTAATTGGAATATATTTGGAATAATCCAAATTAATCGATCGTTTTTTAAATGTATGTCTCAATTTCTGAACTCATATACTATATAGTAATACATATACAAGAGATAATAATTAGATAATGTGCCGATAGTGTGCCTTCGTTCTTATTTTAATGAAATAAATAGCATTTTTGCTGTTTTCTTTTCTAGTACACTGTACACCTAGTTCAATGGCGTTTTTCCTCCCTTCTGCTTATCTAAATGCTGGAAGAAGCCAGCATGCTGAGTGGTCATTTTGGTGCTGTAATGGCCAAATGAAAATAACAACATGTCTCTTCACACAAAATGACCACAGCATGACGCTGCCAGCTGAAATTAATTCCACTTTTGAGTGAGGCAGGGAAACACTCCAGGTCCCTGCGATCTACTGTACAAGTCTTGAATATGTAGGAGGCCTTATCTTTCACTCGCCATTTCTCACTGCAATTCAATCTCCCAAAGTTCAGGATTACACTGATGGAAATGTACATCAAACAAAAACATTATTTTTTGGCGCTGAAACGCCTCCCCAAGCCATGGGGAGGGGGAGGAATGGATTTGCAGCGGTGTGACGAAAAGGTAGATGTCTTTGTGTTGGGAAAGGAAATGAAGGGTCACAGCGAACTCATCATTTTAGCTCATGATGCTTTCATATAACTGAGTTGTTAGAAAGAAATGAGCAAAATCTTGATGCAAAAGGATGAACTAATTTCACTTCTCCCATACAGAATTTCATATTCTATTAATAATCCTGAGCTAAAATAGCACGTTACTTAGGCAGGGTCATAAAAAGGGCGAAAGAAACAGGATATTAACCAAATCCAAGATGTGAAGCTGCCTGTGTCTTAGTTAACAAAGAGGAAAGCATATGTTTTACCTTCTAAATGTAAAAGCACGCATTAATGCCCTATGTTCAGTTTTAACTTTAGCATGTGTTCCCCATAACAAGGAGATCTCAAACACTCGCTTAGCTCTGGAAAGTGAAATCTTCACAGTTGTGTGAGTGATTTGATCATTTCAGAGTTTAGAAAGTCATGCATGACAGATTTTATTGTCTTCATGTGTGTAACAAAAACCATGACCCAGAGCAATGGATAATGTGTAGGACAATATGAGAAAAATATTAAATAATAATAAATAATAGCAGGGCATGACGAATTAACTTGAACATAAAACAGACAACGACAACTGGTTGGTCTGACTGTATAAGCTAACATATTATTACTATCGACCTAAATCAATCAAACATAAAATAAAAAAAATATGTAGTCTTTTTATGTTTAATAAATGATTCAATTCAACGTTAGCTTCATTAGTGAAATGACTTTATTCAAAACAACAAAAACATTTAAACCTGCTACCAAATCAAATCTAGCGTACGCTCACAGGACCACAGCAGTGTCACAGCCACTTGACGTCTCTATTCAGTGTGTAATGATGTAAATAATTGCAGACAATTAGCATCTTATTAATGAGGCTGAAACAAAAGGCCAGCTCCCCTGGCACACTTTTTTTTTCCAGCTCAACAGAAAACAAAACCTCACTGCTGTTGACAATATGCCATCTGTCTCCAAATCCACAGGCAAAGAGCAGCCATGCTCAATGTTAATATGACATGTTGAAACATTAATCGCCCCCTTGGGCCAACATAATTACTACTCCATGTTAATCACCTAACAATTAACAGCCATCAGTTCCGAGGGGCAATCAACGAATTAGCTGGAGAGAGGCTTGTGCACGTTCGCTGACATTCTGCTCATTCAAAAGCAGCCCAGGCCTTTAGAATGACACCTTCTGTGCACACGAGAAGAACTCATTTGCACTTGTACCAATTAGACGCTCTAATATCCCTCAGTGAATTGGAAGGCCCTTTCACACATTTTGTACCTTTTGATTTTTTTCCTTTTTCTTTTTTTCACCCTTCCTCTTTTAGTGCTATATTCTGAATTTTTAATGCACTGCTGGATTTGACTGTATGGTTCTATTCTTTTAATATTTGTACCATTTACATGAAAAGGAAAAAAAGGTGGACTCGGTGCTACATTAAGGACAATCATCTTTGCTCCTACTTTACATTATTCATATTGATAAACAAAATTTGAAACACACACACAATCATATATAAACAAAAAACGTCATTTGTCACATCACATGAAATAGTAATATGTAATGACTTATAATTACATTATCATGTTACACCCATTGGCATACCATATGCGTATAAGTTTCATCACGCCGTGATGTGATAATGTCATTTTTTCAACACAAAATTTCAACACAAGCTTTTATTTCATATTAAAAATCTCCAAATTCAATCACACAGCTTCGTCCTACACTACTCAAATTCTTTACTCCTTCATAATTCTTAATATTACTCGAGATACTACCGTGCCCGTATCATTAGAAAATAAAATGCAAGCCGTATTGAGAGTAAGAGAAGTGGCGTTTGGTCTGAGTGCTATATAGTATGTCAGTGATATACTCTGGATGCATGAGAATGCATGAGTGATGAATTCTTGTTGAAGACACCAAAGCATACATATTTATGTCCGGACACATTTTTTTCCCCAATGCGTCTGAATAATCAGGGGACGGCTGACAGTCGGGTCCTGGCCTTGACCGGGGACGAGGGTCCGATTTAAATGTCAACCTCTGCATCACCAAAAACTACCTATGGCAATTACTGGAAGGTTTAATGGCTTTGCTGTCTTGTTCTTAATTTGCTGAAATGGCTAAATCAATAGCTGCAGTTGTAGTCACAGCTTCTTGTTTTACTGCTTTAAGATAAAGTCGAAAGAGAAGACAATCTTCACTTCCAATTTGCAATGTTCAGCATCAGGTCGGCTCTTATCAGTGGGGTTTAAAAAAGCAGCTGTCTGACCTAACCGGCATGTCGCTCAAGTGGAGGTGGACAACACGCCGCTACTGCTGCTCTAATACACCCAAAATGGAGAATGACGAGCATATTATTATTATTATTGACTGGTTCAAACTAAAATTAAACTGTGATCATAAATTGTCTATATGAAAAACATTCATTTTTAAAAAATAGTGGATGTCACACGAACTGTTCAACAGATACAGAAACTGACCAGAAAACAAAAGATAAAGGCTAAACCCTTAACTCAGTCATGTAAGGCAGAATGGATCTCTCTCTCTCTCTCTCTCTCTCTCTCTCTCTGTGTGTATGTGTGTGTGTGTGTGTGTGTTCAGCCTCCTGTGTGACTAACTCTGTCTCAGCTGTTTTTAGTTCAAACACAACCCAAAAGGTTACATATATAAAAAGAGCACTGAGACCTCGAATCCTTCAAAAGACAAGGCGGCGTTCATCCGAACAACTATTTAACACCAGTGTTTTGGGCATTATGCAAATGAAGCTGTTGTAAAGTGTGTGTTCATTTAACTTGTTTTTTTTTCTTTTAAAGAAACCCTCAGATGTTTTGGCTCAGCATGTGGCCTGTTAATCCATCTTAAAGCCTCCTCTCCATAATCTCCCTCTTTCATTAGCGAAGATGACCACAGAATGCCACCTTTATTGCTTTTCACTTTCTAATTGCAGGCTGATCATGCATTTTTACATTATTTTTATTCAGAGATTTAAACTGGAATCAGGACACTTTGTAATTGCAAAAATATTTTTACATGTTCCAGACCAGATTAAAGAAAATTTAATCTGGATATTAAGAACATTAAATGTCAAAGTTAGGGGTCAGAGATGAAGCCAAAAAAAAAAAAAAGAAATGGATTTTTAAAAAAAGATGCATTCGGGATTTTTAAAAATTATTCTGTGATGTCCTAACATTCCCTAATCATGCAATATAATAAGCAGGTTTCCAGACACATTTTTTTAATATAGCAAGGGATTTGAAATTCTTGCATTTTCGAACATTCCTGCATAGAAAAAGTGAAAGGAATTCAATTTTGCATACACTTATCACAATGAATATTTACGGTCTTAAATCATAACCACACTTCAGGATAATGCAAATAGTTCAAGAAGCGCATCAAACTTGTCTCGTACTCTTTAATATTTTATAAATGCACATAAAAGAATGTCTTGTTTACAATTTCCCATCTTAACATAACTGTTCAACAATAAGTCTCTTCCACGCCTCCCCACCATCCTGAAAGAATGCTTAGGCAAACACTGCCACCCGCTGGTGGAGAAATAATGTAAACCAACAGCACTGCAAATTCAAAACATACAAGAAAACATGCAAATGGCCTGCATGTTAAGTAATGCATCCCTCCAGGCGCAGATATGACATGCAGATGGAGAAAAGAAAAAAGACTGAAAATGAGAGCTTCAAGAGAGAATCGTTCTGCGAGGATCAAACAGAGATCGAACAACACCGTCTTGTCCATTCCGCATGAAGCATTTTTTTATGAGCGGTTCATATTCATTCTCACAGGGTGTAAAAGCCAAATACAAGTGTAAATGTATACACCCGTGTCATATGGAAGCAGTCTTGGGATGAATGGGTGTAGTAATATTTTAGGGATAATCAAAGGATTATTGCAAAAACTAGCAGACGAGTGCAAATGTGTCGCTCCACCCTGACTCAATGATTACACTTAAGCCCCTGTAGTTAGGTGTTTTGAATTTCCATATTCACACACACACACACACACACACACACACACACACACACACACACACACAGAGTCTTAAAGAGGGAACGGTGGGGGGAACGACTAAAATGTTGGCTTCACCTTTTATTAAAGCGTATGAAACACGCTGAAGGAAACCCACACCCTGTTTTCATTAGCCGCATGTCATCCAGAGAGAGAGACAGAGAGAGAAGACACCAGTTTTCTTTCCTTTCTACCTTTGCATCTCATATTACTGCATGCAGCTGCATGCATCAAAGCCACAGAAATCCTGATGTTGTTTTTGTATATATTTTTCCCAACTTGAAAAAATATATTTGTATTAGGCTTTAAATGTTCACAGAATCAAAAAGAAAAAAGAATGCAGTGCTTTAAAACACTGCCATCTCATATGTCTTGATGTCAAAGAAACACTTCCTTTGACAGATTTTACATTTGTATTAATTTTACATTAACATTGCTTTTCTATATTTCATATTCTCATTTATCTGAAACCTAATTAAGAGCCAATATTTCACATTCCTGTCTGATAATAAATAGTTTTTTTGTATAGTTTTGTACCATCTGGTTTCACTCAGCCGATTTGCAAATGTCCCTTGGTATGGCTAAACAAAGACGCTTCTTAAATTTTTGGTTTGTGCAAAAACAAATCCAGATGGGTTTTTTTTCCTTCAGAGGAATGAAAGAGAAAGAAATTTGCATATATATATAACATAACATTCTGATTTGGCAACCTAAATATATAGATACAGATACAATGATGTATGTACATTATTGAAAAATCTTGTCTTAATAATGCGTTAAAAAAGGCCAAAGAGAATATATCAGGAAATATATAGGTATATTATTGTAAATAAAAAAATGATTGTTTTTAACATTGATTTTCAAACATTCCTTTTTGAGAATAGCATACCTGATATCAGAAATACATTTTATATATATATATATATATATATATGTGTGTGTGTGTGTGTGTGTGTGTATATATATATAAAATCATATAGTCATTGTTCTCAGTGTAAATCCATAATTCAACATATTAACATCAGAGCTACATTAAATACAAGCACAGAGAGCAGAGAAAATGGGCACGTAATCAGCCTAGTGTTTGTTGAAGCTGCTGAGCAGGGTTTATTACTATGCAGAAGGCTTGGTAAAAAGCCCTTTGCTGGAGATTTAAACCCACCACCACCCTAAATCGCACGTCATCACACCAATGAAGCCCCGAACTGCAAATTGCATCCCTTAATGATCACTGGACTGCATTTGTCTGGCACATCACTCTTCTCCCTCATGCAAATGCGAGTCCCATCATCCTGCCTGACCAATAGGCGTGTGTGATGAAGCAATCCTGCCCTGCGCGTGATTAAAGATGATGGATCTCCTTGGCTGATAAAAAAAAAAAAAGCTTGGCGTAAATTTGCACACCTTAAAACGTCAGCCCATATGACACGCTCACACATATAAAAGAGAGAGAGAGAGAGCGAGAGAGAGAGAGAGAATTAACGCACCAGGATTAAGCCGAGGGGAATAACGGGGCGTCTCTTTAAAGCGTGCTCCAAATCCTGTATATTACAACAGCCCAGTGACCCCCCTCCTGAGAGCCAAATACTGTGCTAGAACAAGACATCCCTCATCAGGAACGGCGCAGAATTACAAGTGCGTGGAATTACCAGCCAGCACTCCCTTGTCATGTCACGCCACTGAGTTTAGGATAGTCCAGGATGAAAGGATGAGGCACAAATGAAAAGATTTGCTCGAACCGCAAAATGATGATGGCGATGAGATTTGAGACAATGAGACTGATATGTATGATATGATTCATGCAGCAATGGTCGGAACTCAACTGACAAATTACGACAAGACATTCAGAAATATATTTACCAGTGTTTCGGTCCTCTCAACTGCCCTATTCACTGGGTGTGTTGAGTGTGAGCGAGTGTGTGTGTGTGTATATGTGTGCGAGTGTGAGGTTGAGCTAGCCTCCTCTTGGACCACTAAAGTAGAAGGGGGATAAGACGGTGGGGTGTGTAGAGTGTGGTGTGTGTGTGTATGTGTGTGTGTGTGTGTGTGTGTGTGTACATAGCCGTGGCCCCCGAGACGTGTGACCCACGGTGATAGTCGGGAGCCGTTTGGTGACCTCCTGCCAGGCGTTCCCTCCCCACACACATACACACCCCACACGGTGATTAATTCCCCCTACCCTTCACACACTGTGGGCTCCGAGACGTGTGCTGCCACACACTGAACCCCCCCCCCTTCACAAACCCTTTCCACAAACCCCTTCACTACAACACACTCACAGAGGCAAGCATACAATGCCTCTCTGCTGATGCACAGAAACAGCTGTCTATTACAAAACACACAAAGTGTGTGTGCATGACAGCAGAGACGACTATGTAAAACTGACACCGACTGAAACACCTTAAAGGTAACACTTATTAATTAACTTAGTTAACAGTACAAAACTTCACCTTTAATAGTCCCTCAATAATGATAACAAAGCAATTTGTGCGAATTAAATAATGAACTTTGGCTAATGTTTATTTTGCCCCTGACTGAAAGTAAGTAACCAGTCTGAACTTCAATTCGAAATTCATTAGCTCTTGGTGGTTAATTTTATTTGTTATCAAAAAGTTATCTAAATTTAGTCACAAGCTGTGATGTAACTTAAGCTCATTTTATCAATATTTACTTTTAGTCATGGATGGAAATGAATGCATTTGATGAATGTTATCTGGTAAACATTAAAACAAAACTGAATCATATTAAATTAAATAACTTAAATGCTACTTATGAAATGTTAATGCATGACTTTGTAAGCTAAATAATGTTTGTTGCTGCAGTAAAAACCGAACACAAATTTTTACATCCAGTTTTAGCTTCAGGCATTTTTCAAGGCTATTTTCATTATTTATTCTTACTTAACGCACACGTGCAAACCTGAGATGTTTCGAGTATGGTCTAGACTTGAATTTATGTGACAAAAATTGTAGAGCCGAATAAAAAGTGGAAGTGAAGAATGCCTAAGCACAACATATTCCGTCACTCAGGTGAAAAGGTTTGGCAAAGCTTTCGTCAGGTTCACTGAAATACATTATTATTTTCCTCTACACATATCTTATTTCTTGATTTTCTGTCTCACACAATTTCTGCTCACTTTCTGGCCACGAATCTTGCAGCCACCCTGCTACAAAGTGGCGTCACTCCACTCCATTTTCTGACAGAACGAATTACCATACATCCACTGATTACGTGACAGGGGGAAAATTTTGGAGTGTAAAATGTAAACTTTTCCCCTTTCTCATCCCAACACTGTGACAGAAAACTGGTCACCAGAAGGATGGAGTAAAGAGAGCAATCTAGTATCTGGGGATGTGAATTTCTGATTGGGGTGATGAGGCATTACGGTAATCCCATTGGACAGTGTGCTCTGAACGCTATGACTTGGAGGCCCCTGTAAAGGTGGAGTCTCACAGTTGCAGGCGTTCTAACCATAATTTAAAGCTCCACGTGCTGAGTCTTAGTCGAGCACTCCAGCCTGAACAACAAGCAGCAATCTGACAGCCAAAACGACTATGCAGATTATCTGAGCCTGCATTACCCTTCGACCCCTTTTTCCCCTCGTGCTGTTTGTGTTATTTAAATTGCCTTGCTGTCAAACATGCACGAAGGACAGAGTGACGCACTGTTTAACAAACATTTCTTAACACGTTCCCTCCGGGCCAACACTTCGTAATAAAGTTAGATTTGTCATTCAACTCACTAGTTTGGGCTGATGTGAGAAAAGGACAAGGAGAAAAACAGATTTTACATGCAGCAAAATCTACTAATTTAACCATCACTATTTTGATCTCCCACTGAGACAAACCATAGTTTTCAATTTAATAGAAATGCAGATTCTTTTATTATGCCCAGGATATCGTCAGCACGTTTTCATGTTCTGAAAATATGCCTAACATTTATAAAGGTGGACCCAAAATACCATCTCGTGCTTAGATTCTTCCTCTGTAATGCAGGTATTAAGATAAATTAGAGATGGACGGAATGTGAGCGCAAATACAATCACCTTTGTGCTTCATCTCATCTCATTATCTGTAGCCGCTTTATCCTTCTACAGGGTCGCAGGCAAGCTGGAGCCTATCCCAGCTGA
>JAOPUC010000011.1:6307995-6318647 GCA_027564185.1 Cephalocassis borneensis
GGGAGAACATGCAAACTCCGCACAGAAAGGCCCTTGCCGGCCACGGGGCTTGAACCCAGACCTTCTTGCTGTGAGGCGACAGTGCTAACCACTACACTACCATGCCGCCCCATATTATATATATAAAGGCGCACCCCCCTTTGGAACCCCCCCATGCACACTCTGCATGCATTATGTCTGCTGTTGGCAAACATGGACAAATATCTCAAAACAACCATTACAGTTTGCTATCATACAGGGTTGGCATGTCTGTTGGGGGGTCTCAGTGTCGTGTTCTATGAGGTGTGTGTGGCTGAGAGACTGATCCCAGCCTGTGCTGTCCCTCGCTGAGTCATCACTATCAAGACTCCTCAAAGTACTCACCAAAGAGACTGGGATTAGGTGCAAGAAAAAGGCGTCATTTTATTTGCAAACATAGTGAGGTGGGGGGGGAAGGGAGTGAGGTTCTGTGGAATCTTTATGCCAAGTGGAGGACTGCTGAAGGGCTGCTGCTCGGGGAGGTGCCGTTTCCTTTGGGGACCTGGTGAGCGCTGTTTGAGATGGACACTGTTGGCAGACAGAGAGAGCAGCACATTACAGTGAAATTCTGTCTCTGCATTTAACCTATCTAAACTGTGAACACACACATGCACACACAAGTGAGGAGAAGAGACATACCCAGAGTGGTTAGACATACCCCAGCTAACCAGTTGGGGGTTAGGTGCCTTGCTCAAGTCATTTTCCTAGTCAAAGTAAATGCACGTCCATGCAAGGATGAAACAAGGGGTGTGTGACTGAGCACTGCAGGTGGACGTGCTCTGGCAGACTCTGGTTTTGCTCCAGAATGGCTTTAAACGCCTTTGCAGCTCTGAGAACTTCTTACAATGCTCCTGCTTCCTCAGTTCAGCCTCCTGATGCATACGGGACAACTCCAGCTTCTGCTTAGACGTCTGTAAACTATGTGCACACATACACAGAGTAAAGTTATTTTTTAATTTCTCTTTTCTCACCCAGTTCTATAGTATTATTGGCACTCTCGGAGAAAGTGATAGACTTCAAGACTTTTTTTATTCTCCTGGCATGTCCTCTCTGTAGTGCTTCCTTCATTCTCAGCCTAGAAAAGTTGGCGATTTCTTCTTCGGTGGTTGGCACCGCTATGGTGGACACGGAGGTGCTGAACGCTTTGGAACTGACAGAGAAAGAAACAGTGTGAGTGAGGAACAGAGAAAAGAAAGAAAGAAATCATTAATCGTTGCCACAGTACAGCTTTTTGACAAAATCTCTTGTGAAAAGTGAAGAAAAACAAGTCGTGTGTGGTGTTTTTTCCCCCCTAAGATTGTGCTTTTCACCTGCTGTTTGTAATAATCCTACAGGTTTGCTATGGGACTGAAGCCTGTCAAAGTGTCTAAATCTATCAGGCGTGTTGAACAAGTGTGTCTCTTTCTCTCTCTTCCCCCTAACACACACGTGGAGTGCCCTATAGGAGTCATCCTGAAACCTTCTCAACCCAGAGCTTGAGCACATTATCACTGTCACATTATCTTACAAACTGCTGTTATTATAACAATGCAGTTTTTGTCCAGGGATTTTATGTTTGTCTCATCAATACTTTATCGATCTTAGGTTTGCCTCGGGATAAATATATGGCTCCGTGTTTAGAAATTAGGCTTCAGAAATATACGGTCATATTCTCAGTCAGTCAAGGGGTCTAAGGTAAAGGGGTGCGTGTTTATGGATGAAGGGAAAACTTGGCTCACTGTGTTTGTGAGGCCGGGGTTTGGGCTCCAGCTTCTGGCTGAACACCCCCAGGCTTTGGATGTTCTGTTGATCAGCCTGCTGGGAGCCCTGGAACTGAGGAGTTACACACACACACACACACACACACACACAGTAAGGTCATTTGTAAGTTCTCTTTTCTCAGCCAGCTCTCTCTTGTAATCAACTGCAGAATTATTGGCACCCTTGGAGAATAGCCCCCCCAAACAAAAAAAAAAATAGACTCCATGTTTTTCTGTAGAACCCTTCCTTCAACAGAATTGGCACCCAGACCTCCCCAGGAGACACTCCTTCCATCAGGGTTGGAAACACTTGTCCAGGATATTAAACCCTCCTCAATGCAGAAGATTTTAAATTCCTTTATGTTTGTTCAATAATGGAATTTTATCAAGCAATTTGTTTGTGGATATTTTAAATGGATTTCAGTGGAATATTACTACTCAAAAAATAACTATCATAATATTTTTTCTTGGGGGGAGGGTTAGCTGGAGGAATGGTAGGGAGTTTCTCCAACTGTTTGAAAAGAAAGTTTGAATCTTGTGTGTAATTTCTTTTAAAACATTCACTTGAAGGGTGCCAATAATTCTGGAGTTCTTTATAAAGCCCACAATTGCTGCAACAAAGTGTAAAAATTGATTTCTGTGTATAAAGAGTACCTGTCTGCTATCATTTAAACACACACCTGTAGGAAACGGGGTAGTTTAGATCCAGGGGCAAAGCCTCCGTCTCCAGGCTGAGGTGGAGTGAGGACACACTGGAGTGTTTTCTCTGTAGTGCTTTCTCTAGCTTGTCCCATTCCAGCGATTCTGCGCTGATGAGCAGTATGAGGCAGTTGTGTCGGACACGGAGCTGAGAGAAAGAAAGAAAATCAGGAAACTAGGATTAGTGTTAACCCTAAGAATTGTGGGGGTGTTTCCTTTGGTTTTTCCTCGTCAGAGGTCGGAAATTCTTCCCTAATTAGTTTGCTTTAATGAATTGAAGCATATGCCCCAATTTTTCAAAGATAAAAAGACATCAATATAGGGTTTAATTTTTGGCATCCACATTAGACTATCTGCTGTTTTTATGTTTAAAGATTTTTTTGTGTGTGTGTGTGGAACAGCACCACTAACACTATAATGAAGTAAGAACTGAGGCTGGAAAGCATTACAGACTTCCACTAAAGAAAAAAATATTATAGAGATCCCTATTTGCCTCTGTGTGTGTGTGTGTGTGTAGGACATGGTCACCTTTGAGAGACAAGGTGCTGATCTCCTGCTTCAGCCATTTAATTTTCGCTTCCTGGTTCTGGACGTACAACTGGAGACTTTGGATTTCCTCTACCTCAGCCTGCTGGGAGACCTGGAACTGATTCCTCTGAAACACACACACAAGCACAGTGACATTCATTCAAATGAAAATTGTCATGTTCACACCAAATAGTAATATCTGCCTCAAGTGGACAATGTCTTATCAGAGGTGGACAGCTGAGATGGACGGCTCATATGTGCAAGATGCATCTTTTAGTGGTCACTTGTGGCTGAATTTGGTAATTAGGTCAATCCATGTTCTCCATGGATGTAAATAGTAAACGGCTTAAATGTACATTTCATTATCCTCTATGTGACCGCAAGCTGGCCTAGTGGTTAGCATGTCCACCTCTCAACAGGGAGATCGTGAGTTCTACTCGCAGTCAGGTCATACCAAAGACCATTGTAAAAATGGTACCTCCTGCCATCTGGCAAGGCATGCTGCAATATAGATGTGAGTAGGGTGTTAAACTCTTGTAGTTACCAGAGGACTAGCCCCCCACTGTAGCCCTAACTGTATAATAGGTGAGAGGCCGAGGACCATAGAAACGGAGATCGGCGCCTCACCCATGTGCCTCAAGAGGCTGGTTAGTACTGGGACAGGAGACTTCCTGGGAAGACCAGATCCTGGTGCGGGAGGGACTTTGATTCTTTATGTAGTGCACATGTACAGTCATTTCTAGTCTTTTTGAGATGAAGATATTGAATGATATTTTATATATATAAAATAAACAAATCAGAAACATTAAAGTTAACTTGGATATAATTATGATTTTTATGTTGTCATGATATTCTTTGCTCAAGAAAGTGACAATTTAAATTTACACCTTCTGTGATTAACTGATTTATCTTAAACTTTTTGCAGCAAGGGATTCCTTTCACTGTGAAATAAACTCCATGCACTCCCTTAGTACATAATTATTTTATGAACTAAATCCAACTATTCTAATATTAGCCTCATTATTCTACATATTTCTTCGAGCCATTGAGCTTATTATTGAACTTTCCACTTAAAGAACATATTCTGACTATAACTGTCATTAGACCTACTTGTTTTTATGTTAATAAGCTGACTGATGGCTAGAATTGTCCCTGTGTAAGACGTAAGTGGATACGAAGTGTGAACATGATCACGGCAGTTATTTCATTAGCACACACAAACACACACAGTACCACAATCTTCTGCCTGGCATTGAGTTTGTCCTCCACCAGCTTTTTCTCGATCAGCAGGCTGTTGAGTTTGCGCAGACGCTCTGTGTTCTCTCTGGTCACATTGGTCAGTTTCTGCCTGGCAGCAATCACTTTCTCCTAAAACACAAAGTCATGATTTTTATAAGAACTGAGCAACATCTTTATCCAACACATTTACCCAGTTAAAGATGAGCAGAGATACGTTTTCCAAAGTCTGAGGAACTAAGCAGTACTGAAAATCTCCTGAATTAAAATTTAAGCACATGGTTTCCTCTCGGGGTTCTTGATTTGTTGTGGAAACCTCGAGTATTATGTAATAAAACGATGGACATGTGCAATAGTGACATGAGCCCAAGACTAAAAACACATTTAAAAAGTATTTTAATCTGTGTTGAATGCATCATATATTGTTCTAACTTTGGTGTTTTATATGTATGGTGTGTTTCATATTTATTTGTATATGCAGTATGCTCTAAAATCATACTTACACATCATCCTGTATAGCGGAGATTAAACCTGAAACTTTGCTGTGGATTTTTTTTTTCAAAATTCAAAGTAATCTGCTCCCAGGACAGGACAGCAACTAATGTGATTGGATGGACTTAATTGTTTTAATTCTGTTTCAAATTTTGTGTGTGCATACACACGTGTGTATGTACCTCCCACATCCTGAGCTCCTGCCTGTGCTGAGCCTCCTGCATTTGCTTCTCATATTTCATCTCCTCCAGCTTCCGGCTGCCGCTCAGAGTCTGCAGAGCCTCCAGATCCACCATCTTCCCGAATCTCTGCAACATCAGCTGCTCGCAGTGTGCCTTTAACTCTACACACACACACACACACACACACACACACACACACAAAAAAAAAATTGTGTTGCTGTCCAAATACTTATGGACCCGACTGTACTGTATATACACAACACAGACTTTTCACCAGCTCACTGGACTTCTCCAAGCAGCCCAGTTCATGAACAGAAACTTACCCTGACTCTTGGCCTCCATGTCTCTGAGGTCGGCTCGGAGCTGGACGTGTTGTTTGCGTGCTTGTCTGTATAACTGCTTCTGAGTGATCTTCTCCTGTTCCAGCTCCTGAATGCGTTTATGTAGTTGGCTCACAGACGTCGCGTTTATCACCAGCGCCTCACTCAGGTCAGAGGGCATCACTCCGTTATTCATATATTCAATCTGAGAGAGAGAGAGAGAGAGAGAGAGAGAGAGAGAGATTGAAGGAGGTCTTAGGATGCTGTGACAGACTTACAGTTGCATACTGTCATACACACACACACACACACACCTGGTGTAGTCTCAGTGGGACGACCGCATCCAGTTCATTGACTTTCTGCTGCTTCTCTTGGTTTAATAGCTCCAGGTCGCCGTCTACTGCTTTCAGGTTGCTCTGCACTATCTTCACCTGATAGAGGAAACACACACATTTATGCACTTAGTTGTATGCTGCGTTCGACTCCAGGTCATAACTGGAAATTCCTACTTGGAGACTTGGTGCATTCTTTTCAGCTACGGGTTCAGGGAGTGATGTCAAATCAACATGGCTGCTCACAGCATCAACAGTGAAGACAGCAATTCTTACCCTTAAATCAGTTATCATAGTGTACATACAAGTATCTGCTTTAGATCAATCAACATTCAGACACATTCAATTGTTAAATCTATAACACTGACTAGAGTTTCCTGTTTTGAGGAGAAAAATATACATCACTCATCGCAGTTAGCTGACTAGCTTGTTGTTAACAAAAGACGTCCATGGAGGCCATGCTTTCTTCTCGTTTTGTACCTTGAACGCACAGTTTCTGAAAAGTCATTCCGAGCTCCGACTCCCTGCTTTTGAAAGCCGAAAGAAGCATTACAGCGTTGTAGTAAAGAGTAAAAGAAAGTACTGCTGTAATTCTCCTACTTTCTTGGTGAGGGAGTCGTAGTCCTTCTTCAGGCTGTCTGCTATTATCTTCTCCGCATGCAATTGCTCCTCCAAATCCAGACGATGCTCCCGCAATCTTAAAGTGTTCTCAAAAAGCTCTGGGTTGCAGTCTTACACACACACACACACACACACACACACACACAAAGATTATAATATGTAAAAAAATGAATCTAATCCAATAAAATATTGTTGTTTCCCAAACCAAATGGACAGAATGTATTTTTTGCAGGCCTGGGCATTTTGGTTTTTTCTCATTATTTATCATCACACTTGTAAATCCGGTGTCTTTAAATGGTGCAGCAAATATTCGTTCACATTTTCCTGACTACTGTATCTCCATTCCACTGAGTCAGAGTTACTCAGTGCTGTCAAAAGCACAAACTCTGAAGGTAAACGTGTTTCAGTGCTGCTCATGGCCAGGTTCGATTAAGATATTTATGTATGATGCATGGAAAAAAAACGCTGACCAATATCTTGCTGAATTTTTGTGAGGATGTGCCAAATTCAAGGCCATTAGAAAAGGATAATAAGTACAAACTCATTTGTTTTGCTTAAATCTACATTAATGGACAAACTAGTTCATTATTATTATGTTATTTCTTTACGTGAGCCAACACTGTGTTTTAGTCGAGCCAGACCCAGGACTTGGCAACACATCAGAGCTTTTACTTGCCCAGTGGGATAGATAATGAATTTGTTCTTCTTTATAATAAAGTATAAAATGCACTCTAATGATGTTGATGTCCACTTACTTGGAGGACAGACGTTATAGTCAAAGCTACTAGTTTCACTGAACCCTTCATCATCTTCATTGCTGTCCCAGTCTGAGTCTTCATCGGAGTCTTCATCACTCTCCTCTTCTTCATCTGGTACAACAACATGATAAGTACAAATAGTCATTCACACACACACACACACACACACACACACACAAAAGAAAAAACACACCATCACTTTCAAGCTTCTCTTTCTTCTTCACTCGTTTGATCTTCTTCTTGAAGACTTTAGTGAGGAAATCTGCAAACGTGCTTTCTTCAACTGAAGCCTTGAATGTGGAGAATAACACTTTCTCGCTCTCACGCAGCTTTGCTATGTCTCTATTCTTCACCTCCAACTGATGTTTACACTCCTCCATCTTCGACTAAAACACACACACAGTAGTATTCTATCAGGATCCTTAGAAAAACAAGTGTAACACACACACAGACAATTAAAAATAGACACACATGAACAGACTGTCACATTCGTGTGCACCTGCCAGCTGCAAACTATCACTCACATCTATGTGCATTTGCCCTCTGAATGAGTAATGTGCACCTCAAGGACTAATTACATGCGAAATCAGCATGCACTTATAAGGACACTGAACACGTACAGACTTTGAGAAGTAATGAGCTCAGTGCCTCGTGTCTGACCTTACTGAGCATTTGTTTGTGATATTGTCTTCCTGGTTTTCGACTCAAGTTTGTATTTTGCATTCTGCATTTTGTCTCCGCCTCCTCTAATCCATTTGTTCCTCGCATGGCACTCGCCTGGCTTCTGTTTCTGATTCTGCCTGATGATTTGGATTATATGCCTGCATATTGTGTTTTATAATAAACTCTTCCTGTACTTGCGTCCGTCACCCGCCCCATCAATTACTGATACAGACAGACAGAAATATAGACAAACAGATGGACACACAGATGAACAGTGACACACACCCTGAGCGCTCTCTGCTCCTTCAGGCAGGCATTTTGTCTTTCCTGGAGTGCAAACTCTCTCTTCTCAAACACTTTAAGGATATGGAGCTCCTCGAACAGTGTGATGTGTCGGTATTTAGCCAGTTTTATCTGCACGTCCAGCTGGCCTCTCTCATAACGCAGGAGATGAAACTTGGCATTGAATTCGCAAATGGCCTCCTCCATCTCCATCAGAAAGGGAGTGAGAGAAGAGAACACCGACTATGTTATAATCTTTAAAACAGAGCCACTAATTTCTCTTTATACACTGTGACTAATGAGTTTGGACCACACACACAAACACACACCTTTTTTATGAGTTTGTGCTGCACGTGAAGGTTAAGCAACTCCTCCAACTCCAGTACGTCCTTCACCTCAGTCAGGTTCTCCCCTGAGATTGTGTGTTTGTAGAATCCAAGTCTATATTCCTCCCATGTATAAAGGACCTCGTCATCCTGAGATTCCTCCTGCTCATCATCCCAGCTGCTGTGGCTCATTTGGGCACGTGCAGCAGAGTAGCATTCCAGCTCCCTGTCAGGTGTCTCCTCTGGTGTCAAAGTGGGCATGGTGGGTGGTGGGCAGTGCTTCTCTGGGGGGAGGAGCTTCTGAACAGCCAGAAGCTGGTGCATGTAGGAGCGGAATTGGGAGACAAGAGCCACCTTTAAGTCCCGCAGGGCCAGCACACGCATGTTCATGTGGCTTTTCCTCTGGTAGATCTGGATCAGACAACGCATTTATGTAGACACACACACACACACACACACACACACAAAGGTAAAAATGGTATCAATCCCTGGATTTGAGGGACGCTTTAAAATTTCTAAAATAAAATTAATTTTCAAAACATAAAATCTGTTTTAAGCTTAAATGAGATGAATTAGTTGACCTGTCAATTAAAAAACAGCATAAATGTTATAGAAACATATTTGTGCTTCTTTTTGTGCTGAAAACAAATTGCATAACATACTACTCTAATAAAAATAGTATATTCTGCTACACAGAATGATTTTTCAGGCTTTTTTGATTTTCTCAAAGTCTGTGCTTGAAAACTCAGGGGGGGTGTTTGCACAGATCCAGTTTCGGACAAATCCCTTTTTTAAATAAAGATGTCAGATCAAGTAAACAAATGTACAGGGAATCAATACGGCTGGAAGGTTATTAGAGTTCCAATTTGTTTTTCCTAATGGTAAGTCTGTTTTTTACAGAATAAGCTACTTCAGTAAAAAAAATAAAAAATAAAAATAAAGTAATGAAGTCATGGACTTGACCCCTGTCTGCTGTTTGTGTATAGAGCTTTCTAACCTGCTCCCCAAGCTCAATAAATTGTGCCATCTTCTTCTCAACGTTCATCCTCAGATGCTGTGGAACTATAAAGCCTTTTTCAGTCTTCAATTTGAAGTCACCCAAGTTCTCCTTGGCCAACTGGATTGCACGGATGTCTTCTGGATCCTCATAGTTGTCGCTCGGTTTGGTAGCATAGCTGAGGTAGGGGGAAAAATACACTACAGAGATGCAGCAGATAGACTGAAAAATGCCTGTAAATAATATGTACTGGCAACCCTCTGATGTGAGACTATGTGAAAACGTTGAGACTCACAGTTTGTCCCACTCCCTCTTCTTCTGCTCTAACTTGGCACGGACCTTCTGCGCTTTCTCAGTTGCCTTACGCAGTTTCTCCGCCTGTCTGGCTGCCAGCTTGCCAACAGCTCTCTGCGGCACTTGCACTTGTAACCCTACTGCGGCTGATGAATCCTCCTCTGCTGCTGGAGGTACATTACACACATTACATGCTCATCTTCTGCAGTACTGATTACTTTCACCTCGATAAAGCAGATTTCTACTACAGCATTACTGGATTCTCAAATCTGGTTGGTCAGAAGGTGTGGACTAATTTTCTAGGTGTCAGCACACTGTCAGTAAATTTTCTGATCCAGGAAAGTCTTCAGGACAACAGACTATGGTCTTTCAGTAGCATGAGAAGCTGTGTTTTTAAGGGAACAACTGTTTTTGACGTTTTAAAACATAACTGATAACAGGATCTAACCTGAAAACATTTCATAACAAAAAAATGTATCTATGAGCAGATAAAAATATGACATATTTATTAATACTTGAAAATTGTAACTGTTGCCAAATTGTGGTATAAAAGTAATAAAACACTAAGAAGTCCTGTTATAAGAAAAAAAAGTCAATGTCAAGAAGGTCCACTTCATCACACCATCCCGTTGATTATTTTCCCATAATAGCACACACCCAGGAGTTTTATTTCATAAATCGCTATTAAAAACTGTACATAGCCACCGACACACACACACACACACACACACACACACACACACACACACACACACATTTACACACCAGTGATCTGACTTGTTTTAACATCATCCTGAGTTTCTTTCTCTTCTTTAGTTCTGCACTGCTCCAGAGTAACAGAACCGGAATCTTGTGGAACTCTTTCCTGTTCCTTCAGCTGGTGGAGTTTGTTGGGCAGAGTTACCAAGCTGTAGGTGGGAACCTTATGGTCACTCCTGATCGCAGACACTGTCACTATGTCACATGCCGTTGAGCCCAAAAACCTGTGGAAAGGGATAGAGAGAGAATGAGAGCGAGTCAAGGAAAAAAAAAAAAAAAAACCAAAAAGAGCTAAAAAAGAAAATGAATTTTCCTGTACGACTGAGAAACTTAAAGGAACAGTCCACCGTATTTCCATAATGAAATATGCTCTTACCTGAGTTGAGACGAGCTCCTCTGTACCTAT
>JAOPUC010000011.1:7012812-7023119 GCA_027564185.1 Cephalocassis borneensis
TAGAACCATAGGATGTCTATGAGTAGAACAGCCAGTGAACCGCAGCGTGTTCTTCCGCTGACGTCACAACATGGCCGCGAGCCACAGACCCAGTTTTCTTGCGCTGTGCAATTAAAAGTTGAATATTCGCGTAACAGCTTTTTTTCACGTAATAACAGAAATCTAACATGTTTGCCATGTTTTATAGTTTAAGAAATTGCATAGAGTCATGTTCGTGTCATCAGCAGTTTAATCTGCATATCTAATAAAAGACTAAAATAACCAAAAGGTCTTTTCATGTTATCGAATTAAAATATTTTTGCTCACTGCAAAGCTCAAGAGATTTTTTTTTCAGAAAAGTTTTTTGGAAAATATTTTCTTGTTTAAGCCCAAAAATGCTATATGTTATGTTTCAAAGGAAATTGATGTCTATCATAATGACAGACTGACATACAACACGATGACATGATGTAACAAGTGGGCGGAGTTTAAAGCCTTCAAAAGTTGCCGACTCTAAGAAAACGTGGACACGAGGGAACAAAAATAATGCATAAACATTTTCCTTTCATGTTAATTACTATGTAGTCTTGCTCTTTTCTCAAGAAAAAAAAATCCACTTTTCCAGACTGACTGTTGAGCTTTCCAACTGGCTTCACGCCACTCTCTATAGAATGATGCCATCACATTTTTAATATGTACATCTACTCGTCTTTATTGAGACATAGCGTTAGTATCGAAACGAGGCTTGCTAACTCACAGCCACTCATGTAACATGTCTTCTTCCTTTCATGCGAGCCATGAAGACAGAACAAACAGTAACAATTAAACGCAGACATCAACAAGATTGATGTAAACCAAGCAAAAATAAAAATGCATCCACTGAGTTTCACAGCAGTTCATAATACTTTAGCTCTGACAACATGTATTGCTTAGAAACAAAAGAACAAACTCAGATCTCATGAAAAGGTACGCTGTGCTGACATAATATATATTCCATAGAGATTTTGGCACTATCTGGGAAGAGAGACACGACTGGACAAAACCCAGATAAGAAGCTGCTGATCCGCGATAAACTCGCAGTCTGTGTGCTACGTCGTTTAGGGCTATTTGTGCTTCCCCTGATTAGCAAGAGCTCCTTGGTTTGTTTGATTAAGATTGAAAGCTTGCCACTGGCACAGCTGAGATCATTTCCTGTATTTGCTCGGAGATGCTGGATTTTCCTCAAATACAGTTTATCGCTTTCTTGCACAGACAGTAGGCATATCAGGTCAAAATTCAATCTAAATTGCTTGAAACTGCGCTCTTTGAATTTGGAATTGAATGCAGAACATACATTTTACAGAATTAATGTTTATCCGTTCTTGAGATATTACAAATTACGGCTTAATTCTGAGAAAACTGACGTAATATTCTGTACGAGGGTCACATGGTCCAAAATGGGCCTCATTAAACAGTGAGATCAAATGTTTTAATACCGTTTCTATTTTTCCAAGATATTTACATGGAAATTAGCGGCACATAAATGGTTATATACCGAATACAAAAGTTTGAAAAATTAGTAAAAATAAATTACGCAAATTAGTATTCAATTAGTCATAATTATGCTAATTAAAGTTAAAATGTTACATAAATGCACTCAATTAAAAAAAAGGTAAGAAAAGATCATTTCTAATACCTTCTTTGTGCTCTGTACACCTTCGTATTTCTGAAAAGTAGGGCCTAGTGTTTATATTAAAGAATATAAATGAGAATATTCACAGCTTTCAAGGTTAATCTCGAAAAAAAACCTGTCTGATCCACATCCAATAAACAATTCACATTCATTGAACTGAAACGGACACTCATGTTTCTGACTTGTTTTTTTTTTAAATCTCATTCCAACCACTAAGATCTCAATATTTTTCATCAAAATAACTCCAGTTACATTCTAAAATTAGTTATTTATTTACAGGAGTTTGATTCGAAAAAATAAGTAGGTAAAGCCATGAAAACTCATTTCAGAGTCTCCTGTGAAGCATAACAGCAAAACTAGCTGACAGAAAATTTTGCTGAATCCTTCATCGGAAACAGTGAGAGCGAGAGAACATCTCTATAAAAAGGTATCTGATTGATATTCATGAGTAATCCAGTCGGAAACCGATCAGAAAAGAGAGCGCAAGCGAGAGCCTGAGCGCTTTCCCGTGACTCAAAAAGCACTGGCAGTTTCCCGATGTCCCGCGAGCAGAGTGTGAACTCTGTTGTACCAACTTCAACCTGCCGTTACTCCCAAAGTACTGAACAGATCTTAACCATTTCTTTGGAAAGCAGAGATTCTAAGCTTTTTAAACGATAGTCTCCATGATAGAACATATCCAAGAGTTAAGCAATGACAGATCTGGAAATTTAGATGAGCGTCTGCATGCACAGTTTTCACAGTACGGCCAGCGAGCGTCTGATATGCCTAGAGACAGTAACAAATCCAGGATGAAACTAAAGGGGGGGGGAAAAAGTGTGAAAAATTGACAGCTGAAAAACCACTAGCTCAAATTTAAAACATGTGGCTTGTTAAGTCAGAATACTTTCCAGTTTAGCTATAACTCCATAAAACCATGATGAAAACACTGGGGGGTGGAGGGGTGGAGGTCCGGGGTCTTACCAAGACTGGTCTGGGAGTTAGGGTTCACGTACTGATCCTTACTCCACTCCACCATGCACTTGAGGATTGAGACGAGACACTCCAGACCCTTCTTTCTCAACGTCAGCTCCTGGAGATCAAAGCAGACTCGCGTCATAAACACAATCTGTCCACGAACCCATCATCATTACCATATTCACTGACGCGAGGCGTATCGGCACAAACCTACGAACGATTTAACTGCACAAAAAGGATCAGATTTACCTGCACCGGGGTCGTGCCGAGCTCATGGCCTCCTCGGCCCTGTGCAATCTTGGACAGGTCGTTTACCAGCCTCTCAAATATATTAGCAGCATTCAGGTCACAGTCATAATTCACATAGATATCCACCACACTCTGGGCATCTGTGAGCATGAAAGAGAGCACATACACTTGTACACTGGAAATTTAAGCTGCGCAGAACACTTTCAGTCTTTAGCCTAATGGCACAAGATGACTATTTTTCGGTTTACTGTGACAGGAGCAAAGTGGGCGGGGCTGGCTGGGGAGCTGAGCTGCGTTTCATGCAAATGAGAGCTGAAGCAATGAGGAAACCATGGCGACCAGCAGGAAAAAGAGTTTGCGATGCTTACTAGTGACCCTTGTGAACTGGTGTGATGTGGAATTAAAGTGGAAGTTCCAAATGTTTCATACCTGCACATATTCTGGTGAGCGTCTGAATGACCATCCATTTGTGGTCATATGAGCTCGTGGACGTCTCGAGGATGTACAGGAAAATCTCTTTGAAAAAAACCTGCGGTAAACATGAGTATAGAGAATGACTATAGGGACTTGTAGGGAGGAAATGAAGGAATGATGTTCTCAGCAGTGTGTATGAGTACACATTTTACTGAATAAAATCAGATGATGAAATCCTCACAGCTTGATTTGGTATGACAGAGATTTTCTCTCTCTCTCTCTCTCTCTCACACACACACACACACACACACACACACACACACACACACACACACACACAATATTCTCTTACATCTCGCAGATCTATCCTCTTCTCCACGACCGTTAGTGGTGGCAGCGCTGAAGTCGGATATTTGAGGCTGATGCTCGCGGCCTTTAGCAAAAGCAACGTGCTTGGCGCTCTTCATATGAGAGTCCACCGCTCTTATCCCCATTGTGCCCAACTTAAAAGTCTTACAGCATGCTACACAGTATGCCTCGTTGGCATCTTTGGGTACAGCTTTCAGCCACCACGAGTATTTTGCATCTTGCAGCCAGTTATCATTAAATTTACATTTACCCATTGTGGCTCGGACTACCCTCCATCAACAGATCAGGCACTGAGTGGTTGTCAAGCACGCGTGTGTCTAGCAACCGGTGGATTCGGAGCCTGCGCGGTATAATTGTGAGCATCAAAAACGATTAAACTTTTTCCCCATCCAAAGTGTACCACATTTTAACGATATGACTGAGTAAAATCTCCATAAATTTAAGATTGAAAATTTAAGACCACGGGGTTTGAAATTTAAGACAATTTAAGACTTTTTAATGGCCTTATTTTAGGAAAATTAAATTTAAGACTTTTTAAGACTTTTTAAGGACCCGCAGCCACCCTGCATTAAACATATTTACACAATCCCACGTCTTTATCAGACATCCAAGCAAACATTAAGAAATGTTTCATCACCAGGAACAGAACACGTGAGGGTTCATGTGAACTATAAATAAATAATAATAAAAAGCACAGGAAGATGTTTATTATTTCAGGAAGACTTCAGTGCTCTTACAGGATGCGTCTAAAATTCAGATGATATTTCCGTCTACACAAGCTGCAGCACAGAGAAGATGCAGTGAGGAACTTACACACGATTCCTGGAGTGAGGACGCATAAAACGTCACAGTTGCTGGGCAGCAAGCGCTTCAGTCTGTCCACGATGTCCAACTCGTCCTCCGGCTGACACCGCCTGGCTACGACACGGGATCACACTCGAGATTACACTCAGGATTACAGCCAGATCCATAACCATAAAGTTTATCAGAGTAACAGTGACCTCCTCTCACCTTTTTTATGTCTGAAAGAACTGTGATATCCAGAAAAGTTCTCATTATCCATCATTAACAAAACCGTCTGGGGCAGCAGGAAGACATTCTACAGACAGAGAGAGAGAGAAAAACAGAAAGAGAACAGAGAAATAGAACAGAGAGAGAAATAGAAAGAGAACATCGAGCGAGAGGGAGAATAGCAAGAGAACACCAAGAGAGAAATAGAAAGAGAACAGAGTGTAACGAGCGAAATAGAACAGAGCGAGAGAGTGCAGAGAAAGAAAGAGAACAGAGAGAGAAATAGAAAGAGAACAAAGAGAGAAAAACAAAGAGAACAGAGAGTGAGTGCAGAGAAAGGGAGAAATAGAAAGAGAAGATAGAAAGAACAGAGAGAGAACAAAGAAAGGGACTGAATTGTAACGGGTGGTAAGCTGCTGTGGTGTGAGAGGAATAAAACACTTGGGGTCATGCTGTTATCAGAAAACAATCATTTCAGGATGGTTAGAGTAAATCCGCTTCGGTCAGTATTTTATCTGAAATAAAACATGAGCGCTTGCACTAAGGACATTTTTTAAAAAAGATAACAGCAACTAAATGAAACTCTCTTGAACTCTCAGACCTCCAGTCCTTCCTCCAGGGTTCTGAGGAGAACGTGTTCTTCGTATCGGGACGAGCCAGAAGCTGAGAGCCACGTCGCTTTCTGTCGAGTTCTCAGGACTCGCCGTGCGCAGTTCCTCCACAGACGACAGACTCTAACAAAGAGGAAAATAAATGTGTGATGTCACAAGCAATAAAATTGGAGTAGAACGCTGCAGAGACTCATCACTGTGCTTCACACTCTGTGAACTACATGCTCTGTACTGAGTGTCTCACATTACCAAGCCTTGGATCTGTGTATCGCCGTTCTGGTTCTGACTTTGTTTTGTGTATTTAGACTCCGCCTTTCGTCTCTGCCTCCGCTGTTGTGTTTGTGATCATTACCCGTTTCACAACCCTGCCTTTGTCTTACGGTTTTGAACTGTTTGTAAATAAACACTCTGCAGCCGTTATTCGCCTGCTTACACACACTGAGCCACGCGCTCCTCTTCCCCCAGAGACAATCAACCAACCAGTGATCCAATCCACAGTCAACAATACGCTTTAATGCTATAAAATAAACGCTTAATGAGCCTTGCTTAGATATCAATCACTAACAATTATTAAGAAAGGCGATCAAAGGATCAACAACAGGGCTCGAAATTCGTGGTGGTCCGGTCGCCCGAGGCGACTTAATTTGTCATTTGGCGGGTAATTCCTGTCACTAGGCAGCCCGGCTGGCTAGTTGAAAATAAAAAATATATATGAAGCGAAGATTCAGACTAGGGCTGTGCGATATATCGAATATACTCGATATATCTCCGAAAATTCTGTGTGAGATACATAAAATTATTATATCGTAACTATCGAGTATTTTATGGTCATCTGCCGACTTGCGTTTGTTTCGTGTTTGTTGTGTTTGTTTAAAACCTTTTCCAGTGGTTTTCTCCCTGTCCCTCAGGCAGTAACGTGAGGCTGCCTAAGGGTAAAAAAAATAAAATAAAAATAACGTCATGCACTTGCCAACCAATCCCAGGGGACATCTAGGTGCTGAAAGGAACTTGCGGGAAGATTTCCTAGTTTTGGTTTCCAGCACTGACTCGGTTCGTGCAATCGCTGGTGTTGCAAGGCTAATGTGTAAGCTCTGTTAGTTTCAGCGACAAATTAAAAATGGAAGCGGACGAATTGGTTCCTAAAATAACTAGTAAGGTGTCCGTCATCTGGCTTTTTTTTTTTTTTTGGATTATATTATGGTGCTCTGTGTTGTTCTCATTTATGTATTTAACAACAGTATCAACATACTTGGGTCTTGAAATAAATGCACATTAGTCATGAACAATGGTAACTACTCTCTTTTTTTTTTTGTATTACTTTTGACAAGTAAAATTCATACATGAACAAATTTTGGCGAGTTGATTTTCTGTTTAGCTAGTTACTTTGGAAGGTAACTAGTCTGGCTGGCTGGTGAAAAAATGTATGAATTTCGAGCCCTGTGTATGTGTTTAAATCTTTTTATATAACTTAATCTTATTGTTTAAATTCTCAAAGTTTATGAGCTATAAAATGGGGTTCAATAGTCAAGTAAAGAATTAATGAGGTTTGTACTGTGACAGTTGATTTTGATCATGGCTAATTACATATTTCTTAAATTGCGATCGTTTCAATTTTATTAACTTCGCTTCAGTTGGAAGCTTATTCCAGAGACCAACTGTTCTTGGGAGGAAGGCGGCTCTGTAATAGGTTTGCTTGTGGTGTTGAGGCGGAGTATAGTTATTTCTGTCAAAGTTCCTTGTGTTGTAAGAGGATGCAGATGGTAGCAGGTGCTGTTTGAAGTCAGTATCAATCAAGTTGTTTCTTATCTTGTATAGAAGAATAAGGTCAGTGATGTTCCTTCTATGCTCCAATGGTTGGAGCTCAAGTACGCATAGTCTTTCAATGTAGCACGTCTTCTGGATAGTTCAGAATAAACTTTGTTGCCCTACGTTGAATATCTTCAATTAGCTTGATGTATTTCACAGTGTATGGTGACCATACACTGGAGGCGTACTCAAGCTGCGGTCTTACCAGCGAGCAATATAAAGTCTTCCTCGTTGCCACCTCTTTAATGTGTCTTCCACAAGTTCTCTTCACCAGTCTTAGGATCTTGTTCGCCTTCGCACACCTATCCTCGATGTGCTTGTTCCATGTTGGGTCACTTGACACAGTAACACCAAGGCCTTTTTATTTCAGTTGCATGTTCAAGGACCTGATTACCAAGATGGTACTGGTAATTAACAGTTTGGGTTCTTTTCTTAGACATGTTGACAACTTTGCATTTGGAAGCATTGAATGACATGTATGAATCAACACTCCAGCAATAAATACAATCAATGTCATCTTGAAGGGATTCCTTACTTGGTTCAGATTTGATAACTTTGTACAACTTCGAGTCATCAGCGAAGAGGGCAAGTTTGGAGTCACCTTGTACATAATCCGGCATATCACTGACATGGATAAGAAAGAGCAGTGGTCCAAGTATGGAGCCTTGAGGAACACCAGATGATACGGGTAACCAATCAGAATAAGCACCATCCCAGATGACACACTGCTGTCTATCACACAAATAGCTCTTGAACCACTGAAGTAGAGATCCTGAGATCCCATATGACTGCAGTTTGGATAACAGCAATTGATGTGATACCCTATCGAATGCCTTTGGTAGATCGAGATGAACCACGTCAACTTCATTACCACTGGCTATATTTTCCACAATATCGTGGTAGACTGTAATTAATTGCGTCACTGTTGATTTCTGCTTTTGGAATCCATGTTGTAGGTGGTACAGATAAGGAGACAAATGATGATGATCAAAGACACACCGTTCTAGCGTTTTGGAAATGATAGCAGAGAAATCGGTCTGTAATTAGCAGCAATAGATGCATCATCTCGTTTATAAATAGGTGTTACGTTGGCGCATTTCCATTTCTTAGGAACTGTTCCTAAAGACAGAGACGAATTGAACAGTCTACACAATGATGGTGCAACAACTTGAGCCATGTTCTTTAAAATCATCCCAGGGATTTCATCAGGTTCGCTTGTTTTCTTTCGATCCAACAAGTTTAGAACTTTCATCACACCATCAGAAGTGAGCTGGATACTTGGCAAGTGAGAAGTAAATGTTACAGTTGGAGTATTGTCAGTACTTGGAGGTGTTGTATGAGTAGTGTGGAAAAATGAATTCAGCAAATTAGCTTTATCAACACTGTCACAAAAGTTAGTGAAAAAGTTTGTCACTTGTTAGTGAGACTAATCAGAAGAAAAGGCTTCAGTTTGCTAGGGAGCATAAAGATTGGGCTTTGGAGCAATGGAAAAAGGTCATGTGGTTTGATAAGTCCAGATTTACTCTATTCCAGAACGATGGGTGCATCAGGGTAAGACGGGAAGCGCATGAATCGATGCACCCGTCATACATAGTGGCCACTGTACAAGCCTCTGGTGGCAGTGTTATGATCTGGGGTTGCTTCAGTTGGTCAGGTCGAGGCTCAGCAACACTATGTGCCAATAAAATGAAGTCAGCTGACGACCCGAAAGTACTGAATGGCCTCAACGGAGTTTTTTTCCCCTGATGACACAAGACTAGGGCACAGATTGTGAAAGAGTGGCTCAGGAAGCATGAGGAATCGTTTTCACAATGAATTAACCACCACAGAGTCTTGACCTTCGCCCCGTTGAAAGTCTTTGGGATGTGCTGGAGAAGACTTTAGAGTGGTTCAACTCTCCAATCGTCAATACAAGATCTCGACGAAAAATTAATGCAACTCTGGATGGAAATAAATGTTGACATTGTATAAGGTTATTGAAATAATGCCGCAGAGAATTCACATCATAATCAAAGCTAAAGGCAGTCCAATAAAATTGTGTGTGAGGTTTGTTTGTTTATTTATTTATTTGCTGGACAGTGTGTATTTAATACTCAAGTAAGGAACCAAACACAATGGGGTATTCTGTTATAGGAAACAATGACAACAGAATGGTGTGATATGGCAGGATGCAGAGTGGGTACCACCCTGAATTTGGTTATTTTCCAATAACAGCACTTTCTGATGGGTTTTATTTCTCATATACAACATTAATTTGTCGATGCTAATTGGTTATTTATTAAAGACCAGCATGCCACACTTTTTATCTTTTTGTAGTGATATTTAATGTCATGGGATGTCTATGGAACAAGATGGTTCCTGTCATCACAGTGTTCCAATAACTATAAACAAGGCATTTCCTCAACAGCCTCTGTTTCCCCTTTCCCTTGAAGTTAATAAGACAGAAAAATGGAGCTTGTGTTACTGAGAAACCATAATCCTTTGTTCTGAATTTTTTGCAGTCTTATCTCTGATTCTTATGGTGCCTACAGACTGTGAGATTTCAGCAACTGGATAAGTTGATTGTGAGCCACACTGTGTGATATGGATCTAATAAGCTTTGGGACAACATCAAGTTTGATGTATGTAGACTGTGTGATGAAAACGCTTACTGAATTGTAGGCTGCGGTACAAGTCAATATAGAAGATTAAAATGTCATTAGTGTGTGTCCTTCATCTGCGCTGCTGTAGTGGTAAACAATGAAGCAAAGCAAGAATTGAGATCAGTTTGGGGTTGGTGCCCGTGTTGTGTTGATCTGTGCGTCCTTTCATGCTGCATTCTTATTGGTTGGTCGGGAGATGTAGATTGTAGCAACAGTCATTTTGTGAGATCGTCATCTTAAATTTCTGACACTGTCAGAATCTTGTCCCACGCTATGTTTGGACCATCATTTTGGAGCCACGACCAGACAGCGCCACGTATCTTTTGTCTGGTACAGCCTGAAATCGCAGTGTATACCTGCCTTTAGAAGGCACTGACAGTGGACACGCCTTCCAAAAAATGCAAAACAAACAGTTGCGCACAGAATACTTCACCATGTCAACATTTTACATGTTTTGTAATCCATTTAACTCATTCAGTGCCAGCCATTTTCAAAGTTGGCCACGTCCCAGTGCCAGGTTTTTTTTGAGCATTTCAGTGTTTTTTCAAGACCCACAGAAAATTGAGTTCTATGTCCATGTCAACAACAAACATACCA
>JAOPUC010000011.1:7797176-7811642 GCA_027564185.1 Cephalocassis borneensis
AAAAAAAAGAGCACTGCTTCAGCTAAGCAAGAATAACGGAGGTGGACAGAGTGTTGCCAGTGAGTGCATAAGCAGGGAAGAGGAGCGCTCAGCAGCCAATGAGAGCAGAGAACAGCAGCTAAGCAAGAGGCACGGTTCGCTCAGGTAGCCAGTGTGAGCTTGTGATTTCAGTGGCTCTTTGGAAGTCCTCCTGTTTGACTCTGGCCTGTTCCTGTGGTCTCACCTGCATGGCTAGAGCCATTTCTTCTTTATCCTTTGGTGAAAAGAAGCGGCCGCCATCGCCCCGCTTTCTCTGCATGGCGTGCCTGTGCCTTGACTCATGTAGGTATTTCTGCAAAAATAAGAGAAAGAATTGGGTCAAATAAGCTCTTTTTTTTTTCTGGTAACTGAGAAATTGGGCATTCGAGAACTCCACAATCACAAACAGATGCTATATTAGCAAAACCTTTTGCAGTCCATATACTACATCATGCAAGTGAGCCTGGCATCCGTCACTTACCCTCCTCTCTTTAGGAATCTTGCCCTCAGCCTCCAGTTTGGCACGCGCTTGTCTTCGTTTTAAGATGCGATGGTACTGTTTGGCATTGACATAGAGTGGCTCCTCCTCCAGCATCTCAGCACCAGGCAGAGGGATTCGTTGGATGGTGGGTACTGTGCCTCCTCCACCAGGCACCATCTGACACACACGCACCCAAAAACATGTTAATGTACCAGGAAACCAGTACCGGGAAACAGGATTTTTCTAGACTCTTGGCAAGGACAGGTGAGGAAGCACCATCTTGTGGCAACAACACCCACAGATCAGCTGTGTGCATAATTTGTTAGAGTCTTGGCACACTTTCCTGCTCATTTCATAGTTTACATAACTAACGCTGCAATATGCAACAGAGTGAGGATTCTGTGATCGCCATACTAACAAGAAACGAATTAGGTCGACCTACCACAAATTTACAGCTCAAAGTCCAAAGTGACGGAATTTATCATTAACATTAGGTACACAGACAGTGCGATGAGTAATAAAGACATATTTCAACACTTACCATGACCATCCCTCCTGCACTGACCACATTGCCAGACACTGGCAGCGTGACTGTGACTGTGCCTTGTCCACTGTTGGTGGTAGAAGTGTTGGCGCCCCCTGCTGCCTGAACGATCTGCGTGCCAGATAGCGTGCCTGCAGGGATTGTGATCATTCCTGAAGAGTTACAGGCAAATATCAAGATTTTAAGTAATGATCACTTATTTAGATTTTTTATTATTATTATTAAAGATTTTTTGGGGGCCTTTTCCACCTTTATTGGATAGGACAGTGTAGAGACAGGAAATGAGCAGGAGAGAGACGGGGAGGGATCGGGAAAGAACCTCGGGTCGGAATCGAACCCGGGTCCCCGGATTTATGGTATGGCGCCTTATCCACCTGAGCCACGATGCCCCTTCATTATTTTGATGCAGCCAAGCAGAACATTATAAATCACACCCAATAACAGGCTTTACATATTTAACAGGTTTCTTAATTCCCCAGGTACATATGGACTACTACTATTCAAAGTAGTATTCAAAGACTACTACTATTCGACACCTTCAGGTTTTATCGTATGCTTGTTTACGTATTCCCAGACCTCCTGCCTAGATTAATAAACCATGGCCGATCAAAGCTAGACTAAGCGGCACAGGCTTTACCACCCAAGTGCTCTTGCTAGAGTGCAACAATCCTTTAATTCTCCAAAAGCAGCTGAGGATTTACACCATGCTTATATAAATCAAGGAATGGAGACAACAAGAAGCAGAGGACGAAGATCAGGAATTAAAATATAAAACTTTGACCCAACAGACTGTCTAATTTCATATGCCAGGCCAGATGTGACTTGAGAAGCAGACTAAGAAAACCTATTCAAAGAGCAAACTGCCATGGGTTCATTAACGTTCAAGAGCGCTCTTAATTTGTAACGGATTTACGCTCATCAAATGAAATTCATGTAGCGCCAACAATTAGGACACTGATGGAGCACTAGAGGAAAAAAAATAAAATAAAAATACCCTGTTGCAGGACAGTGCCATCTGCATTCACAGGCTGGTACACGATGGTCTGGCCTTCAGCAGTCTGAGCAACCTGCTGGCCCTGGACTGCAATCTGCTGGCCCTATCACACATGAAATTAACATTTTAATACATTTGTTTAGGCTCACTTACTGTAACAAATCATTAGATCATGAATTCAGATTGTAAGAAGAGAAAGTGAATGGCTGACCTGGTTCTGTCCTGCAGTAATGGCGGTCTGCGGCTGCTGGATGATGATCTGCTGGGCCTGACCCTGCTGCCCCTGCAGCTGCAGTGTCTGCCCTCCCTGCAGCTGGATCTGCCCCGGCTGCACCAACTGGATCTGAGCACCAATGAGATCGAAGCAGGAGGAGATACAGTAAGTGTTATGAAAACTGACTTTGTACACGTTGTACCGGAAGTATTCTGGTATGCAAACGTACAACCTAGAAGTAGATATTCCAGTTCTGATAGTTCTCGTGTGTGTTCTTACCTGCTGCAAGCCCTGCGTTCCAGAGACAGGCACCTGCATAATGGTCTGGCCCTGGCCTCCAGACATGGCCTGGACCATGATGGGCTGGCCCGAGGAGGTGATCAGCTGACCTCCACTCACCTGCACCATCAGCGGTTGGCCTTGGACCTACATACAGGCACAAGCCATACAGTTAGTTTGATGCTGTACTGCAAAGTCATCAATGAAGGAGAAGAAACCTTTGCATGCATTAGTCAGACACATAGGCTGTGCATTTCTGCTGACAATGATGCATCATAGAGGTTCGCAATCCTGGTCCTGGAGTGTCCTGCAAATTTTATTGTTTTACCCTGATCCAATTAAGCTGTTAAGAAGCCGACTGAGAGCGTGTATTCGACCAGGAAATTAACCAAAAAAAATGTACAGGACCCCATGACCCATGCTGGGAAGCATCATCACACCACATCAACCAAGTTAGCTATGTATGCAAATGTAGATGTGATGGCAATGCACCGGTTTTAGGCAAAAGCAAAAAAGGTCAAAAGTTGGTAATGGACACTGAATGAAGGACAGCACTGTTCACATGTTTTGGACAAACATGGTCAATGTTAAAACATGCTAAACATGATGCATTAGAGAGGTCCATTCAAACAACTTGTATAACATTCTACTCATACACAGCATTCTGACCAAAGATGGAATCATAAACGATTCAGCAAATGAAGCATCATGCAAACATAGAAATGCTCAAAAGTGATAAGAGAAGGCTTGCTAAGGGCCTCCTTTTTGCAGATATGCATCTGAATTTAAAAAAACAAAACAAAAAAAAACCCACAACTTGCATCACAACAGAGCAAGGCTGAGTTTCCAGAAACCACTGTTCTTCAAATAAGTAACACCACAACAGCGTATTCAATTACAGGAACATGACCAATGACAGGTGGTGTGGCATTACCACCCTGAAACTGGTCACTAAAAGGCAGTCAAAAAGGTAAACTGCCTTTTAGATTAGGTCATAAAAAGAATTTTCCCCGACACCCAATTATTTTTGTTTAGTGGACCAAAACCTACTGAATTCGAATCACAGACTTCCAATTTTATTAGGTCCCCCCATAGAACAATTAACGAATTGACAGCCACGTGACCCTAAATTCTCCGCTATTTTTTCCTGCTTCACCAGGTCATGCATCACGTAGTGGGCTTTCCCTGTTTGCACAAGGCGTTGTGGGATACAAATTTGAAACAGGAGAGGAAAACGGAGGACACGAATGAAACATGAAAGACCGACTACAGTAACAGAAAGCGAGAAGACTATGTTGCGAAGGAAAGGGAACACAGGACCAAACTAATACTGTATATATCGGCGGTCAGCGAGCACCTCTGCGTGATCAGCTGTTCGTTTGGCGACAGAATGATGTAACTGTCAGTGCACGGTCAAGGTAAACCTGTAGATGGCAGTAATGCAACACTGGATGCCAGCTGCCGTTAAACCCAAAAGAAGAAGAAGCAGGTAAACCTGCGCATATGGACTTCCTATGTCTGTTTGACTGTACAAAGCGAACAATTTCATGCATATTATTTGCTATGGAATCCCCTCAAATTAAATAACTTCCCAGCCACAGAATGGCCTGTTGTGTGGGGTTTTTTTTTTGTTTGTTTGTTTTTTAGATATTGCAGAAACGAACATGTATCACAATGACCAAATTTCAGAGGGAACTAAATTTTCACCAATTTTATGAAATTGAAAGGCCATCTAGCTTTAAGAAGTGACCTAAATATGAGGTAGGAATGTCTCCACAGCTCATAAAATCACCAGGAATTTTGATTACACGTAAAAAAGTGACTCGAAAACACACCAGTCTCCTGTCATTCAATTCCTGTGATCTGAAATGAGCTTACAAGCTAGCTAACTGCTAGTAAGTTACCTCACTTTCAGTATTAAAGTCTTGGATTTTGTCCAGACATACTATGTTTTTATAATTTTTTTTTTAAATTATTGTAGCCAGACTTGTCAAAAATTCAAGATGTTTATTTGTCATATACACAATAACAGACACAGTGGTTTATTATTGGGTAATAAAATTCTTATTTTTCAACTACCTGACAAAACTATGCTTACTAATGTAAAAAGAAATGTATATACAAAATATGAAATATAAAATATAAAGTGCATATGCAATATATATTTCTTTTTACATTAGTAAGCATAGTTTTGGTCGGGTAGTTGAAAAATAATTTTCATTACCCAATAATAAACCGCTGTGTCTCATATTGTGTATATGACAAACATCTTGAATTTTTGACAAGTCTGGCTACAATAATTAAAAAATAATAATTAAAAATAGCTAAAAACATTATGTCTGGACAAAATCCGAGACTTTAATACTAAAAGTGAGGTAACTTACTAACAGTTAGCTAGTTTGCTAGCTCATTTCAGATCACAGAAATTGAATGACAGGAGACTGGTGTATTTCAAAATAATTAACACTAATCATTCAGATTTGTTAACTTTGCTAGCCAGCTAGTGTACAAGTTCTGTTCAGCAAAATGTTCTGGTATGACATGTTTAAAGCCATGGAATGGAAGCTGATTGAAGAACATCTGTCAGGGTGATTAAGAGAGTTTCTCTGGTTCAAGAGCGAGTGCTGGTCTGACTTTCTGGATTAGCCGGATACTAATTATTCTCAGACGTTTGTGTGCAGTGCCACAAAACAGACGACGCAAAGTGGCATTTTCCCACACGGTGAAAAGTCTACAGGCTTAGCAGTATATACACCACGCCGTTTGAACTTAACTTTGATTACAAGCTAGGCGAGATGGGCCCTAATCCCAGCCTGTGCTAACAAGAGCAGTGTGTGTGTGTGTGTGTGTGTGTGTGTGTGTGTGTGTGTGTTTTACGCTGTACTGTGAGGCTGTTTTGACAGATCTGCTAATTCTAACAGAGAATAACAGTGGTGTGTGTGTGTGTGTGTGTGTGTGTGAGTGAGAGCATGTGGCTGAGGTGCAGGAGTCGGTGCGTCTGTCTGAAACTCACCCAGGGGCCCCAAGAACAACAACAACACAAGAGAAAGTGTGAGGGGGAGAGGGTGGAAAAGACAGCCTTTGCTTTGATGGCAACACACACACACACACGCACACGCACAGCTTGCATGTCAGTTATGAACTGCTTAAAGACCAGGGCTTTGTAAAATGCAAATCTGCGAGCGAAGTTTATAGCATAGTAACACGGCCGGATAGAAGCAGCCAATCAGGCATCTCGTTAGACAGCAGGATCTAAACGTTGCCGCGCAACCAGGCCTCGTAGTCGCTGCAGGAGAAGGGTGCATTTAGGAAAAATATTACACACTTAGTCAAATCCAAATCTGCAATCAGTGTAAATCATTCTTGAGTGTTGCTTTTGCCACAGGATTTGAATCCCTTATGCTTGTCAGTGGCATAGATTAAAAAAAAAAAACTGGCAGAAAACAGAAATTTCAGGTGTTCATCTGGTAAAATCTACACCACATTGATTAAAATACACAATCCATTTGTGGCAGAACAGAAGACAGACAGGAAAACATGGGAACGACCGAGACGGACACAGACAGAAAGCCGTAAACACACCAAGTGGGATGGCTATGGAAACAGACGGAGTCTGGGCGTTTCCTGAGGCAATCTCCATTTTGATAAACGAAGGAAAGATGGCAGGATATGGGTCATGACGAGCATTAACATGTGCAAAAGTACAATGTTGTACAGTATAATTATAAACATTGCATGATAAGGAGATTTAAATAAAAAAAAAGTTAGCAAGGAAAAGTAAGATATTTGGACCCAGACTGTCCATGTCTTACTTCATCATGCAAAATAAATTCTTCACATAACACACACGATAGAGGAGACACCGAGAGTGTGGAGGAGGTGAAGTGAGGTCATAAAAAATGTGTTTATGTCCTTGGATAAACAGCTAGGAAAAGGCAAAGGGTAGACGATCTTGCAACACCTATCACACCCTGTTTTGCTTTGGATTGACGCTTGCCTTGTTGGGGAGTGTTCCTTTTCTCTGCCTTTGACCTGAAAATTCTGCATTAACACATTTCTCTCTAATCAAACACCAACATTAAGATCGTAATCAATCGTCTTTTTATTTCCTTCTCTCCAGCTTCATAGGTGATGACTACACTGTCCAGGTGCGCATCAATGACTATCTGGACATCATCTGCCCGCACTACAAGCGTGGCGAGATCCCATCCCAGCTGGCTGAGCGCTACGTCCTTTACATGGTGGACTTGGAGGACTACGAGGTGTGCAAGCCACACTCATTTGATCAACTGCGCTGGGAGTGCTCCAGGCCCTTCGCCGCACATGCACCTGAGAAGTTCTCCGAAAAGTTCCAACGCTTCACACCTTTTACACTGGGCAAGGAGTTCCGCCAAGGAGAGAGCTACTACTACATCTGTGAGTGTCACACCAAATGCAAACAAGCTGTAGGAAGTGTACACAAAGATAACATAGGGGATAATAGTATACACTCTTAAGGTGATAATACACAGGGCAACTTTTTGGGCAACAGACAATTGGCAACAACCAATCAGATAAGAGCAAATCTATTGCTGGGGAGAAAGACACCACAATTTTGTTACTTTTAGATCAGACGATAAGTTAGACAATCTCTATTACAACTCACAAAAAAAAAATCACGCGTTTCCCATCATTTTTAACTTGATGCAAGAGAGCTAAGGTTACAACTCCATAGCTAGCAAGAACTTTCAGCTAACTATATTAGCAAAAACCACCACTGGTTAGCTAAATCCCATTCAGTCTCTGGGGAGTGGTGGTTAGCTAACAGCAGTTTACACTTGGCTGAAAAAAATCTGTCTTAATTCCAACCTGAGCACATAAAAATAGATCTCTGTTGGTTTTCTAAGCATTTGATGAGGTAAAGTCACCACTTTGGGTTCACACATGGGTACCGGCATAAAAAGATACAAGTTGTCTCTCTTTCTTCGCTCCACTGCTGTTGAGACGCCGCCATCTTTGTTGAAAATTTGAGAAGCTCTTAGGTGGTCATGTCATTCGCTGTGAGCATTCTGATTGGATGATCTTTAAAAGTTGCCCAAAATGATCAGAATCGTTCCGATAGAAATTATGTTGCCTGATCTCAATGGGAAAGTGTTGACGCGCAATTGCTCAGCATCATTGCCTAAAAAGTTGCCCAGTGTATCATCACCTTTAGATCAAAGGTACCAAACTGTACCTTAAACATGTATCTTCCATCTAGAAACAGTAATATAAGGTGAATATTTGGACATGAAGGACCACGTCTGTATCTTTAAAGCATTAATAAATGATGTACTACTTGGTACCACCCAAGGAACACTAGAATTTACTGCCTTTTTTCTGAGAGTGTGACAGGGGTGTTAATGTATACTGTGAGAAAGAAACATGAAGTGTTTAAAGCAGTATAGACGTTTTTTTAAAGAACAAACCTGACAAAAATCTCGTTTAAGTTCATTCTCACCTTGTATATTCTTTGCAAGGATATTATTCAGTAATAATGATGAATTGTTCAGTAATTAAAGTGAAAGTAAAAAGAAAGGGCTGTAGTTCCAAGAGTGACGAATATACTGTAAGTCAGTCATGTAATTTTCCTATTAAGGGATTTTTTAAAAAATAAAGTATCGAAGCATTTTAATGGGTTACGATCACCCTAGAGCAAGGCTGAGGCACTAGTCTGACACTAGCATACGTTTCCACCATAAACTCTATGCATTGTGGGACACAGACATGTCTGGCTCCTTTATTTAGGCTAGTGAGAGAGCTTTACATAAACGTGCTTATGAACCAGCTGTTTTGAAGTTGAATTTAGGTTGAAAAGTTTCCATAATTTTATTTTTATTTATTTATTTATTTATTTTACAGCCACTAAATATGTCCTTTATTGCATTTCTAAACATTTCTGTACATTCCCTTTTTTCTGTTCATGTCCACAGCCAAGCCTCTGCACCAGCATGGGAGCGACTGCCTGCGGCTAAAGGTCAATGTAGTCGGACCTCATGGTAAGTCCCAAATATATTATTAGCATTCCTAGCAGTAACCGCTGCCTTTTTTTAATTGAACATGTGTTTAGCATGTGCCAGCACCTGACACCAGCGAGAGACATGGCTATTTTTAGCTTGTCTGTTTAATTACAGTTTTCTTACGTATTCTGTAATGGTGCTGCTCTTAGGTTCCAAAAACCACAAGAAGATTACAGAAAAAGAAGAGGAGATGGCGGGAGGAAAGCACACACGAATAGGTGCTGGAGGAGTGCACAACCCATCCAACAGGCTTCCAGCAGGTAAGCACCGTCAATCCGTCATCCCTCCATTCAGCTCTGCAGGTTTACTCTAGTGTCTGGTTTCACAAAGTCACACATCTATGATGTGCTCATCAGCCTGCTGTCTCTCTGTTTTAGATGATCCTGGTGCTATGAGTCCAGTTGTTCAGAAGAGCGTAGGCAGCTCTGCCATTCACATCACACCAGTCTCCTTCTTCATCACACTCGCGTCTCCTGTCTTCCTCCTGCTCTTACACTGAGACCAACGTCATCTTCAGAGGTCCGTTTGGACTTGGTGATGAACAGACTTTTTACCAGTGCTGGTTGCTGGATCTGAAAATACAGATACGGATTTTATACACAGATGTTTTTATATGGTAAATGATGTGAAGCATGGGTGCTGGTGTTTAAGTTGTTGAGTGACATGTTTGTGTGAGTGACTGATATTTGGATTTTTTTTTATCTTTTTATATTTGCTCTACATACTCTTTGTTTTTAAAGAGGAATATTATTAATGAACAGCTTTCCCTGTGTAAAGAGCACAGATTGGAGGTCTTCTTTAAGCAGTAGTTGGAAGATCTCAATGGACCCAATGTATAACTGATTATTATTATTTTTTTTTTTATTATTATTATTAGTGTCATATACACACAGTACATGTAAAGATAGTTCTCAAAATCTGTGAACTAGCAAATATGCTGGTATTCTCAACTATGTCCTGTTATTGGACTGCCGAGGAAAAGACTTGTGCATGTCTTCATGTATGTGCAACCTGAAATGTAGCCAATTGCTTGTGTTTTTCCAAGTTTACTGTCGTTTTTTTTTTCTTTTTTTTTTTGCATCAAAGCCGACAAGGTGGTTTATATAATGAAGCACTATATATAATTTGACCGGCACTAAATCTGTTGTATACATGCAAACTGACAAATGTACATCTACACACGGATGTGCAGTTGGGGTGTGTGTGTGTGTGTGTGTGTGTGTGTGTGTGTGTGTGTGTGTGTGTGTGTGTGTGTGTGAGAGAGAGAGGAGCTGGTCTTCTCTGACTTTAGAAAGCTCAGTACAACTGTGCACACACACACTTACGGACGCAGGGATATGTGGACCTCTTCAAGTTCACAAGACAAGCTGTGTGTTTCTGTTTCTCTGTAAATAATTGTGTAAAAATTGTACATAGAGAGTTATATAATGCATTTGTTAATTATGAGAATGTGTGAAAATCTGAAAAAAATAAACATTGTGATACGTAAAAAAAAATCACTCGTTTTCTTACTATTGCATGCAAAGAGTGGCACACAAACACTGGTGGTTTTCTGACTATTTATTCATGAGATATGAGCAAATCCCATCTTAGCCAAGTCAAATGTCAGCTCTCTGCTCAATCTCCCTCTTTTCCTCTCTTCTGTTCCTCTTTTCATCCCTTTTCCCTGGCCATGACTTAAGTCGTTATCCAAACACCCAAGCACCAGGAGGCAAGGTAATGAAAGAAGAGCAAAGAGGAATGGGACAAGAGTGTAATCTGTCACCAGGGTGTGAAGACGTCACTTTAGTGCATTTGCTCTGGCACTTCCACCCCGTTTTGTACAACTTTCTCTTGAGAAAAGTCAATAATTGTCCCTGCTAGTTTTGTTTGCCCAGCAAATTTGCCAGCTTGTAGACAATGTTCCATTGATTTCACTAAATTTGCTGAAAAGGAAAACAGCTCTAATGCAGATGATATGGTCAAAGAAAAGACAGAAGTAGAGCATGCTCAAGCAATCAGTCTCCCTACATTTGTATACTTACTATTTCTGTTTTGTTCCCCATACCCCCACCCCCCCATGATTTTGCTTTACTGCAACATAAACTTTAACTGTATCCAAATAGGATGCATTTTCTACTCCTTGTGAAGTCACTCTTTACAAAAATGAAATTAAATCAAGTATTTAGATGTCCTCAGATTTATTTGAACATAAAAAGAATTCTTAAACTGTTTAACGATTCACTCCTTCAGTGCAGCTTGCCCTTTCCCAGCAATTACAGATTTGAGTTGTCCCTGATGTGTCTCTACACCAATCAGCCATAACATTATGACGGCTTACAGGTGAAGTGAATAACACTGATATCTCATTACAATGGCATCTATCAAGGTGTGGGATATATTGGGCAGCAAGAGATCAGTCAGTTCTTGAAGTTGATGTGTTGGAAGCAGGAAAAATGGGCAAGTGTAAGGATTTGAGTGATTTTGACAAGGGCCAAACTGTGATGGCTAGATGTCTGGGTCTGAGCATCTCCAAAATGGCACATTTTGTGGGGTGTTCCCGGTATGCAGTGGTTAGTACCTACCAGTGGTGGTTGGTGGTCTTTGAAATAGGGGAAGTTCAGTTTTAGGTCTACGTAATAAAATGGTTCAGTTATTTGTCATTCGTCAATTTGTTGTTATTTATATGTGAATTCTGCCATGTTCTACTCTGACTCTTCCAAGTAAACTTAAGAGTGCACATGAACTTAAGTGTTCCTTGCTTTTCTTATGCCTTTTGCATGCCCTTTCAAAGTTGGCCAAATCTCCATAACCCATTTTTGACCAAATAATACATTCCTGGGATGGTCTCATTAAAGCTAGATGGCTTTTCAATGTCATAAAATCGGTAAAATTTAGTTCCCTCTGAAATTTGGTCATTGTCATATATGTTTATTTCTGTAATGTCTCAAAAAAAGGCCATGCTGTGGCTGGGAAGTTATTCAATTTGAGGGGATTCCCGAGCAAATAATGTGCATGAAATCGCTCGCTTCGCGCAGACAGAGGAAGTCCGTGTGTGCATGCGCAGGTTTACCTTCTTCTTCTTTTGGGTTTTATGGCAGCTGGCATCCACAGTGTTGCATTACTGCCATGTACAGGTTTACCTTGACTGTGCATTGATAGTTACATCATTCTGTCACTAAACGAACAGCTGATCCGAGATATTTATTAGTCTGGTCCTGCATTTCTTTTCCTTTGCAACATGTCTTTTCTTCCCGCTTTCCATTACTGTAGTCAGTCTTTCACATTTCATTTGCACACTCACGTCCTCCATTTTTCTCTTCTGTTTCAAATTTGTATCCCACGGTGCCTTGCATGAATTGGGAACGCCCACCATGTGATGCATGACATAGTATCTTGAATTGGGTCATGGTGAAGCAGGAAAAAATAGTGGAGAATGTAGGGCCACATGGCCCTAAATTCATTAATTGTTCTATTTAAAAATAATAATAATAAAATTAGAAGTGTGTGATTCGAATTCAGTAGCTTTCGGTCCACTAAACAAAAATAACTGGGTGTCGGGGAAAATAATTTTTATGACCTACACTTGAAAAATCTGAAAGGCAGTTTACCTTTAAAATTCCTTATACTAATTTTGAGTGACCAATAATTGATTATTATTATTATTTATTTTTTTTAATGTTGAGATTTAACATGTAAGCCAGTGTTCCATTGATTTGGCCACATTTCTTGATATTGCGCAATCATGGGCAGCTCCCTGTATAGCTCAGTATTATTGTTATTACTGTTCTTGTTGCACTTGGTGATCAAAAATGAGGACTAGAACAAGTATTAAGAGGCCCAGTGGGGCATGACGCATCCTGCCCCATGCTTGCTCTGTGAACATTTTGTTTGAGTGGGGGAGGGAGAGCAGACAGGACAGTTAATGATATTTCTTCCTCTTCATCTCGGACACTGACAAGGGCGACAGGAACTGCCTTTTTTTTTTTAATCGAGTGCTTTCTCTAAACATTCATGACACAGTTTGACAAACATGTTGAGTATCAGTCAAAACTTGATCTCTTCAGAATTGTTCTACAACGTAGAAAGTAGTCAAAATACACACAACCTATGAATGAGTAGGTGTGTACAAACCTTTGACTGGTATAAGCTATATTTATTATTGTAGTCCGTTGTTCTTTTTTGTTCTTTTTTTTTTAATTGCTTGAGCTCTTTGTCATCTCAATCTGCAAGAAGCTCGTACCTGTTTATATCAAGTATTACATAGTTTACATGGTGGGGTTGTGTTACTCTACTCGTAGTCAATTCAAAAGTGTGTCGGGCCTCTTTTTTTTTTTCTTGAAAAGAGTATTTAGCGTAAGTGTATCTGGAGATCAGGCACGCATTGCCATTATGCAGCAAATTTGTGGTCACCACCTCGCACATCAAGTATAATTGCTATCACATGATGTCATGCACCGAACAATGTAGTTCTTTGTGGCCACAACGATGTGGTTCAGATGATATGCTGGAGGATCCGATTGCTGAAAGTGTTTGATTAATGATCTGGGCTGCTTATAAATGGCATCTGGTATGTTGCGCACGCTCTGTTGCTGAGCAGAGAGCACAGTCTCTGCGCTCCAAACTATCATTACACTCCTCGAAAGTCTTTTGTGTAACAGGAATCCGCTGATTCCTGACTGCTTTGACACAAATGTGGTATACATTCATGGGGCAGCTATAGAGACATGATGTTTGCCTTGTGGAGGCCCGTAAAGGCTGGCCGAGTCACTTTGATAATGACTCCTACTGTCCTCTCTGTTTCAAGAAATGACATAAGAAGGAGTAATGGACTCGAGGGAGACTATCTAAGGCATAATTTTACTGCCCGAACATCTCAACTGCATCTGTCTGACAGGTTGTCTTTCACATATGGAAAAATATGCTCTGAGTTATACTTTTCATGTGGTTATGTCCAATGTGGCTCGTCTTTTACAATGCAAAAACACAATGTGCCCCATTTGGGCCGCACTCAACTCGCAGTGTTTTGCAGAGAAGTTGATCAGTCTTGCTGAGGATTTTATGCTTATTTACCTTAACTGGTTATTTGATATTAGTGTAACTAGCTATGTTGGTTCCATGTGGTGTGTTCTTGCCTGGTATGATTGAGTTTTATATCACAATGCGAGTTTAATCCTCAATTTTGATCATCAGGTGTTGATTAATTTTTCTAAAACAGCAGCACTGATAGATAAGCATGTAACAATTCAGATCGATTCAAGATACTGGATTCACGATTCAATTTTCCTACGATATTTTTGAAAAAATATTAAATGAAGAAAATTGCATGAGCAAAAAAGCAACATTTTCCCATTCCTTAGCAACTTAAATATTCCTTTTGTTAAATAAAAATTGTTTAATTTTCTTAATAACCAACAGGAATTATTTTCCCCACATTTGTAAAGGTTGGAATAAAACATAATGGCCTATTAAAGGTAGAATGCCTTTCAGATTTTTCAAGTGTAGGTCATAAAAATAATTTTCCCTGACACCCAGTTATTTTTATCCCCCACCACAAAGTGCACAGGGGGATATAGGAACAGAGTCTGAACCCTCCGTTTCAATCTGTGCAAGTTTTCTCAGAAACTACATAAGCTACATCAATGAAACTTTGCCTGCTCATATTACTATTCATGATCTAAGCTGAGTTTGAAAATCATTTACGAGAATTTATTATTTTCAGAGTTATGGCCCTTGATTTTTGTTATTGGACTTTGTACAAGTGGACTCAACCTGGACAAGTTTTCTCAGAAACCACATCTCATCTCATCTCATTATCTCATTATCCTGTTCTACAGGGTCACAGGCAAGCTGGAGCCTATCCCAGCTGACTACGGGCGAGAGGCGGGGTACACCCTGGACAAGTCGCCAGGTCATCAC
>JAOPUC010000011.1:11196016-11206017 GCA_027564185.1 Cephalocassis borneensis
ACGTTTCATTTGCACACTCACGTCCTCCATTTTTCTCTCCTGTTTCAAATTTGTATCCCACAATGCCTTGCGTGAACAGGGAAAGTGCATCACGTGATGCATGACGTAGTATCTTGCATTGGGTCATGGTGAATCAGAAAAAAATAGTGGAGAATTTAGGGCCACGTGGCCCTAAATTCATTAATTGTTCCATTTTACAAAACCTAATAAAATTGGAAGTCTGTGATTCGAATTCAGTAGCTTTCAGTCCACGAAACTAAAATAATTCAGTGTCAGGGAAAATTCTTTTTATGACATACACTTGAAAAATCTGAAAGGCAGTCTACCTTTAATTTGATTTGTTGTGAAACAGTTTCAGGAAAAAAGAACTTGAAGATTGTCATGTTATTCACTGAGCTCAACATTTTTTTTTTTTTTTGCAACTATGATCAGATATTATGGCTATTTGCAGGAGAGAGGATTCCGGGCTTTTGATATATAAGGACCACTTACCTGTGAGTGAGGTAGCTGTAGGAGACACAAATCGACCTGGATCACAGGCCAAGCTCACAGTGGGACCTCTGTATTGTCACGGAGACCGTAAGTCCATTTCTCTAAATTTAGGAGTGTGTGAAAAGCTGAATATGGATTTCCTTCCCCTTATCAGTCATCTGCATAATGCATGCTTCAAATAAACACAGCATTAATGCAATCTACTTTACTTTGCTGTGCTGTCAATCAGCTAATCCTTCTGTGATGTCAGATAATTGCAGCATATATTTTTAAGGGTCATTCTTTGACAACAGATAAATAAGATTAAAAAGATTTTTAATACTTTTTCAGTTATTAACAATGTCACAGTTTGGCATTCTGTATAATTTGCTATCTGCAGCAACCTTCAGACTGGAAATGAGAGCACAAGCTTTACATCAACTCCTACACCTCTACTTACAGTATATCACTGATGCAGTTTCACGCCTCATTATTATTTTTTTTTATAATTGCACCACGTTTATCATGTAGAGCAACGTGTGATTACATTTGCCTGTTTGACAAGTATTGGTATTGTATTCACTTCACTTTTTCCTGTGGAAAAAAACAAACCTGTGACTTGGCTTGAGATAAATTATTAACATGAACACATTCTGACTATCAGAAATCATGCAGGAGAATGTACATAATAAGTGTTCTTCAAGTTTCTTATTACATTTTGAGTTACAGTGCCTATGAAGCCCATATGTAAAAATGCAAGGGAATCAGGAATAAGGTCATTCAAGCAACTTTATACAAGAATTGGTTATTTTTGCTCCTGGGTTCCCCCTACAGTTGCAAATTGTAATTCACTTTTATACCACTGCTGTAAATACAAATTGCACTTTGAGCTCCCCTCATAGACAGCCGTACACAAGCATTTGTTTACAAGCTGAAGGATACGGAACCGACAGAAACCAAAGAACTGACAAGGTAGATTAATATTACAGGGTTTTACACAAATATCATTACATATTATTGCCAACAGTGGCTTCATCATCATCTTCTTTCCCCCCATAGCCAGCAAGGGCCATTTTAACAGGCAATGACATTTTAGCAGTCCATCATTGATGTGTCTTGGGAATTTTAAACTTGGCAGAGCCCATCCCTCTCCAAGTTTCGTCAATGGACAATTTAGAGTAGCATGTCTTTGGACCGTGGGGGAAACCAGAGCACCTAGAGGAAACCCATGCAGACATGGCGAGAACATGCAAACTCCACACAGAAAGGCCCTTCATTGGCCATGAGGTTTGAACCCGGAACCTTCTTGCTGTGAGGCAACAGTGCTAACCACTGCACCACCATGCCACCCTAATGGCTTTGTACCAACAAAGTACCATCCATCCATCCATCCATCCATCCATCCATCATCTTATCCACTTATCTGTCAGGGTTGAGGGAGAAGCTGGAGCCAATCCCAGTCAACTTTGGGAAAGAGGCAGGGTACATTCTGGGGCAGAACACCAAACTCTTGCAGGGTTAACACAGAGACAATAAACCATTCACACTCAACTTGAAATCTATGGGCAATTTAGAAAGGAAAGCCATGCAAACATGGACAGAACATGCAAACTCTGCATAGAAAGGCCCTGGTTGAGGAGCAGGTTTGAAGCCAGAACCTTCTTGCTGTTGTGAGGTGACAGTGTTAACCACTGCACCACTGTTCTATCCACAGCAAAGTACTAATGTTCATTTGTGGTGTATGCTACTTGGTGAAAAAAAGCAGAGAACAATGATGAAAAGGTACATTATTTGGAAAATAGTTCAACTACTGCCACATTCCATACTGCAGGGACTGCCACCTTGTAGTGGTGGTATGACTTGCGTGTTCCAGTGACCCCTAGAGCTGTGTCGGCTGGAGTTGTAAGACTCCTGGTAGGGACACCCATGCCGATCAGGTCGAAGGGTAGGGACCAGATGAAGAGTGATCCCCTGGTTCTCCAGGTTGGGGGTTGGGCAGAGGGCTGATAACCCACTCCCATAAAACTCAGCATATTACAGAAACAGAGGAAATCCATTGAATCTCGGGTGCACAGTGACCACTCATCCTAATAACAGAGAGCCCATGACTCAGGAGGGCCAAAGCCAGAAGGATGCCCTTTGGCCGAATAGACCACTTCTACACCTGAAGAACATAACCAGGATTGGAAATTGGAACGTAAGAACACTGTACCAATGTGGAAATGTTGCACAAACAGCAAAAGAGTTGACTAAAAGAGGCATAGACATGATGAGCATCAGTGAGACTCATTGGACTGGACAAGGGAAGATACAGTTCCCAGAGGATGAGAGAATAGTATACTCTGGAAGAGAAGACAACATTCACAGGGAAGGGGTAGGTATGCTGATGCTGAAGAATGCCGCAAGAGCCCTGATGGATTGGAGCCCAATCAGTGAGAGAATAGTTAAAGCACAGTTTTATTCTAATCACATTAAACTGACACTAGTGCACATTTATGCACTCACGGAAGATGATGAAGACCAGGTAAAGAACAAATTCTATACAAGGCTGCAGGACGTGCTGAATGGATGCAACACACACGACATGCTGATTGTCACTGGGGACATGAACACAAAGGTCGGCGACAGCAATCAGAATTGAGAGTGTGATGGGCAAGAATGGCTTGGGACAGCGGAATGATAATGGCAGAAGGTTATGTGATATCTGGGATATGAATGAGCTAGTGATAACTGGAAACCTTTTCCCCCATAAAATGATACACAGGGCAACGTGGACATCACTGGATGGAGCAACCAAGAACCAGATAGATCATATTCTCATTAGCAGAAGGTTCAGGAATTCAGTAAAAGTCACACGAGTATTTAGGTCAGCTGATATCGGAAATGTTACCTACCTTGTGTGTATGAAAGTCAAGCTAAGACTAAGAAACCAAATGAAGGGAAAAGGTAGCTGTAGAGTAAGGTATGAAACTGCAAAACTGAAAGACAAAAAGACACAAGGAAGGCCTTTACTATCGCACTAAAGAGCAGGTACAAGATACTGGAAGAGAAAAGAATGGAACAGGCTGAAGGAGAAGACATAGAGCAAGACTACAATGTGATGGAAAAAGCATATACAGAAGCAGCGGGGGCAGTTTTTGGGAAAACATGGAAAAAAAATAAGAAACCATGGATCAGTGAACTATCATGGAGGCTTATAGAAGAAAGGGAGGATATTAACAAGATGATACTGGAAACTTGTTCGGAAAGAATTAAAACACAACTGAGAAGGAAGTATATGGACACAAAAAGGGAGGTGAAGAAAAGTATAAGAGCAGATAAAAGGAAATGGATGGATGATATCGCAAACCAGGCAGAGGAAGCTGCAAGGAACCAACATATAAGAACACTATATGTACTAACGAAGATTATTTGTAATGAGAGACCGAGGAGAACTGCTGCTGTCCTGGACAAAGATGGGAAGCTTCTAAGTGGCAAGGAAGATGTACAAGCAAGATGGACAGAGCATTGCAGGGAAGTACTAAATAGAGAAGCACCAGCAAATCCCATAGCTATCGATGAGCAGAATGGTTTTGAATTCGCTGACACAATTGAGGAGATATCAACTAACGAACCAACAATCGGTGAAGTGAGAGTGGCCATAGCAAGATTGAATAATGGAAAATCAGCAGGGATTGACTCCATTACGTCTGAGTTATTGAAAGCAGGTGCAGAATTCTCTGCGAAGAAAATCCACAAGTTGATGAAGAAAGTCTGGAGGCACAAGAAGATTCCAACCAAGTGGAAGAAAGGATTAATCATTAAATTAATGAAGAAAGGTAATCTCAAGGAATGCAAGAACTCTAGAGGAATAACTCTACTTTCTGTTGTAGGTAAAATACGTGGCAGAATAATGATCGACTGAGTGTGGAACAGAGTGGACAAGAGGTTGAGAATGGAGCAGGCAGGATATAGAAGAGGAAGAGGAACAACAGATCAGGTCTTTGTGTTAAGAAACATCATTGAGCAAGTGAATGAATGGCAAGAAATATTATATCTAGGCTTCATAGACTTCGAGAAAGCATTCGATTCGATCCATCGTGACAGTTTGTGGATAATCATGAGGAAATATGGGATACCAGAGAAAATTGTGAGAATGGTCAAGTTATTCTATGACAGCTTCCAGTGCACACTTGAAGATCAAGGGGAAGCATGTGAATGGTTCGACATTACCACTGGAGTAAAGCAAGGTTGCAATATGTCCGGATTTTTGTTTTTGATCACACTGGACTGGGTGATGAGAAGAACAGTTGGGAATGGAGAAAAAGGCATCAGATGGAAATTTACTTCCAAGCTTAGTGATCTAGACTTTGCAAATGATATTGTGCTGCTGTCTTCCACCAAACAACAGATGCAAGACAAGGTAGATAAACTGAACATAGAAGCTAGGCGAGTAGGGCTGAAGATCAACACAAGCAAGACAAAGATGATGAGAATCAATTCAAGCAACGAGGACAAGTTAACCATCGATCGACAAGATATTGAAGATGTCGAGGAATTTACCTACCTGGGAGATACAGTCTACAAAGAAGAATCATCTATCCAAAGCTAGAGGTGCATTTGTGAGGCTAAAAAAGACCTGGAGATCCAACAACATATCAAGAGGAACTAAACTGAAGCTGTCAAAATGATTGGCCACATCCTGAGGCAAGAAAGGAGTAACATCATGAACATAGTATTGACATGGGCACCGGAGGGAAAAAAAGAAAAGAGGTCGACCAAAGACAACATGGTGGCATACAGTAGAAAGAGAGCGAAAGGAAGTAGGATGGAGATCATGGGATGAGGTACGGGTGACTGCTGCAAACAGAATTGAATGGAGGAAATCTGTGGAGGCCTTATGTGCCAGCAAGCGCGAAGAAGATAGGTAACAGGTAACTGCCACATTACTAAAATGTTAAGCTAGTATTGTCACTACTTGTAATAGCTACTCTTCAATACAGATTGTCATTAATAAAAATTTAGCAGCATGTGTCCCAAATATAATATCAAATAGTATGTCAAATAATACTCACTTAAGCTAATTGTGTAAAGTTCAAAGTATTGTGGTAGCCCACAGTTTATACAGGCATGATACTGCTAGCCACAATGAAGAAAAAAAAAAAGAGCTTGTGGAAACATTTTGATTTCTAAGTGATTAGCAATTTCCAGCAGTGCTAAAGCTTTCTATAGGCTGCTGCTGCTCAGGGAAAAGTGTGTTAGGATTGATGAAGATGATACTCTTGTATTATTCTACTTAAACATAATTACTTTACCAGTGTTTTGGTTACAGTTGATGCCCACCATTACAGTCCAACAAAAGACAATTAAGAGCAGCTTAAAGAGTTTTACATCAGTTCATTTTCCCATACAAAGGTGACACTAAAGATTTATTACTCTACTGAAACAGAAATGTGAGAAATATATTATACAGTATTTCTAACAACTGCAGATTTATTGTGCTGAAGTCATTTTGAGCTAATGAATTTCCATTGATGGCTGAGAAATTGAAGATAAACAAATGATGATTTCATAATATTTAATGAAGACACATGTATGGCAATCAATATTTCCTGAGAAGAATTCTCACTTTCAATTTGCCATTTGGCAAATTAAATGAGATCAATAACCAAGGAATATAATATACCTGTCTTGCATAATTAACTTTAGCAGTGAGCAGTAATTATAAAGGAATTGCAGTGGAGGGTGTAGAGGCTATGTAAGATGTAAGGAATAAAACATGACAGGCCAACTTTTCCCTGATCCAGCTACTGAAGGTCTTTATTATATGCACCATAAGGGGCTCAGGGCTTAATCACTTAATTAAAGTAAGAACCCTGGTACATTGCATTGTGTTGCTAGTTTATTAGTTGCTAGTGTCACAAGCCAGGCGGGAACGTCTAGGTCCTGATCCAGTCTTTTACTCCACTCCCTGGTTTTCTCTGAGTCTCTCCCATGCTGCAGCCAGCACACCTGTCTTTCATCAGCTCATCTATGGCTCTATATTATACTACTTGGAGATTCTCTCAGTGCGGGATTGTCTTCACCTCACGCTATGTTATTTTGCCTATATTTTTCCCCCCAGTTTTCCTTTGGACTCTGTTACTTTGCTGTGCACTTTGGGATTACTCCACTCCACCTTTTTGGATTACTTTTCCTGTTTCTACTTTGGGACTGCAAGTGTATTTCTCCTGCCATGGGAGTGCTCTGGTCTCTTTACTTTTGTTTTGCACTGTGAGCTCTTTTTCCCACTGCGGGGCTGCATTCAGGACTTGGTGGCTTTTTTCCCTGCTTCCGCACTTGTCTGGGACTTCCACTCTTCCTGTTTTATGCTAGCTCCCATTTCCCTAATTTTCTGTTCTGGATTTTAAAAACATTTTCTACTCCACTCCCATGCATGTGAGTCTGTTGTTGGGTCTAGTCAGCACCTACAATCATTTGGCCCATAACAGAACAATCCAGCCTAGGAGGAATGGACCCAGCAGACTTAGAAACAGTCAGAGCAGCACTCACCAAACAAGGCTCTATTCTGGGTTACTATCAGCAGGATATTGCGGCTGTCCAATAGAGCATGACGGCTATCACAGACACATTGCAGAAACTCTCCTATCAGATGGAAAGCCTTCAGAATGCAACCTCCAGTCAACCAGCACCTGCACCAGTCAGCTCACCCATTGTTCCAACAGTCATTTTGGCTCCACAACCCCACCGAGAGCCACACCTGCCTGCCCCGTGTCTTTATGATAGGGAGCCTGGGACCTGCCACTCATTACTTTCCCACTGCTCCTTTTTGATGGAACTCCAGGCCTCTGCTTTCCCTTCTGAGAGCTCTTGAGTTGCCTATGTTATCACGATTCTGACTAGAAGGGCTCAGGAGTGGGGAACAGCAGTTTGGGATGCTGGAGCCCCCTGATGTTTGAGTTACAAGGAATTCTCTGAAGAGATGCAAAAGGTTTTCAACCAGTCACCCAATGGCAAAGAAGCAGCCAGGTGACTAATGGGGCTCAAGCAAAGCAGCTGGCCAGTTTATGACTATGCCATTGAGTTTCGTACCTTGGTTGCAGCTGTGGACTGGAATGCCAGTGCCCTGTATGACATTTTTTTCATGGACCAAACAACTCTGTATTGGATGAGATCATCACTCACAACCTCCCCAAGACTCTGGATGGTCTTGTGGACCTAGCTGGTTGGGTGGATACCCAGTTACGCCAGCAGAACCTGAGAAGGAGTGTCAGGTTTGAACCTAAGGTCACTGCTTCCTCGTCTGAGGCTGCTGCTTCACCTGAACTGGAGCCCATGCAGTTAGGCAGAACCTGGGTCACCCCTGAGGAGAGAAGGCACTGCCATGAGACCAGGTCCTGCTTTTACTGTGGCAAACCGGGACATTTCATTTCTCATTGCCCGTTAAAAGGGCCTGCCCACCAGTAGCAGAAGGGACACAGGTGGGTGTACTGACACAGTTTTCCCCTGCTGAGAGGCCAGTGCTTCCCACTAAGATCATCTTTCAGAACAGGTGTTACCCAGTCAAGGCGCTCATTGACTCCAGGGCAGGCCAAAGATTCATCAGAACCTCCTTTGCAGAGGAGCTGGGGGTCAGTCTAAGAAAGTTAGACTACCCTCTAGCCACCAGGGAACTCAGCAGCACTAAATTCAGTCCTGTCCCCCACATCACAGAGCCGCTCACTCTTACAGTAAGGTCTCTGGGAACCATGTGGAATCTATTTCTTTCTTCACCATGAATAACTCTCATGAGTCTATTGTTCTTGGTCTTCCTTGGTTGTGCCTGCATAATCCCCATCTGAATTGGAGTAATGGTACAGTTCTTTCTTGGAGCACCTGCTGCTTGGTCACCTGCCTGTCCTCTGCCAAGCCTCCCTTCACCCTCCAAGTCTCCAGTCCTGACGAGTCCATCAACCTTTCCAATGTCCCTGCAGAATACTGGGACTTTAGTCAGGTGTTCAGTAAGGCCTGGGCCACCTCTCTCCCTCCTCATTGACCTTAAGATTGTGCTATTGATCTGCTTCCTGGTACTACTCCCCTTAGGGGTTGCATTTATTCCCTCTCCCCCCAAGAGAGAGGCCATGGACAAGTATATATCAGAGTCTCTTGTGGCTGGTATCATTCATCCCTCATCATTTCTGGGGGGGAGCAGGTTTCTTTTTCATGGTCAAGAAGGACAAGTCTCTCAGGCCATGCATTGACTATCAAGGCTTAAATGAGATCACCATTAAGAACTGCTACCTGCTACCTCTCAGGTCCATGGCCCTTTGAGCTGCTGCAAGGGGCCCAGTTTTTCTCCAAGCCGGATCTCCACAATGCCCATCACCACATTAGGGAGGGGGATGAGTGGAAGACAGCCTTCAATATGCCCACTGGGCACTGTGAATACTTGGTCTTACCATTTGGGCTCGCTAACACACCTGCTGTCTTCCAAGCACTGGTCAACGATGTCTTATAAGATTTCATCAACCAGTTCTTCTTCATATACTTCGATGACATGTTGATCTTTTCTCCCATACTCGAAACTCACTGGTCAGATAGGTTCTGTAGCGGCTACTAGAAAACCAACTTTTTGCTAAGGCTGAGAAGCACACGATCTCATTTCTGGGTTTCATCATCTCCCCAGGTAAGGTCCAAGTGGACCCAGACAAGCTCAAGGCAGTCTTGGGCTGGCCCATTCCTTCCTCTTGCAGGGAGCTGCAATGCTTCTTGGGGTTTGCTAATTTTTATCAAAGGTTTATCAGGAATTATAGCTCCATTGCTGCCCCTCTTACAGAACTCACATCCTCCAAATGCCCCTTTCTCTGGAACAACCATGCTGAGAATGCACTCACGTCCCTCAAGACCAAGTTTTCCACTGCACCTGTCCTTAGGATCCCAGACCCTACAGCTCAGTTCTTGCTGGAGGTGGATGCCTCTGACACAGAAGTTGGGCAGTCCTGTCCCAGAGATCATCTAAGGATGACAAGATGCACCCCTGTGTGTTTTTCTCACACCGCTTGACTCCAGCTGAGCACAACTATAGCATAGGTGATCAGGAACTGTTGGCCATCAAGTTGGCCCTGGAGGAGTGAAGATATTGGTTAGAGGAGACTGAGACCCCTTTTATCATATGGATTGACTATAAGAATCTTGAGTACATCAAATCTGCTAAGCAACTCACACCAAGCCAGGTGGTCCTTATTCTTTTCATGCTTTAACTGTGTGCTTTCCTTCAGACCGGGCTCCAAGAATAACAAGCCAGATGCCCTCTCCAGACAGTTCTCACCTGACTCTCAGCAAGACGCCGCTGAACCTATCCTTCTCGCCCACTGCTTAGTGGCCACCACCCAGTTATGTAAGAGGAAGGTGGACTGACTCCGCACACCAGCCCCAGTCTATCGTCCTGGACAAAGGGTTATGTTATCCACTGCCAACCTTCCCCTTCAACCCCCCTCCCATAAGCTGGCACCCAGGTTTGTTGGTCCTTTTCCCATTTCCAAAGTTATTAACCCCACTACTGTCAGGCTGAT
>JAOPUC010000011.1:12493271-12503411 GCA_027564185.1 Cephalocassis borneensis
CACCTTCAAATTAACTGCTAATCCTAGAGGTTCACATACTTTTGCCACTCACAGATATGTAATATTGGATCATTTTCTTCAATAAATAAATGACCAAGTATAATATTTTTGTTTGTTTCATTTGTTTAACTGGGTTCTCTTTATCTACTTTTAGGACTTGTGTGGAAAATCTGATGATGTTTTAGGTCCTATTTATGCAGAAATATAGAAAATTCTAAAGGGTTCAGAAACTTTCAAGCACCACTGTCGAACCTTCTTGCTGTGAAGCGACACTGCTAACCACTACACCACCATATCTATTTCAAAGCAAAGTATTTTGTATGACTCAGCAGAGATAAGTGACAAGTCTGTGCCGCGGTGTTATTACATTTGCATGCAGCTTTTGAAATTTGAAATAAATAATTTTTTATATGATTTTTTAAATATTTTTTTGAAAAAAAATAATCACCTGTGTATTTATACTAAAACAATTATCCACCTCAGGCTCAGTGAATATTGGTGAATAATAACCTTGACTTCATTATTATTCACCGATATTCACTTTACCTTCAGTAAATAATTGTGAAATAACAGCAGCTTTGATGGTAGTGATAGCTGTGCTTCAAATCCCAGGCTTTATTAAGGTGCATGTTTTAATCCGTTTCTATAATAACAATGCTGAGACTGGGACTTTGCAGGGACTTGGATGATGGAGAGGGTTCTCAAGAAAAACATTTAACCATTGATATGGTGATGTTTTTGGAATATTTATAGGAGTGTCTCGAGGGTCAGGAGTCTCCAGTCAATGCGTTTTCTATGATGCCATAGACATTCCACAATGTTACTCGTAACTATAAATGGATAAAAAGTCTGAAATATCATTCATCAATAAATAAAAAACTGTAATCATTGGCAAATTGCTGCAGTATGAGAGGAATAAAAAACACTTCAAGCTGTGCTCTTTTAGGAAAATAATCCACAATGGAATGATGTAACGCAAAGCATTTTCCCCCCCCAAAAAAACTGTACCTTACTGTCCATTATAGAGGAGGTCATCTACCTAACTAGCACTTAAAGTCAGTTATTTGGACTATATCATTTGGACTATATAATTACAGTATGTAGCTATTTAAGTACATAGCTACATCAGACAGCTTACTCTGTTTATCTTGTATAATAGCTACACATTTCTACATTTCTAAATATATACTTCATCTATTGTTCAAGCAAATAAATGAATATTAGCTACCTCCCATGAGTAATGTATGGAAGCGTATTGCTGCCACAGCAGAAAAAGAAAAAACAGATCAATATCATGTTATAACGTGAAAAGTTTATTGTTATAACAAGATATTTTCACATTATTACGACATACAAACTTGTCACGTGAAACTTTTCGGTGGATGATTTTGTTCTAAGTATGCGTAAGATATAGTACAACATTACAACGTAATAAGTTTGTATCTCTTTAGAACCTGAAAAACATCTTATGACAATAAACTTATGAACATAAACTAGCCATGTTTCCGGCAAAATATTTCTGAACATAGACTTCGTCTATAGTTCAAGCAAATCTATGAATATTAGCTAACTCCCAGGAGTAATGCTAGCCATGTTTCCGTCTAGCTACCCTCCTCCATCCAGCAATTCAGATATATAATAAGCGGCAAAGTTTGTTTGTTTGTCTTGAGCTAACGTCGCCATTTCTTGATGGATTTTCACCAAATTTGGCAAGTAGGTCAGGGGATGACCCGGAATTTTGCAGATATAAACAAAATTCATATATGGGCCCCAGGGATGTTCCTGGGGGGCACAACATCCACTCACCCCCTTCCTCAATGCCTTTCACGTGACATTTATCAGCACAAACTCTTGACAGATCTTCACTAAACTTGGCATGCAGATACAGGAGGTAGCCACAATTTGGCAGAACTCAGAAATTCCATACTTGAGCCCCAGGGGGTCCCTGGTGGGCCCCTGGGTGGTGGATGTTTGAATTTTTGTTTGTCTTGGGTTAATGTCACCATTTCTTGACAGATCTTCAACAAATTTGACATGGAAGTCTGGGGGAAACCTAGAATTTTGCAAAACCCAGGCAATAACCTGCTAGTTGTAGAAAATTGAAAGTGTCCAACAAGCTAGAAGTAAAGACCTGAATGAAAAGCTGACCAGAAAAAAGAGCATACTAATTTTACTCATTTTTAATAGAACAGCAGGATGTTATACACATTGTTACAAAACATTAGGAAGCTATTGTGACATGTAATTTTAATATCGACAAAAAGTCTACACTATAATAGCAGCATACAGTATGTCGAATATTACTTGTGTGTAGTGGAAATGTGAGGGTATAATTTGCACACAACAGTGTCTTTTGTACCAATTTGGTGTATAAGGATAGAAAATTTACATTGTGATAGTTAAGGCTGTGGTCACTACAGCTCGCAAATACTTGGCGATGAAAAATTAGTAGCACCGCCACCAATCGTGCAGTGCACGGCGAATGTTGTCTGAGCTTCGCGAGTTGTTTTTTGGTGTGTCTCTGCCTCGTGAATGGCCATAAATGCTGCAAAACTTTTCCATGCATGCATTGAAATTTGGTGGCGATGTTTTTGTCGGCAAACTGACCGGCGAATACTTGCAGATGGGTTTGGGAAAACTCCCTGAAGCTCGGGAAAGCATCACCACCAACACGCCTTATTTTCATCGATAACATATTTTCATTGCAATCTGTAGTGTGACCATAGCCTAAGAAAAGAAAGTGAGTTGGCAAAATAAACATGTTCATTTGAATATTTGTCCAATGAATATTCTTATAGCTAACTATTAAAAGAGTTAAAACATTGCCTGTCCTGTTAGCTACGATAAGATTTATTTCACATTGATAAATGGTTTGTAGTGCCGTGGAATAGGGACACAAGTTCTTGAACTTAAGCTGGAACCTAATTAGCTATTTATATTACTAGAAATTTTCCACCTAGCTAAGAATACCAGTATGGGCAAACATATTACGAGATCCTTTTTTCATTCTTCATAAAACCTTTGCCATTTAATTTCTTTCCTTTTCCATGAATCTTTTTATTGGCATTAAAATGGAGTTGCAATGAGGAAGTAACAGGTATTTAGAAAGTTAGCAATTTAGCAAAAGTGGTAGCAAATGGTAGCATGTTTAAAAATCCTTCCTTCCACTTTCTTTTTCACAACTAGTGCTTTACTTCGTTCTTGTTCTCAAAGACATGAATATTTTTAATGACTAACAATTTACTTCCTGTTATGCAAGCGGTTTAATTCAAACTTTGAATGAATGGGTATTTTAATTTGAAATGTTTTGTGCAAGAAAAAAAAAAAGCGAGCAAATTTCCTTAATTGTTAGATGCATTTCTTTTCAAACATTTTAATGACCTCATTAGTAAAGTCGAGAAATTAGAAAAAGGAATTTGTAGCACTCTTGAGATCTCTTTTTTGTTTTTTTAAAGCTCTACTGGGAAAATAAGTATGAATGCACTGTACGGTCCAAACTTCCCTAAACACGACATTGCGAATGAGGCTTTGTTCTCCGAGAGACGCTGGGAGAAATATGAGTCTGCGAGAATGAAAGAAGCTTGTCAGGAGTCTTCAGTGCTTCCATTACTGCCTCTTATCAATGGTATAGCTTCTCTCAGGCATATGTTCCGCTTAGAGGAGCTTGCGCTGACCCTTAAAAGACTCTTTTTCTTTTTTCCTTTTTTTTTTTTGTTTTGTAAATTGTCTTCTGCTTTCAAGTTTTAAAAGCCAGAGATGTTATCTCTTCTTCACCTCAGCTGGGTTATTAAGCAGAGGGGGATTGTTTTGGGGATTCTTTAATGGACAAAAGAGGGGAGAAATAACGACAAAACTCTGACATCCGTCTATTATCTGATGCGATTCCGAGTGCAAATGAAGAGAGAATCTCCATACTTCATTCCCACAGGTGTACGGGACTGTCAAAAACTAATATGTGGAGATGTGTGAACATTCACATTCCTTGCATCGCTAATTGACAACATGCAACTAAATACTTGGCAGGATATAATAAAGAAGTGTGTCACCATGTAGGTTCATCTTTTGGATCTGTCTCTTACCTGTCAGGGAAATGTTTGTTCCCTCGGGTAATTAATTAGCTAACGAATATCTTCGTCTTTTGCGGTTTATGGTTCGAGAGTTGAGTTTACATGAAAAACTTGGCAGAAACTCAGCACACAAAGGGCTTTTAGACAGTCAGCAGGTAATATAAATCCTTCAAATCCTCCTTTGAACAGCACAGACGAGAGCAAGTACAAGACCCGGCTGCTACTGCACCGTGTCGTACAACACATCAAAAGGCTTTGGCAGCCAAGCCGTTCCCTCATCTTCAACCCACAGAAGAAAAACATCCCACATTTCATCAAACAAAGATGTAAGCTTCTTAAACGCGTGCTCTGTTTATGGGCCGGTCTCTCGATCATGCCTGAAAGGACTTGTCTAGCGTTACACGCATTCATGCTGCTTCAGCTCAGCTCAGCAATGTATAATTATGCCATCTCGCCCCCTTTTTACACTTGAGCTGTCAGTGCTGATTCAATTGTGGAAGCTATTTTCTCGTTTCGCCAATGGGCTTTTTGGGAATAAATGGACGAATGTGAAAGAGACGATGGGGGGGGGAGAGAGTTGAGCAGGGTCGAGTGAAGGGTTTCTCATTTACCTTTTTGGAGCTCTGCTCCTCTTCTACTCCGTCTCCCACCACCACATAAACAACTTTCCTCCCGAATCTCTGAATTACTCGCTCGAAGCAGCTCTCTTTGCCTGCGGAGAACAGAAACAGGTTTAGTGCTTCCAAACGCATCCAAGAGCCAGCCTTTTGTGAGAGCTCTCTAAATACGCAATAAGTTACACAAAATTACCCAGTGTAAACACTTAGCCGTAGCTTGGGGGATTCGATAAGATCAATGCCCAGATAAAAGTGGCCTGAAAAGCATTAAGTGTGTCTTTCTCCTCCCTAAACCTGGGACAAATGGAGTTTAACGAGCTAAATCAGCCTCACATGCTAATGTCAGGGTTTAGGGAGGCATGCAGCCCGCAACCAGAACCGGCTCTGCTCAGCGATGGCCCAAAAACCCATGGACTCCATGCTTAGAGTTTATTTTGCATTTGAAGAAGCGGAGGCAGGAGCGGAGGGGTGAGGGGGCAAAAATGTCCGTGTGGAATGACATAAATTTGCCGAAGTGGTTTCATATGCAGGCCTGAAAAAAAGGAGAGGCCCAGCTCAGGCCCAGCTCCAAGAAAATAATCCTAGCCTGATTAGGCCTTTTCCTTAGAAACCAACTTCAAACCTCTCGTGTGTCCGCCCCCTTCTGCAGCCTAAACCAATCCTGCGCCATGCGTCTGCTGATGTTTACACATAATAACATAATATCCTGATTGTTCTGCCCACGGGAACCTGCAGGTAGAGGAGCTATCACTCACCTATTTTTGTAGCGCTATAAATATTCTCGATTGGAAAAACTATTCCCAGTCCGTAGAGCAGCACTTTTGCGAGGGCAGGTATGAGCTGCGTCGTGGTCACTAAGATGTTCACACAATTTGACCTGGAATTGAAGCAGATAAAAGAAAGCATGATTTTCTTAGATTCTGGATGAAACTGCTAGCTAATCGTGTCACCATTAGTAACTCTGTAAATGTTCACAAAAATATATAATGTGAGTCAAATGTGAGGTTGGGAATGTATAGACTGAAGGACTATTCTGTAATTTTTTAGATTTATGTATCTGCACTCTCAATAATTTTCCTTACCTTGAGTGGATTAATGTTAGTGCTTTCAGTGCCAGTGTTAACCAGGAATCTGTCAAAGCTTCAATTTCTGCTCGCAGTTGCAGCCAGGCCTCCCTTTTGGCTGGACCCAGAAGTCCTGAAAACCAACAGAAAGTCTTGTTTGAGTTGGCCCGTTTTTGCAAACAACTCCAGAAATTTCAAAATTTAGCCCCAGCCCAAGTTGTAGGCTTGGTGGAAAAACCTCAGAGTGTTTTTGTTGACACGCATTTCCATTCCCCTTTCTCTCCTTCCAATCCAGCAATTTGCCTTGAGCATTTTTATTGTGGAATTACCTCCGACGTTGTTTTTGTAGGTGGTGTAAATTTCTTTTACTCGTCTGTAACGGAAGGCCAGCTTTCTCATCCAGTCCACGCCTCCTCTCACACCGGTCGCCAAACACAGGTTGGCACTGGTGGCGGCGGCATGGAAGCCATCCGTACTGAAGTTATACGTGCTATAAAAAGAGATAAATTAGTTTCAGATTATCATAGTGGGCTGAGAGTACCACTACATTTGCACAAAAGTACAACTTGCACCAAATGTAGTCGATCAGCCTTGATGTTTGGTGTCTAAAGAACTAGACATTTATGGAAAAGCTTTTTGGTGCCTTCCAAAATAAAGAAACAGCCTTCAGAAACCAAACGTCTTGTCTGAGCGACTACATTTTGCTGAAAGGAAAAACTTTGTAAATGTCATATTTGACCTTCTTTACCTCAGATCTTGACCGTTGTCATCAGAGGAAACATCGTCAATATGGACTTGATCACACTCCTGTAGAAAAAGCACAGGAAAAAAACAGAAGACAGTCCGAATTAAAGTAGGCCGATTTGATTAATGGCTTACACGTGTGAAACTGGGTGCGATTTGGCAGCTCGGATCCATGTGAAGTGAGTAATGTCAACAACTGTGGAATTCCCATTTTGAAGCATAGAGCCCAGGGCGGAAAGCAGAAATCATGGCCTAAAACCACTTCCAGGCTTGAACCCCCCACCTGCTCGGTCTTAATAAAAATAAACACAATCATCAGGGGACTGAGGGTGTAGCCACTTGGGCACTAGTACTAGAGGGAAGAGCTTAATGCTTTTTCATCTATTACTAGATAAACATCAGCTGGGATGAGATCAGTGGGGCTTCAAAAACACTAATATAAGCTGCCAATGTTTGCCGCGTATCTAGTCGTGGAATTCTTCTCGGTTGCGATAATGTGCTTTAAAACAGTCGTATTACACAAGTCATACGGTGGGTGACTTCCAGTTTCTGCATTAGCAAACTGTGATGAGACAAAGACAGAAAGCCGGATTAGAAACGTACAATAGAAGAATAACCATCCAATGGTACCTATTTATTAATATAATAATTTAAAAAAAAAACATTTACAGGTCTCATTAATGCATGACCTAAACAGGCATCCTAAAAAACAAAAAAAAACGGGTGGAATCGCTAAAATACAGGCTTTAATATGGGACAGTATATTGTACTAATTTAGTAATATTAGCTCAGCTAACCAGCTTCCTAAAGGATTAGCAACAGAGTAAGAATGGGAAATAAGGAAAATCGGGGTTTGTGATGTGGTTATATAATTAAGTTTGTGATTAGGTAACCAAATTTAACTTTCTGTCAAGTTCTGTATTGCATGGGAAGGTCCTGACATGAAACATCCAATAGCCAAAATATCCAGCTGTAATCCAAGTTGCATGTTATTAACATTTTGTAATAAATGTTTAACACGTCTTTGTAAAAGGAAGGACAGACACGCTCGCTTTGTTGCAGGCCAATGACTAAATGACGAGTATCTGTACTCTGTGGGATAATGAGCGCATCCATGCTCCTTTCGTTTTCTTGGAGAGGACGACGAGTTCCTCAGCTCTACACTGACACTAACGCAAACCAGACTTTCTGCTAAATGTAACATACTAGAAAAATTGAACCTGATGCTAACCGCCAATGAAATTATGACCTCTGATTGCTGCCGAGCCACACACTAGCATGGCCCGAGGCGTTTTTGTGTAGAGTGCAGACTGAAAATCTGTTATTAGTTTTCCATTTATAGCCCCCCCCCCCCCCCACACACACACACACACACACACACACACACACACACACACCAACCAACCCACCCACTCTTCCACTTGGAAGAGCCATGAATGTTTGGGAGTTCTGCCTGGACATTATGATCCAACAAATTTCAGATGGGATGGAAAGGCAGGATTGCAACATTCAGCTGCATTAGAGGATAAAAACGGAGACGCTAAAATGAATATATGAGCTAAATTCAACCCAGGATAGCTTTTATATTCTTGTTCCCTATTCGATAATGACCTCTTTCAGCAATCAGCTGAACGTGAATAACAGTTTATGACTATTTTGCTGGAGGTTCGTAAATTCCTTTTCTAAAATTTCCTTTAAGATGTTCAATAAAGTTTCGTCTGTTAAGACACCAAAGAAAACATGAACAAAAGGACTTCCTTGTTTCAACTCAGTCCAAACCTGGCCAAATGCTGACGTTATTGCATTCCTGGCTAATGCTAGAGCAGGCTAAGGGTAAAAGGGGCTTTAGACCGTAAACCTTTTTTATTTTACTGGTTCCCCTCCGAACAAATTTTTCATCTCCCCGGATTTGGGGGGAGGGGGGATGGGGACGCACGAAGAAACTCAAACCAGCTGTTCTTTAACAGAATTAAAATCTTGACCTCGAGAACCTTTGCTCTAATGCAGGCCGTCTCTCCCAGAGAGTCTCCAGATCCAAAGAGGAAAAGACTTTGACCCAGTGGCCTTCTGCTCCTCTCTAGGGCTCCGTGGACTCAGATAAGGGGAGGAGGGATGGTAGATGGAGGGAGCAAGGGAGTGATCGAGGGAGGGGTGACCTCACATGGAGATTTCGGAGCATTATGGGTCCAGAAGATGGACTGCCTACTGAAGCTGCTCAAGCTGTTTGTGTAATCTGTTTCAGCAATGGATCCTTAATACTTGCAAAGTACCAATTTGTCATTGGGAGAAGCGGCAGCTTCGGACAGGCTAAAATCATTACAGCGGAAAAATGTCTAGTCCTCGTTCACAAGTAGCAAAAAAAAAGAGCTAGAATATAGAAGTAGAAGTAGCATGATGAGAACTTTAATCGGGCTTCTTCTGAGGCTACACTTAAAGAAAACAAGCAAAAAGATTTAAAATGATCTCAATATTAAGTCAACTATCCAATCTCTAAAATTCCAGTTAGCTTATTTGGAGAACACTCCCTTACCCTGAGCAATTTGAAAAATGCTTTTAAGAATGTCTTTAAAATGCGTTGAATCTAATAGCCGATGTCATCGCATGCTTACATGGCCTATTTTATTTATTCACTCTACCAGTACACACAATTAAATATTGCATTTCAGACCGCCAGACCTCCACGAAATGAAAAAAGCGAGGGAGAAAAACAGAAAGAACGTAGCAAGCTCCGACAATCACCATGCACAGCGGGATTTCCCATAAACTACTTGACTGCTGAGCGTCTTACAGAAACTCACGAGACTCATTATTCGTTCTTCTTAAGCACTCGTAAACACTGTTAAGCCTAAATGAGCAGGAATGGATGAGCGGTAAGTGCTTTAACAGGCCATGGTGCACATTTAGTACTGAAGCAGAGGCACGGGAATTCTGAACACACACACACACACACACACACACAGACCTGTTAACATTTTAATAACACTTCAGACCATAGCCAATTGTAGGAAGATGAACACTGGGACCAGTCTTGTTTACTGTCATCTGATAAATAGAACACATGAACTTCACAGACAATTAGCTGTAATACAAAATGGGAAGGAAAAACAGGATAATAATCTAACAAAAACGTCAATAATAATCTCACAATTTACATCATATTCATGTAGTTGTAACACCATCTCCATATTCAAATTCATAACTGGCTGATCCTAGCCATTTAGCATTGTCTAAAGTTAGCACCGCTAAGTCCAGCAAAGATATACTCGTGTTTTTTTTTTTCAAGTTTGTTTAAAGACTAAAAAATATGAGTATTTGATTTTAGTGTTACAAAATTATACATATTAAAGATACTGCGTATTCATTTATTTCTCCAGAAGCTATTTTTATGCTAGCTGTATGCTAGCTAGTTGCTTAGGTAACTGATATGTGTGGGGTTTTGTTTGCTTATTTAAGTGATTGTTTATTTATGTAATTAATAGAGATATCCATAAAGAGTCATTGATTTTAGTGTGACAAAATTATACATATAAAAGATACCATATATTAATTTATTTCTCCAGAAGCTAGGGTTTTTTATGCTAGCTGTATGCTAGCTAGTTGCTTAGGTAACTGATATGTGTGGGGTTTTGTTTGTTTATTTAAGTGTAT
>JAOPUC010000011.1:12559880-12570259 GCA_027564185.1 Cephalocassis borneensis
CTTATATATATATATGTGTGTGTGTGTGTGTGTGTGTGTGTGTGTGTGTGTGTGTGTGTGTGTGTGCGCGCGTGTGTGTATTACTATGTGGAGAAACAATGAATGTGTCCATCCTGCTTTTAATTTTGTTTCTTTTATTTGATTAGATCTACCATCGAGTTCATATTCCTTTTAAAAATGTATACATCATGCAAACCATATGTACTATAAAAAACACAACACTTTAATCAAAATAACTTTCAACCATCTAATCCCCGCGTAAGCCGCTCAGCTGAACCCACACGCTGGGCCAAAAAAAACAAATCGACATGCAAAGAATGTCGATGTGGACAAAAATTGGACGCAGATGTGAGACAAAACTGCAGCGCAGCACTTGTCTGTGTGAGCCTCGGAGACACGTCGAGAAGACTGATTAGCATTTAAAAATGACAACGTGAGAGGGGAAAGAGTCGGACACAGTGAGGTGGAGCCTAATTACTCAAAAATGCACACACACACACACACACACACACACACACACACACACATGTTATCACTGAGTGTCAGGGTGATAGCATTTTTTTTTTAAACTGATCAGATTATACTATTGTTAAAAATGTACAAAATAAAGAAGGATGGAAAAAGGGAATTGAAATAACAACCTGAGATATATAACCTCAATGCTCTAAAAGCACATGAACTCAAATTTTATTATCATGAACGCTGTGGTTATGATGTGATCATTACGTGTGTCCTGTTATTTACAAAGAGTCCAAAAATATAGGAAACGTATCAGTGGTGAAAAGTGACATGACCACTGTGCTTTAAAACAAACAAACAAACAAACAAACAAACAAAACCAAAAAGTAGTTATAAAACATCCAACACACACACACACACACACACACACACACACACACACACACTGGAGATAAAAGGTTGATAAATATATGAATCAATCAGTAAAATTCAATCTAAAATACTTTCATGTGATTCATCTCTGTTTCTGATGGCATTATAATATTTCAGATAATATTAAAATATATGTATATGTATATGTAAAAATTTTTATTGCATTTAAAGGCCACTAAGATGACAACATTGCACTAATACTAATAATAATAATAATAATTCAGTAAATCAAAGATATAATACACAACATTATAACACAGACAGCCTGCTCTGTACATGCTGTGTGTGTTATAATACTATATATGCGTTGTTCTGATTATTTCCTGTACTGTATTATTAATATATACTCAGTAAACACGAGCCCAGTGTAACATCAACAGCGCTGTGCATTCTGCGCTAAAGCAGTGTGTGCGACTGCGTGTGCGACTGCGTGAGGGACTGCATGTGCGACTGCATGAGGGACTGCATGTGTGATGTGGCGTAACAGGTGATTAAAATGTTAATTCCTGTCAGATGTCGGTTGACGTGCCATTTGTCTCTCTCGTTTTTGTCCAATCTGACGTGCAGTTCACGTTAAATCCGCTAATAACGCTCACTTCGGGCCTCCAAATCACTTCCAGAAGGGCCGCTTCATAAAGTGCGCACTTCAGCCCTCGCTCCCTACCGCAGTGCGACAAAACACCCCACAAAACGGACACAAAAGTCCAATGGACCATCTTACAATTTTCTGTTCACAAAGTAAACAAAAATAATAATAATAATAACAATAATACGTCCATTGCAGTCACTGATAAAAACATTTTCAAATAAATTAGTTTTTAGTTGGATTTAACTCATAATAAAAATATAATCATTATTAACAAACAGGCAAGTAATACTAATTCGCATTTTGTTCTCAAGTAAAGAAGCTCACTGTTTACAGGGAACTATGCAGAAAAAAAAAACAATTTGTATAAATCATGAATAATTAATCAGCTCCTTAACTAAATAACACACTGCTGTATTTGCTAAACACAATACAGCCGTCATAAATATTTGTCATAAACAACGTCAATTAACGCTGTGTTTCCTCAGTTCACACACACACACACACACACACACACACACACACACACACACACACACACACACACACTTCGGTAAACAGTGGCCGCTGATCTTGCTTCAGTGCTTATAAAAGAGTGTCATTTTCCCAAACATGCGCGTTATGAAAAACAAACAATGCTCTATGAAAAGTTCATTATGTGATGATTTAATATAATATTTGAAATATGACAAATAATATTTGATAGACCAATGGCAAGAGGTGCATTAATGCATTGTTTTGATTACATTTTTTTAAAGAAAGTATTAGTATTTATCACAAATTTACCCAAATAAATTACCATCCAGTTTTATTAAGTCACACAACAATCATGGCTATATTTAGTCAATAAATAAATGTGAAATTATTTTTAAAAAAGCACTAAGTTAGCGTGATTTGAAAGTCGTGACTCGAGTCCAAAATTTGACACAAATATTTAGTTTTGTTGGAACGTCACATCGACTGAAGTCCATGAAACGTACAACGAAATCTCAATTTAATTATTTAACCATTATTATTAGTAATATGATCAATTATTTCATTTCATTTATTTATTCGTTGAATTGATCTGTCTGCCTGAGAGTGGACATCATGATGACGATGATGATGATGATGATGACGACCGAGCCTATTTTTTCAAAATCAAATACGTACCGTAAACATAAAATTAGCTCTGAAAATCGTGAGTATGTTTCTGCTAGCTTTAATGTTACATACATGTTTCTAAACAAACACACACACACACACACACACACACACACACACAAATGTTCTTTCCAATTCTACTCATCCGAGATGAAGGTGTACAGCTGAAGAAGGAAAAAAAAGAAAAGAAAATATTACAATTACAATCTCACGTTTCACATTTATTATTATTAAAATGAAAATGTTTCGCTTTTATGCATCATTTCAATGGTGGCTTTGTTTTATTCTCCGGATGTCAAAATGACAAATATTGAAAAAAATCATGAAACAAATCATGAAAGTTGACTTACAATATGTATTAGTGTGTTATTGATGACGAGCAGAAAAGTGTGTGTTCCGGTGAATTTTAGTTTTTTAAGTTAAAAATCATAAACAGTACATTTTATAATAATATAATAATAAATTATGTAGCATTTAGAGATGGTCAGGCATGTAGTTGAACATAATTTAACATTTTCACATCTCAGCACTTAGTTGTTGTATTATTTTCTCCTACGCTTATTTATTTTGTGACATTGTTACATTTTTGATGTTTCGACTTTACACTTTTTTCTGATTTTTAGACATTTTCAAAATTTTCTCGTGAATAATTTTGAGTTGTTCAAGAACGATGGTTAATGGGGTTTGTTGTAGTGTTTGTTAGTTTTCTTTGCAATCACGTCTATTTCACGCAAATGATTTTATAAATCTATACTACGCACGGTGCAAGGCATATTGAACTTCTGACTACCTTTTTATTTGCAAGATTAAAACATTTACGAAAGAAAATGACAAAAACATCTCAATTCTGCCATCATTCACATCACTGTCACATCAGTTTAGAAATGTCCGGATGTAGAAATGAACTCCTCTCCGGAATCTCAAATGAATATCGATTCTAATTCTGTGTAGAAAATTTCCAGGAGAAACTTATTTTAAAAATAAATCGATGAAGAAATAAGTGATAATAAAGTTGCACTTTCTTGTTGTGTGGAAATAACGATCAAACAAATCCAAGGTACTCACTGCAGTTCTGGATGAATCCTTGCACTTTTATCCCTCTTTTCGTTTCTCTTTCTTCTTCCACACGTCTGATTTTTTTTTTGTCCCCCGAGCGAATGAAGCGGCGTCGTGGAATCTCGAATTTCAAAACTCGACGACAGGAAGGAAAAAAATCAGCGACGTTTCGATGACGAGGTGCAACTTTTTTTCTTTTTCATTTTAAGCCTGAAAAAGTGAAGCCATGAAGTCCCCGTGCATAGATCTCAAGAGACTGAGTGACTCTGAGTGTGTGTGAGAGTGTGTGTAAGTGCAAGTGTGTGTGTGTGTGTGTGCGTGTGTATGTGTGTGTGTATGTGTGTATGTGTGTGTGTGTGTGTGGAGAAGAGTGTGTCAGAGTCCACCGATGACTGCTGGAGGCAGTGGCTAGCTGGAGTCTGAGAGAGAGAGAGAGAGAGAGAGAGAGAGGGAGTGGTGAAGGGAGGGAGGGTTTTAAAAAAGCAGAAAGTTGCCCTCACACACACACACACACAGGAAGGCTTTCGGACGGAGGAGGAGGAAGAGGTGGAGGAGGCACTGGGGATTTTTCTTCACACCAGCCCTCCACATGTCATTCACTCACTCCTTCAAGCCGTATTTCTCTCCTTCAGCTTTTATCACTCCTCCTAAAACAATTCCTCATCCCTCACTCCACTCAGGTTGACACGTTTCCCTCCTGCGTTTATTCACCGTTCCTTTTTGTTGGTGTTGTTTTGTTTGCAGTGACCCTCATTTCCCTGATCACCTTTTACACCTTTAATCCTTGCTCTTTTGTAATAATGACATGATGAAACTTCCTGATCCTGATCCTGATCCTGATCATTCCATACGCGAGTTGTAGTTCTGTTAGCATATTAGCATCATGCTCGACTGGGATTACTGGTGAGAAAAGTTGTCATTTGCTTGACAGATTATATCCAGTCCTTCACTGAAAAACTGAACCTTCGTGTGTTGTTGAGGAAACTGAAACCGTCGCTTTGGTGAACAGGAAGCAGGAAGAGCAGAAAACATGATCGAATTGTGGCTCAGTGGTACAGCGATGCTTCATACTATTTAGAGAATGCGCTGGGAAAAAAATGATTTGCTGTTTTAACTTTTAAAAAGTGAGTAACTTTTACGGCTGCCTTGAAATTTTGACTTCACTGGAATTGTTAAATTGATTGCATTAATGTGCTCACTTACGATATAAGTTTCAATCAAGTCAAAATATTAAGGTGGCCGTCTCACTTTTTCAAATTAAAATAACAAATCTTTCTGTTTTTAGCAGAGTGTTTATGAGAAGAAATTTTCTACCCGAGAAGCAAAGCCTTAGAAGTCCAAACATTCGACAGACTACAATGGACTACTTTGTTGATTATTTAATGTTGTTTGTTTGTTTGTGTTTTAAATTTTGTTCAATTTTTCACATAAAAATGCTCTGTCTTTTTTCTCCTTCATTTTAGTCTTCTTCTTCCTTCTTCTTCTTCTTCTTGTTTTTCTATCAATGTCCAAAAGTCTCAGAATCCTCAGCTGCACCATAAAGGATGACCTTAAATCACAAACTGTTGTTATAGCTGTTGCTATTGTTTGTTTGTTTGTTTGTTTGTTTGTTTACCTCCGATAATGATACTATGAATTAAATATAATAATCTGTGAACCAAACACAAAGTAAAATTTTCCAGAAACAAAAAAAAGGTTTTTCGAAATGCCTCAAAAGTTCATGTTTTAAGTTTTTTTTCACTTCAGTACGACTAAATTTTAGAAATCTAATGTAAACAACAACAAATGTAAGCTTATTCTCGAACGCCGGGATCAAACGACATGAATTCAGGCTGATTTTGATATGGTTTTGTCATGGCAGACAAATTTCCAGCGTCGGGTCTGAATATGAACGCCAGGAAAGATGAACAGGTCCTGGAGTGTGTCATAATCGAAGAACAGTGAAGTGGCATCTGGGAGGCCCAAAGACACCCCGATGGAAAGTCCATCGTGTCAGAATGGTTTGTATTTTCTCGCCTAGTTTGACAGCTCCTATGACGTGTTAGTTGATAAATACAGTATGATTGACAATTTCCAGACCCTCCTCCTCAACGACACACAAGGATGTGCGCGACGATTGATTGGAGTCAAACATGTAGTGCTGCTAGTCTCCTCATCAAGACACGGCAAGCTATTATACTCACTCGGTGACCATCATCAACAGCAAAAGTATTGTGTGGTCTGATCCCGGTTTAAACACAGACCGCAAAACATTTAAATTCTTCCAAACTTGTCAAAAATCAACTTTTGAAATCACTTTTGGGTACAAAATTGGCTCAGTTCTGACACGCTGATGCTGTTCGTTATAAATGATAGATGAACCTATAGAAATGATCTTCTTCGATAAAGTGGATGTCAGTGAATGAATACACATGTAGACCGATCATAAATATAGAAATCTACACGATGCTTGAATACATCACTGCAACCTTATACTGCATGTGCCATAATAAACACACTTTCATAACAGTCTCATAACCACACACACACACACACACACACACACACACACACACACACACACACACACACACACACACACAAAGCAGTTTTCCTTGTGAGGACCAGACAAAATTGTCAGATATTCCTGTCCTTGTAAGGCTGTATACTCATCACAACCAAGCTATAAAAATATGCCCCCCACACACAGGACCTTTCATTGACATAATTATTAATAGAGCTAATTAATATTATACTACACCAAAATTTAACTGAACACTTAATTTCAGGAAGGAAAATGAAACATTTTGATTCTTTTAGTATTTTTTTAATAAAACCTACACTTTTTGGGGGGACAGAAAAAATAAAAGACCAGCTAAATGTGGGGACCAGCCAAAACATTCAGATATATTCCTACACTTGTGGGGACATTTGGTTTCCACCAAGATATAAAAATATGCCCACACGTGTTCATGTGTGTGTGCAACCACCCACACCCACACACACGCTCATACACACACGCACGCACACTTTGATACCGCAAAATAGGAAAAGCTCAGGTTCTGAGCTACTGATTTGAAGGTTGTGAGTTCAAATCCCAGAACCATCACACAGACTTGTAACCCTCACCTGCCCCTTCAGTGCTCACCTGTAGACTCGGATTTCATCCTGTATCACTTGGGAGTGAATAAAAATGTGTCTAATGATTTAATATAAATCATGAACACACACACTGATGCTGGCGTAAGCTTCTTAGCAGCCACGTTGGAATGTTCATCTGCTCCCATGCATGTTAAAGTTAGTGGAGCGTACTGGGTGGTCACACTGGGACAGCAGGTTGAGGAGAGAGAGTGTGATTTGATTGTAAACTTGCTGCACCATGTGCCTGTAGGTGAATGCGCTGTTTCTCATTTCAGCCTTGAAAATTAAATCAAACACATTTTCTTGATAACTCAATCGGCTGATAAATGCTGCAGAACTCTCGAGTAGCTATTCACCATGGCTGTGGGCTAAAAAAGCGGCCAATCGAGTTACGCTGCACTCTCTCTCTCTCTCTCTCTCTCTCTCTCTCTCTCTCTCTCTCTCTCTCGCTCACTCTCTCCATGAGCAGCTGTATGAAACCAACTTGCAATGTAATATTGTGAGCTGTTTTTCAAATTGCAGTGTAATTACCAAAGAGTTGTTTATCTCCCCTCCAAACACACTTGTATTTTTCATCCCTATCTCATGATCGAGTGAGCAATCAGACATGGTGTAATTGTAGTTAAAGGAATTTCTGAATAAAATACAAATCAGCAGCTTCAGGTATATCATCACAAATAACTACACAACACTATAGTAACATTAAAGCTGCATACATCATGCTGAACAACAATATCATATTAAAAATGATATAAAAATGCTACAAAGATGCATAATAAGCATGTAATAAATGGTATATTATCATATTATTGTATGTTTTGTTACTGATTTTGTGTCATGTAAGGTGACCTTGAGTGCCATGAAAAGTGCCATGAAATAAAAAGTTTATTAATAATAATAATAATAATAATAATAATAATAATAATAATAATAATAATATACACCAATATGCAATACATTCTTTTTAGTGCGTTTCATTGCTATTTATTGTTATATAATTTTTAAAGCCTCTTTTCCAGATGTTTGTTTGTTTGTTGTCCTGAAACTGAATAATAGAAAATGTTCTATAAAATATCAAGGCTTTTAAAGACAAGTTTTCAGCTTTTGTAGATTGTGTGAAATTCTGTGCAGGTAGCATCACGTTCATATCGCATTAGAGAGTATTTACTCTACCCTCTTACCACAACATTAGTTTCTCAGCTTGTCATATAAACTGGTCTTCAGGCTTTACTTTTTCTGGCATTATTTTTTGCAGGAAGACACAAGACGTTGAGGGCAGACATGAGACATTATGTTGGGAGACTTGGGACATAGTGGGGAGACATGGGACAAAAATGAAATACCTTGGTCTATGTGTTTAAATTTTATTTATTATCAAAACCTGAAACATATGAACTGTATGAACACGCAATGCTGGGACAGCAATAGGAAAATGTCAGTTTAGCCAAAACCTGATGAGATAAAACAGTTCCATTCACAAGAAGGAATAAAATAAGCTTCATCCTCATGCAGGGGCATGCCCACATTTTTAACAAAAAAATTTAAACAATTTTATATTTGTAAACCACAAGAAAAAACCTGTACCATGATGAACTGTCCCAACTCTATCCATCTGACCATTTTGAAAAAAAAAATCCATGAATATTTTTCCCCAGAATATAAATTTAATAAATATACTATATATGACAACTCTAGGCTAATTCCTAACAAATCCCTAATTCACCAGCGTGCATTACACCATAGAATAAAGATGGAGGTGAAATAGAAAATTGATGAAATATTGAACTGCACAAACCTGACTGAAGTTCCTGGCTCCAAAGGAAGTAGGTTACTCTCAGGGGCAATATCTAACTTCTGATGTCATCTAAAACCTGATGGGTTGAAATTAATTTATGGAAATACAAACTGTCCCAAGTCTCCCTGCTCTCCCCAATACACATAAAATCAGAGGTGCCCAAATTCTTTCCTAAGAAAAAACAAAAATTAATCTGGATGGAGGTGGGCCAAGTTGATGTTATGTGAAACTATATTACATTAAAATGTCTTAAACTTTACATAAAATGAACATTCAGTGGTCACTTGCCTTCTCCTTTTGGTCCTAATGACTGTAATGTACTTTGAAAAAATGAGGAAATGCTTTGTTTTATAGTGATGACAGATATTATACTCTTTCGAAACAGTCATCCTGTCTGCAAATAAGACAAACAAAATAGTCATCTTGCCAGTTTTTTTAAAAAAGGTTCATCAGTGTGTCACTGCCTCAATCATTGCATTCTGTTTTTATTTATGTTTTACCCAGCATCCCAATTTTTTTGGGGAATCAGAGTTCCAATTCAAACACCAATTTGGTTTAAAATATAATATGAATGTCAAGAAAGAAAGAAAGAAAGAAAGAAAGAAAGAAAGAAAGAAAGAAAGAAAGAAAGAAAGAAAGAAAGAAAGAAAGAAAGTGCATGAGGTGATTCTAAGTTCACATTTCTCATATGTGAAAATATCAAGCATATCCATTTTTTCGAACATTTTATTATTTTTTAATCACTGATCACGCCTCATGCATCACTGTGGGATTGGGTTCTTGTATCAACAGCTCTAAACACTTTAACAGTGAATATACAGAAAGTACTAACATTACAAACATGTAATGTGGTCATTACGCTGGCCTTAAACAAAGCGGCGTTGATGCTCTCAGCCTGACATCAGTGCTAAAACACAACTTTGCCAAGAACTGTATCAAGTGAGAAACCTGAGAAGTGTGCTAAGATTAAAAGTGAATCCGTTCTTTATTAAGGATCATCTCTTACCGGGAGGCTGCAGACTGCAATTTAGATTGAATGCGTGGAGTTTATTAAGAAAATTATGTCAGAAACGCATAATTATGCAATGATTCATGCTTTGCCTACAGCTGAGCTGCCAAAGCTGCTGCCTACTCGCAGCTCATTAAAGTGATTCAGCTTTAAATAGCGTCTGATTGGGGTGAGCAAAACATCCACCGTCCACTGGGTAATTTCATTATTGATGTTTTATAGAGTTGTTTTTGCTCGAGGTGTTGAAATAATACTTCCCATGATTTCATGCTATATCTGCAAATTTAACTTCATTAGCAAGGGATCACTACATATAACAGCACTGTAAGTCAGTCGTTCCAGCAATAACACACCAGTTTTTATCCATTTACTGTTAACTTTGTTGGGAAAAATGAGTCCAGGTTGTGGGTACACTTTCCTTACATAATAAAGACTTCTAAAGGACAAGATATGATAAGAAATTCTACATATTAAAAAGTACAAGATACTCAAATATTTGGTGTTAGGCTAATACTATTACAAAGTCCTGCTACGACACTAGTTACAGCTAGCTTATAGTGGTGCTTGAAAGTTTGTGAACCCTTTAGAGTATTCTATATTTCTGCATAAAACATCATCAGATTTTCACACAAGTCGTAAAAGTAGATGAAGAGAACCCAGTTAAACAAATGAGACAAAAATATTATACTCGGTCATTTATTCATTGAGGAAAATGATCCAATATTACATATCTGTGAGTGGCAAAAGTATGTGAACCTTTGCTTTCAGTATCTGGTGTG
>JAOPUC010000011.1:13389276-13400686 GCA_027564185.1 Cephalocassis borneensis
TGAAAATGTGAACTGGTTGACTGGGTCTCCTGTGACTAATAAAATGTACTGTTGGCCATGTCTTTTGATGAAGCCCTCTCAGGGAAATTTAGTTTGGTCAAAAGATGGGTTTGGGGACCTGGTGAATTTCAAAAGGGCTTGCAAAAGGCATGAAACGAGCAATGAGCATGTCACTTCATGTGCAAGACTTAGCTGTCTGGGGAGGGTCAGGGTGGAACATGCCATCGATGAAGGTGCTCATATACAGTGTGCAAGGCATAATGAAATAGTCACTCAAAACAGGGCCTTCCTGAAACATTTGATAAACGTTACGGTAAAATGGGCTTCCCCTGTTTTAAAAACCAGCAGCCGCCACTGCTGCATAAGTAGATCATAGTGGTTTCTGTAATCACAGGACGATGCTTAGAGGCTCTTCATCATCTAATCTGACATGGGGAGCCAAGTTATTGTGCAGTTTGGATTTTATTGCGGTCCTCTCATCCAGTGTGACAAATAATAATCTTAAAAGACTGGTGAAGTGAAAACCAGCTGTTAAATAACACACACACACACACACGCACACACACACACACACACAGTCAGTTGTTCCTTCTGTTCTGTGTTACTTGTGGATATAAGAACTGTTCCAGTGGCCAAGTGAGAAATGCCCATAGTAATTAAAAGATATTTTAAATGTGTGTCTTAGCTCAACTGAAACTAAACGATCATAAAGAGCCGGAATAGCCAGAATGTTGTATGACTCATTTGGCAAATCTTTTAAAAGTGGCTCCTCTGTCCACATAAAATATATTGACAGAGTATGTCATATTTTTAGCCTAGAGAGAGGAAAATCGTTTTTGCTGTCAGTGACACTTTAAACTCGGATGCCAAAATAAAGACAGGATGAGGACAGCAGACATTACATGTAGCAGATCTAATATTTCAGCTCAGTGTTCACAAACAGCCTAATGTCTAAATGCTATGGTAAACACAGCAAAGGAATAAAGCTGTATTTATTTATTTATAACCTAAAATTAAAAATGGGGGCCGTGGTTTGGAAGTGCAAGTGCAGCAGAAATAAGAACAGGCACCGTTATTTCAAACAGCACACCCAAGTCATGGAAACACCCCAGCTTTCATTTGCCATGCTTATGCATGTAAATGTATACACACACACACACACACACACACACACACACACACACACACATCTCCAGCCTTCATCTGAAAAACAACTCATTCTTCACCATGATGTTGACATAAAGCATGCAAATTACATATGATTTTTATTTTCATCCTGCACAAACTGCAGTCACACACAGTTTATCAAGAATGTTGCTGGTAATGCTTCACAGCCAAACCCTGCTAATGAAGTGCTTTCTTTTGGAAGGGCAGAAATAGGCTTACGACATTTAAGACAAGAGTTGTTATTAGAATAATGCATTCAATACTTTCTCTTTCATATGTAGTTTCTCTATTGTGGATTCAGGTTTGAACACCCATTGAAATATTCTATGACAGTTGAAAATATAAAATGTTTATTAGTTGGTGATTGCATAGCACATAAACATGAGCAAAGTCATCTTTATGATTCTTCCATATTTCACCTCCTCAGATGCACAACAAACCCATCCCTTAGTTTCTTTATTAATGTTCTAACCCCAAAGTAGTAGAACCCTATTGTGCTTGTGCCAGTTGATTATTATTGTTATTTGTTGTCTGCCGCTGTGGATCAAATTGCTGTGAGCTGGAATGAGCTAGAAACATGAAACATGGCCCAATAACTGGAATTGATGTGCAAGTGCTTCCCAAGAAACAAGCCCTCAATCAAACTGATGATGGCACTATAATTAAGGCCCAAAGATTTTTTAATTTCAAAAGGCCACACCCCTCAAACCGTATGTCTGATTGACTTGAAATTTGGCACACATGTCCATCTCAGTGTGCTCTACAACAAAGCCTCTTGGACAATAAAGGCCACCATGATGGATTTTTAGCTAATTTGCATAGTGCGATCTACAATGATGTGATACTTACCTTTTGGATTTCAACTCGATCAACACCACAATTGGTCTACAGCCTTGTTTGGTACACAGACTGAGATACACAAATCTATTAGAAATGAGCAAAATCTCTCCAAAAACGTGACTGCCATCAATCAGAGAACATTGCCAAGGGCAGGGCCTAGCAGGAAATTGGCTATTAAAAAATTGTCCAATCATCATAAATCTTGGTAGACATTTTCAGTTTGTGTTTGGGAAAAGACCTACCAAAGCATTTTTAGCCTGTCCCATGGGGGCACCACAAATACAAAAACGTGTACCTCAAAACCTGCTGGGCAAAATGTCACCAATTTTTGGTGCACATGCTCTGGGGGCATGTATTAACCAAAATCCAAAGTGTCATATTGATTGATGAGCGTAGACATGCCCTATTCATCAGTATCTGCCATCTTATGCTGTCGCTCAATCTGCTGTGAGCTAGAAGAGGTAGAGACACAAAACTTGGCACCTGAACTGGAAATGATGTGCAAATACTTCCCAAGAAATATGATTCCAATCAGCCTGATGGTGTAATCCCCTCAGCCAACACACACACACACACACACACTATCTCTATGACTTGAAATTTGGCATAGATATACAACTTAGTGTTTTCTACAAAAAAGCCTCTTGGACAATAAATGCCACTATGATGGATTTTTTGATAAATTGCATAATATAGTCTTGCTGGACTGAGATATGCAATTTGACTGCAAATGGGCAAGATCAGTCAAATACATGGCTGCCATCAATCAAGAAACCTCGCAAAAGATAGAAATTAGCAAGAAATTGGCTGGAACTCAAGTTGTATTTGAGCAATCCTGATTAAACTCAGTGGGGATATCTGGCACTGTGTCCTGAACATACACACCAATACACTTAATACTTAACTTATACATGTAATTCTTAATCAGAATGAAACTAGCTGAAGTGACTTTGCTGATCACGTTGGTGGGTAGCACGAAACAGTGAAGAGTTAATTAATGATTATTTTTTGTAATTAATGACTTTGCTTTGTAGAGTCTTACTGTACTGCAAATATAACTTGGTGTTATATTTTTCTAGCTAGCTAGCACCCAGTGAACATCAAGCAAACAGTATTATCTCTGACTAAAGGGTACTTATCTGTACCATCTCTTGTGCCTGAGGTAGTACAATCAAAAATACACCTTTGTACCATTAGTATGTACACTGAAGGGAAAACCAGTACTTGGACACATTTATATTTTATCATTATTTAACACATTTCCTGTGCATCTATCCACTTCAAACATGCATACATAATGCTTGTACACATTGTACTAATGTAAATATGAACAAAAAGGTATGTATTCATAAGCATATGCATAAGCACAAGGTTCAAGTTAGTGGTTCATAAACTGTGGTTCAATGTTGGTGCATTCCTCTTGTGAAATCAGGTTCAATTTCCCACGATGAAACATACTCCATAAATAAAGTCAAGGGATTGGATCGGCCATATAAGTGCATTCAGCTTTTTTTTAGAAGCCAGTGTTGAATTATTTTGCTGTATGTTTGTGGTCATTGTCTTGTTGAAACATCCTTCTTCTCCCCAGAAACAGTTTCATGGCTGATGAGATTAAATTCTCTTCTGATGTGTCCCAGTTCATTGCTCCATTCATGTTTCCTTGGATGATATTTAATGTCTCAGTACCATTTGCAGAGAAGTAACTCCATATCATGATGTTCCCTGCCTCTGTAATAATGCCTCTATAGGGATGGTGTTCTTGGGAACATACAACCCACAAACATTCTTTCTTCAAGCATGATGAGCTGAATGATTGCCAAAGAGTTCCTATTTGGTTCAACTTTTTAAACAAAAGATTTCTGATTTGTCTAAATGCTTGTTTGCATCTCTGTCTTTTTTTAAGAGAGGAGTTTTGTGAACGATGCAGGAATACAGATGACTGTGGTGCAGTTCATTGTTTCTCATTGTTCTTGCTGCTTTCAGGTCATCCTGCAACTCTTTCTGAGTGATTGTGTGGCACACATGTCTGGGGTAAATTAGCTGTCATTCCACCATGTATATCTTTAAGATGCTTTTTATGTTTTCATTCAAGTGTTTAGTAATGTTGTCTTTGAGAACTTTAGAAAGCTTGTTCACTTTCACTGTGATTGGTACATGTTGCTTGAAATCTTCGACAACCAATAGCAGCACCTTTTATAATGACCCCGGGTGTGACTTGCCTGAGTATATTTTGTGCAGCTTTTATATCTAGAACTTGATTTATTTTTAACACAAAAGAACAAATAATAGGCAACAGGAATAGGTTCTAACATGGAAGGACAGATGACCTGGTTCTGTATAAAAATATTTTTATGCTACCTTTTTATGAGGCCTGTATTCATAAATCTTTTTAGTATAAATACAGAGATGATTACAGGAAATCGCACGCTGATTGGTCAAGAAATTCAGACTGCTTCTCAGTTATCATCTTGAGCAACTCAGCCAAATGGCTGCAAATTGCTTTGTCACCATAAGTGAGGGAGAATTACAAATTATGAAAGAAAATGCTATTCCTAAAAATGCTAAAGATGCTACAAAGTTTGGTCTAAAACTATTCAAAGGTCAGGTGGAATTGTGATTTATTTTATCTATTTCAAAACAAAGTATTTTATGTGACTCAGCATAGATAAGTGACAAAAGCCTATGCACATTACATGCCACTTTTGAAGTTTGAAATAAAAAAAATTAATATGATTTTTTTTTAATAATCACCTGTGTATGTATGCTAAAACAATTATCCACCTCAGGCTCAGTGAATATCGGTGAATAATAGCCTTGACTTTCTCTCAGTTATTATTCACCAATATTCACTTTGCCTTCTGCGAATAATTGTTAAATAATCATAATTATGACTATTTAACAATTATTTGCTGAAGGCAATAATCATAATATTTATTATTATTATTATTATTATTATTATTATTATTATTATTATTATTATTATTATTATTATACTGATTATAATCAGTATTATTATTTGCAATTTCCTAATAATGAATTTTATACATCTGTATAAACTGTTGTGGGGTGTGATATGACATGATATATGATATGATATATGATATGTGAAACTAATGGAATAGCATTAGCCTAATTGCTGCTCTTGTGGTAACTTAACACTCCCTTTTTTTTGAACATACCATAGCAGGGATTAGCATTATTACAGTATCAGCAATGATCAGACAAATACAAGGACCTTATAAAGTGATTGGGGATTTCATCATTAAACATTACAGATAAAGCACTTGATACGGATCATACACTCCAGAGTAACTTACTGAGAAATGTATGATATAGAGCTTACTTTATAAAAAGACTTAGCACGTGCTTGCAATGTTTGTATTTTGAGTAAAAAACACCAAGACACAATGCATATATGGGATTAATAAAGTCTTATTCTGAAAACAATGTCAGAAAAGAACATAGTGTGAACAGGAATAGCATCAAGCCTAAATACCAAATACCAAACAGTATTGTTTGTTACCTACAAATTTAAATTATATTTCTAACTTATATCCAACTATAGAAAACTATTTACATAAATGTTTAACGGTATTAAAGTACAATATTCTATTCATTTGTTATGAAAATTATTGAAATATAGTTTCCTGCTCTGCAGGAATATAATAATTATTGGAATTTACAACACCTCTGGTATAAAGGAAAAATACTTAGCAGCTGTATGCATATAGAAATACATAAACAATGACAAAAATACAAAAACTACAAAAAAAATTTGAGAATGTACATCCTAAACATGTGCCATAATCAAGGATTGTCACAGCTGACATCCTCCATAGTACAATCTAATGGAAAATTCTCAAAGATCTTCATCCCCTTGTGAATAATTGAGAATATTAACTCATTATCTAGCTACAATTTAGACTTTTACAAAAGCAGGATATCAAAATGACTGCAAACTGAACTGCATATTAAAACAGGATGGGGGAAGCCATGGCCTAATGGTTAGCAAAGCATCTTTGGGACCAAAAGGTCACCAGTTTGATTCCCTGGACCAGCAGGAATGTCTGAAGTATCCTTCAGCAATGCACCTAACCCCTAACTGCTCCCCAGGCTGCTCTAGGTATGTTGTATGTTGCTCTGGATAAGAGAGTCTGCTAAATGCCTGTAAAGTAAGTATAACTAGAAGGGCACTCAGCAGAGTGCATACCTCCATCAAGCTACATATTATCAACATCAAAATCAAATCACTTGAATCTAGAATAATACTAAAGCTGTACACAAATTTCATCCAAATCTGTTCATTACTTTTTGAGTTACGTTGGGAACAACAAAAGAAATTCCTGTGTTTGCATACCTATCTGGATCTACACACATATCTGGATTTGCATCAAAATCTAATCAATTGTTCCTCAGCCCATGGCCCACCTTTCCTCCAAATTTCATCAAAATCTGTTCACTACTTTTTGAGTTACGTTGGGAAAAGACAAATAAATAAACAAACAGGCGAAAACATAACCTCCTCCAGCAAAGTTGATGGAGGTAATAAATGTTCAGAGTTGAGAGTTAAGGGCTTGGTGTAGTGAAGTATTAATATGGAAATTGTTTACATTTGTGCTCAGACCTTAGAATTAACTACAGATGGAAGTCGGTAAAGTATGGAAAAATGGTTTTCCTGTTCACTGTGTACGTATAGTTATCTCATATGATATATACTCCAGACAAGTAAAGTAAGTTATTATGTCCTGTTTCACTTTCTTGCTATTTGTTACATCCATAATATTTCACACTGAAATTGGTGTTTTGAGCAATGCACATGTATAAAATACTATAGAGCAATTCATGGCAATATCAAATATCTAATGCTATGTCACTATGATGCCATGAGGTTAAAAAAAAGTATAAATTGCTCACACTTTTTACCCCAAGTATCGCTAAGTATTGCTTAAATTGTACCTTTCAGAGAGTCTATTTTGAAATATTTGTACATTTTTTAAAGTATTATGAATGTCTGGCTTTATGAGGCTTTCCGGATGATACCGTGTCCATCATGGCACCTCAATTAAGTGCTATTTTGAAATATTTGTACCTTTTTGAAGTATTATGAATGAATACTTGTACTCAGGTAAATTTACAAGAGAAAACCCCCTACTTGTACTCCTTGTATTTCATTTCAACCTTTAAATTACTACAATCTAGCCCTGCGATGATCTGGCGACTTGTCCAGGGTGTACCCTGCCTCTTGCCCATAGTCAGCTGGGATAGACTCCAGCTTGCCTGCGACCCTGTAGAACAGGATAAGCATGCAATGCTTACAGATAATAGATGGATGGATGGACTGTGTGTTGTACCAGGAGGAGTTACAGGACAGCTTTCCACTGTTTTTTTTTTTTTTCTTGCTTGGATTTGTCAATGTTTCCATATACCTGTGTGTTCCAGATTCAGAAAAGGTCATATGTCAAATATGAACAATAAAACCTGCTGTGAGTAGTGCAGCAGGTGGTAAGATCAGAACGAATTGCGCTTACTAGAGGTAAAGCATCAAGGTGCATTGCAGCATGACGTGCATTGTTTTTAAAAGATGCATACAAACAAACGAATTGTTTATTTATTCGGGGACAGCCATGGCTTGAAGGTTAGAGAAGCAGCCTTGGGCCCAAAAGGTTGCTGGTTTGATTCCTGGGACCAGTGGGAAAAATGTGAGGGGAGTTGAGTGAATGAACAGCACTTAACCCTCCCTCTGTTTCATAGCTGAAGTGTTGAGCAAGGCACCTAACCCTCAACTGCTCCCTGGGTGCTGTAGCATAGCTGCCCACTGCTCTGGGCATGTGTGCGCGCTCATTGCTCACTTGTGTGTGCGCATGCGTGTGTTCACTGCTTCAGATGGATTAAATGCAGAGGAGGAATTTCACTGTGCTCGAGTGTACATGTGACCAAATAATGGCTTCTTCTAAAATTGTTTTCCAGAAGCCCACTGAAAGTAAGGATTTTTGTAATTTCAAAAAAAAAAAAAGATTTTTCTTTTTCTGGTTGAGAAGAAAAGAACGTTGGCGATTGCTAGCCTACTGTCCACATCCACTATAAATATATAAATAAAAAGACTAAAAACCCAGACGTTCTTATCTACTGATTTGTCCACCCTAAACACTGTCATACTACTATACTACAAAACAGGATGACTCTACATTCATTTCTGTAAAATGCTCAGAAACTCATTGTATGAAATACGTCCGGAGATGTTCTTATCAAAGAAAGATGTAAGATGAAAGACCTCTTCCTCTGAGAGATTGATGTTGTACTGCCTCAAAACCTGTTGAGATGACAAACATTTAAATTAGCGCAGCTTATTACGAAGGATTAAGGAGGTAAAATAAGAGCATTTCATGTTATAAGCTATTCAGATATCCATACATCACTTCTCTTTGCATTTCTAATGTACTAGACAGTCTGGTGCTTACGCCATCAAAATCTAAAAATATAATAAAATCCATTTGCTACCATTTCCATGATGGCATTACAAACAAGGCACTTTGTAAGAAAAAAAAAAGCACTATCACTTATATTACATAATATACAGTATCTTATATAATACACAGTGTATTATACATACTGGACACTTTTTCGATGGAATAAAAACGTGTATTCTATTCCCTTCTAGCAGGTTTTGTTAATTTGGTTTGATAGCATGCAATATTGTTAGCATATGTATCCTACGTGTATTACATCACTCTACCCAATGGAGAATGAGTGTTGAATATGGTTTATGATATTGCATGGTCGTCAAGACAACATGTCACATGTCAGCGCTGATGCGAATATCCAATGAGTTTTCTGCTGCGCATGCGCACAATCGTTTCTTTGTTCGCCAGGAAAGACAAAGACGTACTGAATACCTGAAAGGCTACCAAAACTTCATTAAATATTCTTCACGCATATTTACAAGAGAAAAACATACCAATGGATATCAAAAAACTGGAAAAGAGACACATTGGAGATATAAAACTTCAGGGCTAGCGAGTGACTGTGACAATGTGTAAACAAACATGGCTGCCAGGTTTGTTTCATTAAATATGGAAGATTGAGAGAATTTTGAAAGAAAAAGACACGTTGAACACCCAAAATGAATATGTATGCATAATAATAATAATAATAATAATAATAATAATAATAATAATAATAATAAATATTGGCTAGCTTTTTTTTGTGGTATATCAGATATATTCCATTCAGCTCCTTGCCTTTGACTCGTTCAACATCATGCTAGCTGAACAGAATATATCTGATATACCACTCAACGCCAGCCAATATTATTTAAATATAGGATGATAATAATAATGACTGAGTTAATTAAAGGCAGGGCAATACAAACTACTTTTCTGAAATCCTGAAGAGAAATCTTTCCTGTGCGGTCCTTGTCACAGGAGATAAATGCCTGCTTCATGGTCCTCCAGTAAAGCTGGACAGAAGGACACAGCCTGAGCAAGGTATACATGCACTGCTTACTCATCGGTCCTGAACTCATCTGTAGAGCGTATAAATATATGACATTATATTTAAAAAAGCTGTCAACCTGTCACATACACTATTCCATCCCTGATAATACAGTGTTTACTTTTAGTATAGTGCTAAAACTCTCAGAAGGTGATCAGATCAATAGCGAGTAACATGGCCTTACTATTGATGGCATGTGCAGCTTGCGTCTACGGCTGAAAGTGTTGGCTTGAGGTTTGAGCGTGAGCACAAAGTGCTGCAGAAATTCTGGGTAGGAAAGACGCTCCTTGCTTTTGATGTTATACTTCTCAGACAGCTGCTCAAACTGAGACTGTGTTAGGCTAATACGGAAATCCTCCAGTATGCCTGTGAACATTTGCACAACAGTGAATAATTCTGTAGTCAGCATAACCAGACTCTGACTGTACACTGAAACTCCACTTGCATAGGTGAAATAGGGCATTAGTTACAGATGAAACCAAGAGGCCAAAGTAAATTGTAAATTTCCCCTTGTGGGATAATAAAAGGCTCTTATCTTAAATCTCAACATACTACCAACACTATGCTTCACTGTGGAGATGGTGTTCTCAGGATGATGAGCACTGTTGGGTTTCTGCCAAACGTAGCATGTTGTGATAAAAAGTTACTTTTTGTCTCATTAGACCAGGGACCATTTTCCTACATTTGATCAACAGTATTGTTTTACTCATACCTAAGAAAGTCTCTACATTGATCTCCCCATTGCTCCTCGTGTCGGTCTCCCTGCACCGCCTCTGGACCTCTTGCCAGCAGGATCGGATCTGGGAGCGCAACCTCCTCTCCACAGCTTCAGAGTTCGACAGTGTGCTCACTGCAGAGTGTCCACAGACTGCAGAGGAAGCCCTGAGCTGCTCTGGGCCTAATGACTGGATGAGAAAAAGGGTCAGTTCAATGAACCTTTTTAATATCATGTTGCTGTACACAGATCTGTTCAGAACCAAGCACTTGAGCCCAACATATATTTTCTCAAAACAGTGAGCGGCATGATATTGTGGCATTTAGCAGACACTCTTATCCAGAGCAACATCATACCCAGAGCAGCCTGGGGAGCAGTTAGGGGTTGGGTACCTTGCTCAAGGGCACTTCAGCCATTTCCGCTGGTCCAGGGAACTGAACTGGTGACCTTTTGGTCCCAAAGCTGCTTCTCTAACCATTAGGCCATGGCTTCCCCAAGGCATTAGGCCAAGGCAGATATGTACAAAGAGATACTGTATATAATACTATACTACCTTACTTCTCCAAAGGCTGCAGGGTGCTGTTTTCGGGCACTGTGGGTCAGCAACAGCTGATCTCTGTGATGGATTTGGAGAAGGTGATCCTCTAGCACTTCCCTGAGCTACTGGTTCTCGACTGAACTTTTTCAGGAACTCACAGTAATCCAGGTTTCCAAAGAGATTGACGGGCAACATTTTCCACAAAGCTTCAAACTGAAAGGTCACATTTACAGCCTACTTGCTTGGGAAAGGAAATCGAGAGCTATTTGTAGAGTAATATTTTGCATTTAAGATTTACTGTCATTCAGATTCACCTGTTCATCAGTGAGTCTCATGAAGTGGTGGTCACAAATGGTCCTGAAGCCTTCTTTTGCAATTGTATGTACACCAGCGTAATCTAAATCCACCATTTCCTTGGTGATCGTATAAATGCGAGCAGAAACAACCTCCTGGATCCGTCCTAGTATATCACTCATTGGCAGAAGACATGTCTGGTTAGGGAAGCGTACCTTGTTGATTTTCTCCAGCCATTCCTCAGATGTCTGTGAAGGAGTAAGTAAACACTTGATGTAAAGGACGATAGATCTCATCTCATCTCATTATCTCTAGCCGCTTTATCCTTCTACAGGGTCGCAGGCAAGCTGGAGCCTATCCCAGCT
>JAOPUC010000011.1:16155308-16168650 GCA_027564185.1 Cephalocassis borneensis
ATATATCCTATTGCCTTTCTAGTAGTGGAAATTTTTAGAAAGCCAAGGAGAAAATGATTAATGAAATTCAAAGTCAGACTGTAGGCTGAGTACTTTGGCGTGCAGAATAGTACCTCATCATCACTGCACCTAAGGTGAAGGTCATGAATGAATAAATAAATCTGTTCTCCATCTGAGAAAATATTGATGCTGTATCAGGAGGATGCTTGAAATTAGTCCATAAATTAACCCATCAGCAGCTTTTTTTCCCCCCAAAAGGCCTGGAATTGTGTTCATTTTTCGATATTAATAGATAGGTAAGTCCTCCCTTGCATGAAACACTGGGAATTAAGTGGGAACTTGTTTATTAATAAATAAATAAATAATCAGCTCTCGCGCTGCGTTTTGTAGGCTGTGTATCTTCCCTTGGAGTGAAATTTCACTGATAGTTTAACCTTCTTTACTAGACAAATAAGATCACTTTATCTCCACTAAAATATTGTCTTGGCTCATGTAACCAAAAAAAAAGAGAGAGAGAGAGAGAGAGAAATAATTTACAGTTTCTTCCTATACCTGTGCTTTAAGCCCAAGTGAATATACTTGGTCATGCACACCTTTGGCACATGAGGCTCTTTTGTATGACCAGATATTATATATATATATACAAATTTATTTAAAAAAAATGGTTTAGGGTGTTATTTTGACCTGCATCTTTGTTTTTTTTTTTTCCTCCCCTTCTTCAAAATTCATTCTTGAGGAAATTCCAGTCAATAAAAGATCAGTGCAAATCCGCAGATGACATTAAATTCTGTCGATTTTATTGAACAAATCACCATGGTGTCATCTTTCGCAGAGAATCTGTAGTATAAATCAGAGAGCTCGACGCTTTCCGAGTCCTGAGGCCCGTTTCTGCGGAACGAACAAAGTGAACTTTATCTGCTCCGTTCCACCTTAAACTCCTCAGCCCCGCCTCCCTTTAGACGGAAGTTGCACTTTTCTCTTTCACCGGTTGGGGGAGACAAATGAACACAAAATGTCCTCTTTGGCGCCGTGCCACAATTAGCCCAGTCTCAAAAGGAGACCTGTCCGCGATTGTCGCGTATTCAAATCAAAATCCAAAGCCCTAGCCTGGAGAAAGGTGAATCTAGAGCCTTGAAGCTCCAGTAGGTGTTCCTGAACAAATGAAACCTGTTGAAGATGTGTTTTAAGGCTCAGATTGGGCTCTGATTTATGTTCATGCTTGCAGTGTAATGGCTTCTCTGTTGGGTTTCGGAAATTGGAGCGGGTCTCTCCACACACACCGTTAACCCCTTGTTCAGATTATATTTTTGAAAATGCAACACATATGCCTGAGATATCTTGGGTTTGAGGTTAAAAATAAGCGGTTTGTATGAGACTAGAAGCTCGCAGGTCTATTGTGTGTCCAACACAAGTCTGGTTCTAGCTGCAGCAGTGGAAGATGTTCCAGCCGTCCTACATTCACTCTCAGCCTTATGGGCTACATGTAATTACGTGTATAAAATCCTGACAGGCATATATGTTTTGTTTTGTTTTGTTTTGTTTTGTTTTTAACTCCCAAACTGGACCCTTACTGCAGAACTGAACCAATTATTTAATGCCAGTGGTTGAAAATCAAACGTCTTCAAGATGTAAGTAGAAGGAAATAGTCTCCTTAAGGTTTCTAAATCGCCGACGTATTATTTTCGGGATTAAATGAGATTATTTCACCTATAGAGCTTGCTAGAAATGTATTGCACATAGAGGCTTATAGAAATAAAATTTAACATCATAATATAGTTAATATACAGCACTGTTAATATACAACAGCTACCGGGCAAAAGTCCAGGCACACTGAAGGAAATACTGTCGAGATGTAAAGATGCCTTCAACAATAATTCAATTCAATGTTTCTATATTTAAACAACAACAACAACAACAACAACACTATAAAGAGCAGTAAACAGGTGTGACGACCCTTTGCTTTAATAAATGGTAAGCTCAGGAAAAGTTTCTGCAGTTTTATAGGGAAATTAGCTGGGAAGGTTTACTGATCATCTTGCAGAACCAGAGGGTTTTTTTTTTGTTTGTTTCTTTTTGTTTTTAATCTGAAAAGTGAAATTGTTCTCTTACGTAATATGCTGCTTTCTTTACTGACCTTCAATCAATCAATTGTAACATTTATGTCTGGAAAACTAAAATCCAACACACACACACACTTTATTATTATTATTATTATTATTATTATTATTATTATTATTATTATTATTATTATTATTATTATTATTATTGCACGTTTTGCCTTCACCTGGTTGTGCTTGCTTTGAAAGCTTGTTTCGTTCATAACTACACAAAGAGAATATGTGCTGTAACACACTATATTTCCTTCTAAAGTAAAAAAGTTTGTGTCATTTTTTAAATTAAATTAAATTAAATTAACCTCCCAGGAAGTTTTTTCCCCCCATAGTGATGCTATTAAAAACTATATTTTGTTCCCTGAAGAACCTTCTTAGGATTTTGTTAAATATATATAATTTATCAGATAATAATTTCCCACTCTACATGTTTTTACACTGAAAGGAGAAAATAATTCAGCAACAATAGTTGAAGTAGCATGCATGGAAAGTTTCATGAAAATGAAATGTTATTTTACTCTGACTTAAAGGTCATTCCACGTGTCATGTAATGTATGGATTATAGTGTATACTACGGTCTCTAGAACCTGTTTTTGGCACCTGTGCTTTCTGTGTAGATGTGCAGGCTATAAACACACTGATTATAAACCTTGTAATGTCCCTTACAGCTTACAGATTTAGCAGCATAATATCAGTGTCCATTTCTTGTTTCTGCTCATGCACTCTCATAGTGCTATTTATTGTCAAATGCTGCTGAAATAACAGAACTAAAGAGTTAAGATGCTGCTTACTGACTCTACTAATAAAACAATAGTGTCATGATGATCCAGTCCAGCATTCAGAACAGCAAATTCAAGCTTTTTATGAACAAATTTTGAGAAATATATTGAGGGGATTTTTTTTACAAGCCTTCTGTAAAACAGGGCTTCTCAAATATTTGCAGCCAGAAATCTCTTTAAATACTCTTTAAATCAATACAGATTATTTATTAATGAACATAATCCAAACTGTCAAATATTATGCTCATTAATTAAATGTGTACAGTAATATTTTTGGCTATTTAAAGGTGGGGTTTTTTTTTTCGGTTCCTGAACTTGCCACCTCCAGAACACATTATTGAACATTATTATTAAGTCGGCCAAATTAAAGGTTTACTTGCTTGAGGTTTGGATTAAAACCTTTCAATTCAAGTATCATAACTATGTGAACTGAATCATAAATGTAATAACTTTGATAATGGTGGGTTGTGATTTCCAACAGCAATCATATATATCCCATGTATCGTCCCTGGACCCACCGTTCACTGCTATAAAGAAATGAAATCCTCTAATTTTATATGGCATTAAAACAAGTTCATTTCCAAATATGCCTGTTATTAAAACTAATTTTTAAAAAAGTCTGCACGTATGCTCCTGTTGAGAATACTTCTCTTATTTCTATTAAACGAAGAATTCAGAGAAAATTATCATGGATGCAAATTAAAGATGTCAAATTGGACTCTCCATGTTGTGGATTCAACCATGATGATGTTTGGTTTCTTCTATACATTTTACATTTATATTAAGAAACTGGTATTTTCTACTTTCTATGTCTTCTAACTGCCCATCGAAAAGCCTGAAAAATAAGATAAAAAATAAGGCAAAAAAGAGACAAAAAAAACCCTCTCATAGTGAGGGACAAGGGCCTTCAGGGGCCCCTGAAGCATAACCAGTGGGTCTGTGAGTTTATTTTAATTTGTATTCATCTAGAGTGTTTTTATCAGATCAGTTATATTTACTCTTGAGCTCTTATATTTATTGGCATCTTTGGTTAGTTTTATTGAATGGGTTTAATCTAAAACTCTGTCCAAAAAATAAGTAGGTTTATAAATAAGCTAATAGAAGATTCAGGAGTAAAAGCGAGTCAAAATATTATTGTACACATTTAATTATGGTGATGAAATAAGCCTATAGATTTACTGAGATGGACTGGTGAATTTGTTTTATAGTTAAAGGTGTGTAAAAAATTGAGAACCCCTGCTCTAAAGTATAAAATCTCTCTCTCTCTCTCTCTCTCTCTCTCTCTCTCTCTCTCTCTCTCTCTCTCTCAAAGCCTTTCCAAATTCTTAAAATTCTTAAAATAAAAACTAAATAAAATAAAAAATGCTGAAAAAATATTAAAATAAAAACTGAATTAAATGTCACAATTTTTTAAAAATCCTTCTGGTTTTATTCACATTCATGGGATGTGAGGTCAAGATGATCAACAAATAATCAATGTATAGTATTATCAGTGTTAAATTTTATTTTGTACATAACATCATAACATAGGTCTACCAACAGTTTATTATTATTATTATTATTATTATTATTATTGTTATTATTATTATTGCCTAGTACTTATCAGTCTACATTCAAACATTAAAAAAAAATCACTAAGTTCTTGTGCCTTCTTTGTTTTGCATAATGACTCTAAATGTTAGTGGGAGTTGTGCTGGATTCGTTCATAATACGAGGACAATAAGTTAAATAAATGGTGCAATGGCCTAATAAATGGTTTCATTTATCAATTGTTTCCAATATATAAAGAATAGTCTTTATAAATATTGATTTATTCCCAATTTTAAATCAGCAGCGCACACACACACACACACACACACACACACACACACACACACACACACACACACACACACACCCGACTGAATCATAACTGCATCAATGTGGATTGTCAGGCTTTAGTTTGCTGCTGGACTGATTTATTGTTGAATTAACTACAGGAGAAAGGTTCCGATTGATTTTGAACACGTTGAGCATCATTTCTCTTCTGTTTGAGGAGTCAGTTTGACTTCAGGGTGGTGCTCATTCCCATCAAAGTCCTTCTTTGCCCGGAGGTTCCATAGTAGCCGTGTGTGTGTGTGTGCGTGTGTGCGTGTGTGTGTGTGTGTGTCAATCAAACTGCACCGATTCAGATATTGCATTGTTTGGAGAGGAGTCAGTCTCTTTCTCAATCTCTCACTAAACAAAGCCTTCAGTCCAGAAGAGGTGGCTTTATACTGAGAGAAAAGAGCAATGATCAGGTTTGAATAATTAGATTATGCTCATTCTACGAGACACTTGAATTTTTGTGTGGAATTTCTGAAGAATTAAACCTTGAATAAATGATGTGCAGAACGATAGAGAAGGAATAGTTTTCCACTGAAGAGCTAATTTTATGTGGCAAAGACCTCATGCATTTTTACATCATGCTATCTTCTAAAGGACATCTCTGTTCTCATATTAATCTCTGAAATAGAGAAGAACCGAATGTGAAGAAGAAAAATCTTTGTGATTTGTGAGTCAAAAGTCTAAATCTGCATCCTTTGACAAAAGTAATTCCTTTAAATAATAAAAACATTGTTATTGTTGTTGTTGCGCATGTTCTTCTCTCTCTCTCTCTCTCTCTCTCTCTCTCTCTCTCTCTCTCTCTCTCTCATTTTCTTTGCTTCTACTGACGTAGATGTTGTGTCTGAAAGAGGTTGAAATGTGCACAGGCTCTCTGTACAGGCTATAACGGTGGTTAGATGATCTAGTTGTGATTAGTTAAGAGATTAGTTAAGTGATAATCACTAAGGGGAGTTATAATTAAAGTTGGGATGGTTAAGAGGCGCACTTTTTCTTACAAACAATCATGTTTTGAAACATTTATTTCATCTTGGTACGACCAATAAAATGAGAAATAATGACCTGAAAACACACACACACACACACACACACACACACACACACACACACACACACACACATGGAATATCATGTTTATCATTTTCATATATTTATGAATGAAAAGAAAATGCACTTTTATATGATATGGAGGGAATGTAACTACCAAACCTAAGTCTACAGAGAGAGAGAGAGAGAGAGAGAGAGAGAGAAAATTAAAATGTGTTAACACAAGAAATTGACATTTTATGGGATATTCATTTAAAGGGAAAATCACAAGCCAATCTCGTGTGGAAATTACTGCATATACTAAAAGTTTTTCTTCCAGGCTCAGTTCCGTGGGGTTTTAACCCTGTGTTTGTTCATGGATTCGGACGTGTGTGTGTGTGTGTGTGTGTGTGTGTGTGTGTGTGTGTGTGTGTGTGTGTGTGTGTGTGTGTGTGTTTCTGAGTGTCACTGATTCACACCTACTGAGTGTACAGGATAAAGAAACAGAGTTAAACCTACATTTACTGTCCTGTTTGTACATCTACATCTGTGTTCCCTGTTTTACAGTTTAAATTGCAATGTGTTCTTATAAACAGCATAACAATGATGAAACCACAACTTCTGTAGAGTTTGAGCAAGAGGTTGTATGTCTACTCCGCTAATTATTATTATTATTATTATTATTATTATTATTATTATTATTATTATTATTATTATTATTATTGTCTTAAGGTTATAGGAGTGTGTCATTCGAGCTAACTGACCCTTTTTTGGCCCTCGGCCTAACCACCCCCACTCCTGACATATACCTTTTTAAACACACACACACACACACACACACTAGTTCTCCATCAGCACTTCAATCCAGCTGAATAGTTTTGTCGTCACTGAAATCCGCTAGCATCAGTAACACCAGTAGATAAGGGCTGAGAGTTTCATGAACCACACATACGTCGCATAGATTACTTTAAAGCAAATATTTTGCTAAGTCTCCATAAAACATTACCGATCTATCAAAACACACAGGTCGGTTCATGTCCATATGGAGTCAAACGGGTCATATATTACAGTTTATTTATCTTTGGTGCTGCATTAGCCCTATCAGCATTTATTAAAGTGATCAACTGTTTATAGGTTGCTTATACAACAAGAAGAAACATGGCTATAAAACATTATCACTTGCCATCTATCTATCTATCTATCTATCTATCTATCTATCTATCTATCTATCTATCTATCTATCTACACACACACACGGGGAGAGATTATTATTATTATTATTATTAATAATAATAATAATAATAATAATAATAATAATAATAATAATAATTTAGAGTTATTATCTCAATACCACATAGCATTCTTTCCCTCTCTCACTCCCTCTATTTTTTACATAAATATTCGTGCCCTCCTGCATGTCATTAGGGTTCATTCATGCGATTTTCCTTGTTTCATGGCATGACTATCAGTGTGTTAAAAAGCATGTTAAAAAGGGGTTAAGGGACTCCTGTCTGTTCCCTCCCCCACTCATACACATTTCACTATAAACAATTTCCATGCACATTCGAGCTTATAGCCTACTTAGGCGACTAAAAAGTCCCGGCAATCAAAGTTCACTTCTAAGTGACACACACCCACACTATATATATATATGTGTGTGTGTGTGTGTGTGTGTGTGTGTGTGTGTGTGTGTGTGTGTGTGTGTGTGTGTGTGACGACATGCTTAGTTTCAATAAAATTAACGGCCCAACACAATGTACGCCCAAATACATTTTTAATGAATATTTCATCATTCAGAAAAGAAAGGAAAGTGCTTCAAAAATCCACATTTCAAGTTTTTTTTCCTCGGTTTGAGTGCATGTATCCTACACAACAAAGATATACGAAAAAACAGGAAACATCACAAAAATAAATATGCGTCTTATAAACAACCAGTGACTTCAAAGGTTTTTTTTTGTTGTTTGTTTGTTTGTTTGTTTGTTTAATGTACTTGTCAAAACCTGACCTCAAGTATTGTATGAAAAGTACAGAGACAGAAGGATGATGTGGACAGTTCGTCATGTCCAGGCCTTTATGTGGTTTCAGCTCCATGGAGCCATGCTCTCTTTTTGCTTTATGAAACCTAACAAAAACATTACAGCTGATCTCTCCTGCATTACATTCTGCTTTGAATTTGGTGAAACTGAAATTCACAGTGCACTTTGACAGTTTGCCAAAGGCCTAACAAACAACCGTACAGGCTGAATTAGAGTAATCAAAAATAGTTTCTTAAAAAAAAAAAAAAACCCGTCTTATCGCATTTGCAATTTCATGAATAGGCATTCATTAGCCTAACAAACCTACAGCACTGTTGCACCCAATGACCTATTAGTGTGTGTGTGTGTGTGTGTGTGCGTTCTCAGCATGAATTGCTATACCTAAAGTTATTGGCACTGTATACATTTCTATTTTGTGAAGAAACCCAGGATTCATGATTAAAATCAGATGGCCCTCAGCATTCTGCCTGCTTACAATCCTTTGTGTATTCCATTTCCAAAAGCCTGCTTTAGCTGTAGTGAGCAAAATCTGCTTTGCTCAAGGTAAACACGTATGCTAAAACACTTCACAGTATATCCACAAGCATTTGCACGGGCCAGAAGAGCAGTTAGCTAGTTCACATGAGTTTTGCACATGAGAATTTCTTTGCTATCAGATGGTTCAGGATCTCTCATGGCTCAAGGCAGTTCATGTGAATTCTTGCATCGTGAACAATAATTATGTTGGCTAGTTGCATAAACTTCCTTCTTAATTTTTTTCACATTATTATGTTTGCATGAACAGCACACTGTGTTTAAAGCTGTCTTTGTTAAAAGCCAAATTTGCCAGAGACACACATTAAAAAAAAGAAGAAGAAGAAGTGAAAATTCATTTTAGTCAAACCAAGCAAAACCAGCACCTAATAACTAGGCCAACCGGGCCTAATTAAATTAATTACTTGGCCTAATTAAAATGTCAAAAAATAAATAATGTTGCAGCCTAATTCCTGTCCAGATGTAAAGAATACTGATAAACCAGCTTATCATGGAGTATTACAGCATTGTAACAATGCATAGTGAAACGTGTGCTTCAGCTCTGACTAGGCCTGTCAATGCCTTAACCATATCGATTTGGAGGTGTGTGGTTTTTTTTCCCTCTTCTAATCTTCGTGCAAATCCAAACAGTTCCTGATTGTCAATCGTCCAGGGCCTTTCTATTGTTGTTGTTGGTGGTGGTGGTAGTGGTAGTGGTGTGTGTGTGTGTGTGTGTGTGTGTGTGTGTGGCAGGATGGGATGGGGGTCTGGACCAACTAGGCTTCAGCCCTTGAATAAATAAGTAAACCTGGTCCAATGAAGATCCCTACAATGAGTTTAAGAATCCTGTTCATGGGAACGTTTGGGGAAATATTTGGGATCTGCAACTATAGCAAAAAAAAAAAAAAGTGAGATATGATTTTAATAGTCAAAGCCAAGTTTTCTTGGCAAAATGTAAATGTCTATTCCAAATGGCATTCATAGCTATGTAGTCTGATATTCCAACAGGTCGTAGTAAAAATCCACAAGACGTTTCTTTTCCATTGGTAATGAAAATATTAAAAATATCCACAGTGTTCTGTAAAGCAGGGTGAAAAAAAATGCTGGGCTCCTGTAGCACGTGATGAAGGAACAGGCCTGCTGCATGCTCACCGAAACAACAACAACAATAACAACAACAAAAATAAAAGCCATTTATAGGCAAATAATTATCAGTGCCTTAAGACTTGTCCTCTCAAATATTGGCTTATGTTGTTGTTTTCCTGAATCTCTGGTTAAGGTGAGGAGGTATAACAGAAGTGCCGAGCTGCCATGTCCACACCGGATGAGAAGGATGAGGCACCTGGTTAGTCCTGAAAGAGGTTAAAGAGTAAGCAGGACTCAAATCTCCATCACTACCAATCATCAGAGACGGGGGGCATGGAAAATTTGCCATGAAGTTAAAAGTTGTTTTCAAAGAGGAGGCTACATGTTGGCCAGTTCGTTTGCTCAGACATTTGCCAGCAGGTCTTGGGCTCCTGTCCACCTTTGCATTTGTCTTAACTCCATTTTCTGCCCTTTTCCCACAAACTGGAGTCCGGTAGCTTTTCCTGACCCTTGCACCGTTTTTGTAATCCCCTTGAGTGTTTAAAGTGCTGCTTGGTTCCTGTTTAGAAGGAGGGGGAAATGTTTGTCTGCCATCTTTACCACGATCTGTTTCTGCAGTATCAGCACTGATACTATACAAACCGTCTGCATCGTTCTCATCGTGTTTCTCTTTGCATTGATGAGCATGTTCTTGGCCTGCATATTCATACTCATCGAAAGTGTCCTCCACTTTGATTTTCACGTGGTGTAGTTTCGTCTCCTCTGTTGTAGTGTCTGAGTTTGTGATTGCGGTGAATTCCTCAGTCTCAGTCTTGACTGTTTTGAGAGGTGATGGTTGCTTGAGGCAGCTGACTGTTTTTGCATCTTTTTTGGAATTTGCACCTTCTGAAATTTCGCTCTCGTGAGCTGTGGAAATGCCAGTGTCTTTGTCCTGATTGCAGTGTGGTAATGTGGCTTGGTATCCTGATGCTCTTTGTTGAAGAAACACCTTTCGATCTGGACAGGATGCAAAACTTATATATTTATCATTATCATTATTATTATTATTGTTGTTATTATTATTATTATTATTATTATTATTATTATTTCGACTACTTATCAGCTCGGTTGTCTTTGGCTCGTTTGAAAAGTCTACCATTGGTGGAGCCACGACTCTTTTCAGGCCTGAGAAACAGCACACATTTTTCCCACAGTCCCAGCCATCACATTCCCTGCGTTTGTGCTTCCAGTCGGTAATGTCCAAAGTCGTTTTTTTCCTCCCTTTGTCACAGTCCAGAGCTGCAGCACTTCCATGCACGGCTCCGTTTTTGGGTTGGAAATTGGACCTGTAGTGGAAAGTCGGCTGCAGAACCAGAGGCGCTTTTGCATTCAGGCTTGTGAAGCGCGCGCGCCTGAATCGGATGCTTTGCACCGACACCCGACTGGATACGGAGCTGGAGTCGGACTGGGATGAGGTCTCTGCATCACTGCTTTCTTCGGAAGAGCCGGATAAAGAGTCTTCCTCTTCGTCGTCGTCGTCTGTGGTTCCAGAGTTGGTGGAGCTGCTGGTGCTACTGCTGGTGGACAAACTTGAACCAAAGTCCGAGTCGTTGGCGGAGCTGCACTCGGTGTCGCTGCTGCAGCTCTCCTGAAAATGCCGGGACTCCAAGTAAAGCTCGCGATCGGGGCGAAAATGGCTCAAAGATCCGTTCGCAAGACAGGCTTTTGGTTTGCAGCACTTCGGAACGAGCAAAACCTGCCGGTAGTGTCGCGTTCTATTCCCAAAGTGTCTCTCGGACCTCCTTTTCCTTTTGTAAAGCAGCTCCGAGTCGGACGGAGCCGAAATGGCGGACACAGCCGGCTTTCTCTTGATGACCCCGGTGCTTCGAAAAAACGAGCGTTTGTCATTCAGCTCCACACATTTCCCAGGTATTTGCACGGTTTCATAGTTTCTGAACGTTCTGCATGCAGTCGGTGCTACCGGTTGAAAGTTCTGGTAGATGGATTTGCTGTAAATTTGAGGTAGATTGGATGAGATCTCTGGTCTGACAGCTTTGTTTCGAAGAGCCAGAGTCGGCGAGACTCCACGAAAACTCAACCAAAGTTTCTTTTCCCAGAACCCGTTCCTGCTGTTCTGGGAACGTTCCTCATCTCGGATGCGTTCCTCTGCTTTTGTCCTCGTCCTCCTTTTGTTGGATTTGAGCACGCGCTCCGTTTTGCAGGAGAAATAAAGCGCCTCCACGTCCTCTCTGGAGATCAGAGTGCATTTGGCTGCGTGGAAAGCCACCGAGTTTATTGCTTTGAGCTTTCGCAGCTCCTCCAGATCACAGTGATGCTTTTTCACGTTCAGGTGATCCATCCGTTTGTGCACGGTAGTCCGTGGGATGTTTTTTAAGAGGTCGGTGAAGACCTGGGACAGGGCAAACATCTGCTTGCCTTTAATGACCAGATAGCCGAGCTTTACACCCTGCATTTCCTCGAAGCCAAACTCCAAGTCTCCCATATTTTTTTCCCTTCTCCTGATTGTGTGGTTGAGAATCCCAACATTGATGCTCCTCTGCTAATGCTGCAGTTGCTCTATAGATCACGAGGCATCACTGCTTCATTCCAGTTCAACGTGGAACACGAATATGTCCACACTGAGGGGAAAAAAGTTTGAAATAGAGAAAAAAATCTAAAAATAGAGAGTCCTGAAATAATTTCAAACAGCATGTCCGTTCAGTTAGGCGCAACATGGTGATGGATAATATGTGAGATGTTGCATGCAGCTCTTATATACCTGCAGTCCCTTCAGCTCTCTCCTTCCCCATGAAGAGAAGAGAAGAGGGAAGGTGAAACGAATAAAGAGAGAGAGAGAGAGAGAGAGAGAGAGAGAGAGAGAGAGAGAGAGAGGCGAATAAAAGCCCCCAAAATGCAACTGCTGTTCCCTGTGCTGGTTTAAGCCACAAATAAACTGACAGCGGGAAGTGAGCAAGTTGGGAGACACCTTCATCAATTAAAGCCTCCCAAAGTCGACGCTGATTGGACGATTCTGACAGGTGATGCAATAAAAATGGATAATTCCGCACGCGCACCCCCTTCTGAGTAATTACCATATACTACTATTGTACTGTAAAACAGTCTGCAGTCCACAACCAGGACATTATTATTATTATTATTATTATTATTATTATTATTATTATTATTAATTCACACAAATACGCCTTCTACCGCTATATGAAAGATATCCCCAATGTTAACAATGGACTTTTTATACATAAACTACATTTCACCATGTTAGTCATTTTTGAAATACACGTTTACAAATCCCCGACCTGAATCTTCTGGAGAAGAGCAGACGTTTGCGACTTGAATGATGACGAGGCTGTTGAACGCCTGTCCAGTGTAACTCGGTTAAAAAATGTCTGTTATTTCAAATATAGGCAAGAAAAGGTATAAAGTTGCACTGAACTTCTTGGTGAAGATCGTTAACATGGTCTTTTTTGGTAGTGGTGCTGGTTCTGGTGGGTGTGGGGGGTGTTTTTGTGGCAATGCGTTCTCTCTATAGGCTATAGTGTGTGTGTGTGTGTGTGTGTGTGTGTGTGTGTGTGTGTGTGTGTGTGTGTGAGTGAGACCCAAAATCAAAATATCCAAACGCTCTGAAAGCAAGATGTAAAATATTAAGGGTCTCTTCGAGAAGAAAGATGAAATGTCCAGATGTAAAGGCTTTATTATTGATGTGAGGCCGATGTGCATGAAGTGATTCGATAGTTGCTGGTCTTTAGGTTATGGTCCATAATGACGATTAGTGTAAAAAACTTAAAATACATTTCGGGTCCAGTTTCAGCTTGGAGTGAGAAAGTCACAAAGGGAAAAGAACACTAGAAAGCTGAGAGATCCTCTGTGTGTGTGTGTGTGTGTGTGTGTGTGTGTGTGTGTGTGTGTGTGTGTGTGTGTGTGTGTGAGAGTT
>JAOPUC010000011.1:17196456-17206571 GCA_027564185.1 Cephalocassis borneensis
CATATTCTCCTGACTGTGCAGCCTTTTGTAATAGCACTCATTACAGCATCGTACACTCAAACATAAAATAAAGTATGGGTTGTGTTTCCATCAGATTCATTTTCACCATTAGATCATATTTTCCAAGATGACAGAAGCACCTCTAATCTGCAATTGCAGTAATAGGTTGTAGATTTTCTATCCCGTGTCTACCATTCATTTTAGTGGCACATAAAAGCAAAACACATTCATAAATCAAAAGCACAACAGCAAATGCCATTGATGGCAGCAGTAGCTTAGTGCTTAAAATGCTGGACTACTGATTGGAAGGCTGTGAATTCAAATCCCAACACCACCAAGCTGCCACTGCTAGGCCTTTGAACATGGCTACTAATCCTCAACGGAGATATACTGATATATGAGAGAGAGGATATTACACAGTCACATCAAGATGTTCATCTTTAAGTAGTGAATGTATATTGCACGATTGAGTGAAGTCAATGAGTGAAATATTTTTCAACACAAGATACACTTCATATCTTTGCGCCACTATATAATATTCTTTATATTATATAGACACATCCACACACACCAAAAAAAAAACACAAGTTAATCAAAATTAAAATTTTGAACCGGTTCGCAATTTTGAGAACGCGCATCAAATCAGCGGGAAAACACTAGGAGTAGCGTCAGAGTGAAATGCATCATTCAGATCCGTGATGAATTTCATATGAAAAATGTGAGTTTTTCCCAACACGAGAAGATAAACTTCATATCTTCAAGCCAATATGCGATTCTTTTTATTATATCGACACAGTCACAAAGCAAAATGCGCCCAAATTTATCAAAACAATTCATTAATATACTCAAGTAAGGATATTGAAAAAAATGTCCTGGTTGTCTCTCTCAATGTAGTTAGTGTGAAAAATGAGTGGCGTATTTCCCAGTAAAACACTCGTGTCTATGATAGATAGACACACACAGTTGCATAAATGAAATAAATGTAAGGTCACTCTGGATAAGGGTGTCTGGAAAATACCATAAATGTAATGCAACAAAATTTGGGAACATGATAGCAAAATTAAAAAAAAAAAAGTCTTAACTCAAAATCAAAGCGGTAGATTCTTATTAAATACATGCTCATTGCTGATTGGATATGACTCCAGAAGAAAGAAAAAACACATTTTCGGTCTGTTCAGTCTAATAGTTTAGTGTAAATTGTTAAATCTTCAGTTACTTTATTATTATAGTGTGGAATAATTTTTCTGAACAAGCCAGTGTGATAAGTCTGGGTGATGGAGTGTGGATGTGTGGATTCTCTGCATTCATAAATCGCCCCCAATCCTATGCCTAGGTAGATCAGACGCTCACTAGCCGTGCTGTGAAAATTGTGCATGCAGATGCTCATCTAAGTTTCCAAACCCATCATTGCTTAGCTCTTGAATATTTTCTATCGTGAATACTATCATTAAAAAAGCATATAATCTATACTTTCCAACGAAATGCATTTCATGAAGATCTGTTCAGTACTTTGGGAGTAATGGCAGGTTGAAGTTGGTACAACAGAGTACACTCTTTGCTCATGTGATGTCGGGAAACTGCCGGTGCTTTTCTTTTTGAGTCACGGGAAAGTGGTCAGGCTCTCTCTCTTCTGATCAGTTTCTGACTGGATTACTCATGAATGTCAATCAGATAACTTTTATAGGGATGTTCTCTCACGCTCACTGTTTCTGATGAAGTATTCAGCAAAATTTTCCATCAGCTCATTTTGACGTTATGCTTCATGGGAGACTTTGGACTGAGTTTTCATAGCTTTACCTACTTATTTTTTCAAATCAAACTGATTCCAGTAGATAACTATTTTAGAATATAACGAGTTGTTTTGATGAAAAAGATAGAGGTCTTAGTGGTTGGAATGATATTTTAATAACCGTAAGTCAGAAATGCAAGTGTCAATTTCAATTCAGTTAATTAGAATTGTTTATTGGATGTGGATTTCACAGGGTTTTTTTTTTTTAATGTTTGCCTTGAAAGCTGTGAATATCATTTATATTCTTTAATATAAACACTAGTAGGCCCTACTTTTGAGAAATACAAAGGCCTACAGAGCACAAAGAGGCTATTTGAAATAATCTTATTACTTTTTTTTATTGTGTACTGATTTAAATGTTTTTACCCAATTAGCATAATTAATACTAATTTGCTTTCACTAATTTTTCAAACTTTGTATTCAGTATACAACCATCTATGTGCCAGCCAATTTCCATGTAAATATCTTGAAAAATAAAGTTAAGAAAAAAAAAAACATTTGATCTCATTCGTTAAATGAGGTCCATTTTGGACCTTGCGATCCTCATACAGAATATTACATCACTTTTCTAAAAATTAAGCCATTTTTTTTTTCAATCTTTGATTTGTAATATCTCAAGAATGGATAAAAAGTATGTTGTTCTGCATTCAATTCTGAATTCAATGAAAGCAGTTTCAAGTAATTTGGATTGAATTTTCACCTGAAATACTTACAATGTGCACATACAGGGCAGGATATTTTCAATGATGCACACCTGGGAGTCAGCAAGAGGACAATTAAGACAATGGAGTTAGTCACTCCTAAATATAAAATATAGTATTTTTTTTAACTTTGCTTCTTTTTCTATAACAAGTGTGCCCTGATATTACTGAAGGTGCCTTTATTTCATTTTATTTTGACTTGTATTGATTATTTCTATGCCCCAGGTCGCACTGTTGTCCCCAGCTTTATTGTTTATTGCTTGTTGTTTGCATAAAAATTATTTTGAACACACCACATATGGTATATGCGCTGCCAATATAATATATACAGGTTTAACACTATTAACCCAGTATTTTTTTAGTTAGATTTTAAGAAATAGGCTCAAGTTACATACTGCAGAGATTCTAGATAATGTAAATAAAGCAATATAGCCTGTGTGAACTGAGAAATGTTTATGAATTATTTTATTGGGGGAAAATCCTTTCTGATCTCTCTAATTAGGCACTTACCACACCCAAACCTAAACTGTGCTTCAAGATTCATAGGAATGTATCAGTCTGGGGTACACTTTTACTGTGGAGAAGTGCACTATTGGAATTAGTCCTGGGCATGACTTTAAACTGCAACCAGTGGGGAAGTCTCAGGTCCAAGAGGACTTGAGTATAAGGGGCAAGTCCACTTTCCCCAAATCACCATTGCTCCCAGGTCCACTCTGACCCAGAGTGGTAGCACCTGCCTGGGTTCCCACTATGGGTTAAATAGTACATCACCGATAAGGCATTGGCAGCAGAGCGCTTTTTGGTGCAATGTGGTAGATGAACCCAACAGGGTCAATGACACACCACCAGAGCCACTCAAATGGCCAATGGATGGCATCACTTGGCAAATGAGTTGTCACTGCAGGGCAACTTCCATACTTGTCAGGTCTGTGGCACTTTTGTGCACGACTTGGCATCAGGTCTGGAGGTCCAGAGAGATAACACAGTAAGGTAAGACAAGACAAGACATTGCTCATCTTACCTTACTATGCAGGTGTGGCAGCAGGGGCGTGGCCAAGCATCAGTCTGTGAATGGAGGGCGGAGTCGGGGAAGGTGAGTGGTCATATTGCTACACCTGTTGTCAATTAACATGTTTGTGTGCCTCTTACAGTGACTGCACCCTATAAAAGGAGTGAGGAATAGAGGAGGGGAGATCAGGGACCAGAACATGATAATACTCTGTGTGTGTGTGTGTGTGTGTGTGTGTGTGTGTGTGTGTGTGTGTTATATGTCCGTCCCCCCAAAAAAAGTTGTGCTGAAAACAGCCTGCCGTACTTCTGTGCTCCACCCACATCCGCACCGTTTCTAGTGGTGCTAAAACCCGGGAGTGCAGAAGAGAACAGCCCCAAGGAGTCCTCGCTGCTTAAAGATCTCATCCATGCCCTCGCCACAGCACAGCAGAACCAGCATCAAGTGCTGATTGCCCTCTGGAAGGAGCAGGAACAACGGTTCGAAGCCTTGATGCTGGCCCAACAAGAAGACCACCAGGTGTTCCGGCACCTGCTCGCATTGGCGGGGTATACGGTACGCTCTGGCCCGATCGAGGGTGGTTTCTGGTGTGTCAGGGACCCAGACCGCCGTGCCCACTTCCATCGCAGATCACTGATGTTGGAGATGTCCCAGCTCCCCGCAGCGCCAGCCCAGGCTCTCCCTCTGCACCAGTGTCACAGACATCACTCACCTGGGGGGGGTGGGGGGGGGGGAGGAGACAAGGAAGGGGAAAATGGGAGGACACCATGGGTGCGCCGGGCCAGCTGGGGGGCAGCCGGCCCCCGCGGTGGGGGAATGGGGCGAGGATGGGAAGCAGAGGGAGAGGAAAGGGGAGAAGGAGAAGCACATCTTCTTGCATCACGGTTGTCTGCCCTCAGCCACCACCAGCAGGCATCCCAGAGTTGTTGCCCGAACACGAACAGTCGGCTGACCACCTCCAAGCTCAGCGAGCAGAAGCGCTGCCGCTGTTGCTCTGGGGAGCGGCTGACATGCTGGAGGATGGCTCTTCAGATGTCTGCATACACGAGCTGGCTGTCGGTGGGGAGCTGCATTGTGACAAGCTGCGCCTCGCCCGTCAGCAGGGGGAGGAGGTGCACTGCGTGCTGTTCGACCGGCCAACCCCATGCCTCCGCTGCTTGCTCAAAGAGCGCAAGGAAGGCTTCTGGATCATTGTGCAGACTCATCTTTGTTAGGATGAGGTGGGGAAGGTCTGCTCCGGTGGCAGTCGTGGACCCCGCCGACGTGAGCAGGTGCTGGAATGCCTGGCCGTCTTCTTGTTGGGCCAGCATCAAGGCTTCGAACCACTGTTCCTGCTCCTTCCGGAGGGTGATCAGCGCTTGATGCTGGTTCTGCTGTACTGTGGCGAGGGCATGGATGAGATCTTTAAACAGCGAGGACTCCATGGGGCTGTTCCTTTCTGCACTCCCAGGTTTCGGCACCACTGTAGAAACAGCGCGGATGTGGGTGGAGCACAGAAGTACGGCAAGCTGTTAGTTGCTTGTGAGTTTGCTTCATTTTGCTTTTCAGCACAACACTTTTTGTTGGGGACACACTCTCTCTCTCACACACACACACACACACACACACACACACACACAGAGCACTATCATGTTCTGGTCCCCGATCTCCCCTCCTCTATTCCTCTCACTCCTTTTATAGGGCACCTCTCACTCCTTTTATAGGGTACCGTCACTGTAAGAGACACACAAAACACACGTTGACAGTTGGAGCGATACAACCACTCACCTTCCCCAACTCTGCCATCCATTCACAGACCGACGCTCGGCCACACCCCCGCTGCCACAGAAGGCCTGGCAGCCCACCTGCATTTATGCAAATCCTAATGAAGCAGTCATCATCACTAGCGATGGACAGCTGGCGACAACTATTGGAATGCAGAGAATATGTAGAAAAACGGAGGATCTAGCTAAAAGGGCAATTAAATAGCCTGTGGAGATTAGTGCCTGGAACACAAACCACATTGAAAGCCATTTTAACATTTCAAAGAATAACTTTAAGAATGAGTCTTGCAAATAAAATGCAATTGCCTTTTTTTTTTATTCAAAAGCATTCCATATTCCCAAAATTATTAAACACCTCAGTCCTGCAAATGGTGGTAATGCACTCAGATTGCAAGCTGCCAAAATACTCAACAGAAGACGACACACACCTGCACTCACTAGGCTGTTCCATTGTGTTGTTCAAATGCTTGGAAGGAGTCCTTCCAGGGTTTTGAGGTTTTCTGGGTTTTTTGTGTTTCTGAAATTACTGTTGCTTTTTGTTAATGTATTTTGAACTCATGAGTCAACATAATTAACCTTGAACTTGTAGAATTGTTATAGAAATATTTTGATTTGTGCAAAGCTATACAAAATGTGTTCTGAAGAGGGAGAATAATATAGCGAATAAGAATTTTTGTCTCATTTGTTTGATGTTTCATCAGAATTACAGGTACACGGGGGCATCATGGCTTGGGTGGATAGGGCGCCGTGCCATGGGTCTGGGGACCCAGGTTCGCTTCCGACCCGAGGTCATTTCCCGATCCCTCCCCGTCCCTGTCTCTCTCCCACTCGTGTCCTGTCTCTACACTGTCCTATCCAATAAAGGTGAAAAAAGCCCCCCCCCCCAAAAAAAAATAAATCTAAGAATTACAGGTACCCCCTAAAAAAACACCACGTTTTAAAGGGCTTTAAGCTGGCCTGAGGTTTCAAAAAGGGAAAGCTGCAAGGAATTCCTACTTTGCTATGGTACAGTCATCTAAAGCAAAGCCATGAGAAGTGAAATCTATTCCCATAGTAATTTTATATTGTACCTGAATGGGTAATGAAATGTTTATTTGATTGACATGACAGCTGAAGCATCTCCATTCATGCCAGGCTGCTGGTTCTGATGGTGTCGGCCCCAGGGTGCTCAAAGTTTGTGCCCCAGCTATGTGGAGTGCTACATCATGTCTTTAGCATGAGCCCAAGTCTTCAGAAATTCCCCATGCCTCATCTCAGTGCCAAAGACGCCATGCCCCAGTGGCTCCAAGGACTACAGGCTTTGACGTCTCACGTCATAAAGACTCTGGAGAGACTTGTTCTGGCACAGCTCCAGCCCATAGTCAGACCACTCTTAGACCTTCTCCAGTTCATCTACCAGACCTGACTTGGAGTTAAGGACATCATAATCTACCTGCTAGACCGTGCCTACTCCCACCAGGACAAACCGGCAAGCACTGTGAGAGTGATGTTCTTTGACTTCTCCAGTGCTTTCAACACCATACAGTCAGTGCATCTTGGTGAGAATCTGTGGAGGCCCCCCTCGTGTCCTGGATTGTCAAATTACCTGACTGGCTGACCACAATATATACACTTACAACACTGTCAGTTAAGGCGGTCAGCAGTACCAGGGCACCACAGGGAACAGTTCTCTCTCCCTTCCTGTTCACCCTCTACACCACTAGACTTCAACTGTCAGACAGAATCCTGCCATCTTCAGAAATCTGATGGCTCTACTATAGTTGAACGCATCAGTGAGGATAATGAGGCTGATTATAGGGTGGTGGTGGAAAACTATGCTACATGGTGTTAGTGGAACCATCTGTAGTTTAATGTGACAAAGCATTTTTGTAATTTTTCCTCTACTTGAGTGTGAGCAACTGCAGATAAACTCAATTTTCCCTCCGGCTTATTAAAGTATTGCTGTTTATTCAGTGATGCGCAGTCTATCCATCCATTATCCATAATTGCTTAGCCTGTGCAGGGTCGCAGGCAAGCTGGAGCCATTCAACTAACTATGGGCAAGAGGCAGGGTACACCCTGGACAAGTCGCCAGGTCATCGCAGGGCTGACAGAGACAAACAACCATTCACACTCAGTCAATTTGGAGCCATCAATTAGCCTAACCTGCAAGTCTCTGGACTGTGGGGGAAACCAGAACACCCAGAGGAAACCCACACAGACACAGGGAGAACATGCAAACTCCACACAGAAAGGCCCCCCCATCGGCCACTGGGCTCGAACCCAGAACCTTCTTGCTGTGAGGAGACAATGCTAACCACTACACCACCATGCTGCCTGTGACACAAGAGGCACTGTATTATTGAGAATATTCTCAGGAATAATAACAGACACTGAATGGAGATACTATGAAAACTAATGATCACTGAAAATAAAATTTATGAAAAAAACAGGGTTTGATGGCCTATTTGTTTGATTAGGTCAGAATATTTGTTTTGCACCAATTTTATAATACCTACTTCCACTGAACAAGAAATTGAGCCATATGTGCACAAAACTGTCTACAGCCATCAACTCACAATGTAACAAAATTTGTGGGCTGAGACATGCCATGATGGAAAACTCTACCGATTATCGCAGGTTTTTCACAGTTTGCTAGTGCACTTGATCAAATACATCTTTCCATTTTTCCCCACTATGACTAGCTCAAACGCCATTACTGCAGACTGTGACAGATTCTGAGAAATATAACCACTTTGCAGCATCCAAGTTAACAACATAGGGAGTCATGAAAGTTCCACTTTATCCAAAAGCCAAAGCAGGCACTGCATTTGAGAGCCAGTCATATCCATCAGCCTCAAGAGAGTCAGAAAGACACCGAGTAGCACGAGTATGATCAGTGGGCAATGGACTCCACTGCTGCTTTGACATCGTTTGCATTGAAACCAAATGGCAAGAGATGCATTTCTGATGGAAGTCATTCTGAGCACAGCTTTGATTATCCTGCAGGAATTTTGGAAAAGTCTTGGATGCAGAAGGAGTGATAAAACTGCTTTAAAAAAAAAGGTTTGAAGAGTGGCTGTTCTGGCATGCATTAACACCTCATTACTCATTCCGCACAGGCAGGACAAGTGATGGGCACAAGAGGATTCAATACACATGGCCAGGATGTGGGAGAGGAAAATGAGCACTGTTGCAGAAAACTGCTATTGCTTACACCTAGATTAAATTGCTGGATATAAACGATTTAAGGTATTTGACTCTGGAGGATAACGAAACCAACAGCCACACAGCATTTACTGTTGTAAATAACCATCTGTGTTCATGTTTATTGCAGTGCAGTATCTACTCCATTCACATGCAGCTAAATCAACTTTAATTAGTGGTCTAACTTCAGCACACTGATGCAAGTAAAATGCACTATAACATCGAATTACATTCAATTCACACAAATTCAGTGATGTAGGTACAGTTCGCCACCTACTGTCTAAGAACTACAACTCCCAGCCAACTTCCGCGTTGACCTACGTCAAGCCTGGGCGGGATCACTTTCATCACATCCTCCATGATTCCATAAAGGACATGGAAATCCGCCATATCTTTCTCTTTGGCATCTGAAACCACACGGAACAGACCTAAAAAGGAGGCACTCGCTATCGGACTGTCTGAAACCACGACTTCTTTCTTGCAAGATCCACGTTTCAGTGAATTTTCCTTTTTGTTTACCCTTGATCACAGTAGACTCCGGAAACACGCGATCTTTAACTCAAGCGAGTTATAACTGGTTTTCAGTTATTCCTTATGAGTACATACAAAACTGCAAAAAGGCAGTTTAATCTGTAACTAAGAAGCGGCTGGACCCTTCTAAAACAGTGCACGTTGTTTGATCAGAGTTTTCCTTCCCATGAGCTACGAAGCCTCTTCAAGGATCCTCGGTTTCCCACAAAAGTTTTTCCAAGCTCCTGTGAACTCACCTCTCCCAGGATTATCTGCTTTCTACAAAAAGGCGAGATTTTTGAAGCAAGACTACTGGGCAAGAAGACTAGTCTTAGGAATGAGTTTATTTACTTAGTGTGAATTTACACTCAGGGATTGTTTAAGTGTGCACACTGATTTTGGGTTTCTATCATTTGTTCTATTTTTGGTCTCAATTGTTTAATAGATAGGTTTTGCATGCCCTCTCTTTCTTCCTAACATTTTAATTTCATTATTTACCCATATTTTGACCTCATTAAGATTTCAGTGAATTTAGTAATACTATAAAGCTAGCGGGTTAGCTGTCTAGGGAAGCCTTTTGTCTCCAGGGACCAGGCTTCAACACGTGGTCACACATACTAGGCCTCAAACATACTTTAGCTAGCAAACCAGAGCTAACTCTCTTTGTTCTGTAAGGAGACACGTGGTAACCCCTCCCCCCTCCTTTGTTTTTTATCACAAGGTCTTTCGTCTCAACTTTAGATGATATTCTAAGTCCTGATTCAATTCAACCTTTATAGCTCACTCTCCCATGCCCACATTCAAATCTACATATATCACGGATGACCATTTGAATGTATTTTAATTGTTAACATTTAATTTTGTTATCACACATATACACCCACTCACAAGCACCACGTGGCTACTAGGCCTCAAAGCACATGTTAGCTAGCCTTCCTTTGTCTAGTTAGCACACAAAGCTAATCATTTGTTTACACACACAAACACATGCTAGCTAGCTTTCCTTTGTCTAATTAGCCTACAAAGCTAATCTTTTGTCTACAGTCACTCACCCCCCCCACACATGCTCTGTTTACAGAAGATTTCATCTCATCTCATTATCTCTAGCCGCTTTATCCTGTTCTACAGGGTCGCAGGCAAGCTGGAGCCTATCCCAG
>JAOPUC010000011.1:20840019-20850550 GCA_027564185.1 Cephalocassis borneensis
CCCCCCCCCCCCCCCCAAATCCATTTTAATTCCAGCTTGTAATGTGACAAAGCAGGACAAACACCAAGGGGGATGAATATTTTTGCAAGACACTGTATTTCCATAGTGGGGATGTCTTCAATATTATTCTAAAATCATAGAAAAAAAGTAAAAATTAAGGAAAGGAGCAGGTGTGTCCCATTGTTTGACTGGCAGTGTGTATGAATGTTATTCAAATGTAAACTAAAAAAAAAATGTTTCTGTCGGATTGCTGGTTTAATGTAAGCAGTTGGAAATGTAAACAATATGTCAATTCTATTTACATTATTGATCTAAGGAAAGCTTTTGTTTGCATTAAGATTCGTTTAAGATCAAGACTGTAGTTCTGTTCATTTATTTTTTGCTGTAAATCCAAAACACCAAAGTGGAAAAAATACATCAACTGTGTTAAATTTGCTTACCCTGTAGTCACTGGCTGTGACATAGAAGATGGGCTGGAAAGCCAGCCAGATGATGCAGGTAGTGTACATAGTGAAACCAATAAACTTTGCCTCATTGAAGTTCTCTGGGCACTTTCTGGTCTTGAAGGCATAGAACGTGCAGAGGATAATGAGGACACAGTTATAGGTCAGTGAAATTAGCATGCTGGAGTCCTTGCTGTTGCATTTCAACCTGACTATATCTCTTCTCTCAGGACTGACCTCTTTCCTTACACCCGGTGTCTCTACCAAGAGCCAGACCATCACCACTAACAGCTGACAGGAAATGAGGGCAGCACAAATAGCTACTTGTGATGCTGGACTAATAAACCTTGGCCTTTGTGCACCATCTTTGACACCACTGAAGATACGGGCAATACGGTTGGTTTTGGTCAGAAGTGCTGAGTAGCAAACAGCAAAGGAGGTACCAAGCCCAAGACGACGTAATGTACACACTACTACTGAAGGTTTGGCAATGTAGATGAAAGTTATGCAGTAACAGAGGAGCACACCCAGGAGTAAAATATAGGAAAGTTCTCGTCCACTAGCTTTAACTACAGGTGTCTCATTGTTCTTTAAGAAGAGACCAATCACAAAGAGTGTGCACAGGATCCCCAAACAGGCAATGGTGACTGGTCCAATGGCCCAGGCATCCTCCCAGTGGATGTACTCCTCTGGCAAGTCATAGCAGCCAGTTAGGTTGGCCAGTGGCCACTGACCAAAGCTACATTCTGCACAAGTGAACTCGTCCAGGAGATACTGGTAGGGCTGGCAGGGGATGCAGATCCAACAGCAGACATCACCGGGCTGCATGCTCTTAATCTCATTCGTCTTGCAGGGGTCACTACACTGAGAGGTAGGTATCATTTGGTTATCCCAAGGGATCAGATTTGTATCTAGGATCAAACTCTGGGCCCAAAAGCCCACTTTACGGTAAACATATGTGCCATTCTCTATGTGGTAGTGGAAGATGTTGTACCGACCCAGACTGTCTCCATAAGCATCAAAGTGAACAATGTTCTCTGTGTCAGCTGGACGGAATGGAGCTGTAGAGACAAAAGACAAAAGGTAAGCCAATATGGCAAACGTCAAAGCAATATGGAAAGGCTTAAGAGAGAGCTTCAAATCTATTATATCAAAGCTTTTGGAATCCTTATATAATATCCACTCACTGCACTTACAATCGACAAAGCCTCACTTTTGGGGGTTGCAGATGCACTGGACACAGGTGCAAACTGTGCATTTACATAATTGAGGCCAGGAGGTGGTTTCACAAGACTGTCATGTTTCTTTTCAGGTAATTTTCCAGTTCTTGAAAGAACACCAAAAATGTTTCACTTTGGATGGGAAAAAAAATCATAGTTTTATGACAGTAACAGTTTTTCCTCAACATCCCAAACATCTTTATACAAATATTGAGTTCCCATTTGTTGAAGGACGATAGTTTTTGGCTGATAAGATGCACAATCAAAATGACTGCCCTATCAAAGCAGTAAGTATGATTCATGCCTTCAATTCATTTCACGACAATGGTTTTCCTCAGAAGAAAAGACTTGACAAGTCCACTGATCCTTCAGGTTAAGCTGCTTTAAAAGAGCAACCAGCTGGATAGAACCACTCTGTTTTATAGACAGAGCCTTTTACAGCATCAGTAGAATAAGATAAAAACAGGTTAACTGCACAGCAATGTATAGCTCTAGGTCTTCGTTACAAACCTGCATCTTTAAATTTTATATCAGAGAATAAGCACTAAGGTGATACTATAGATGTAGCACAGAACAAGGGCACATTTTTATGTAATTTGACTCCATTTTGACCCAATCTTGTCATTGCCAATTCCCTCTCTACAAGACATGTATCACAAGCTATTGCATCATATTTAACTACTGCTTATGCAACATCATAGGCAAGGCCAAATCACTGGCTTTAATATAAAATGACAACAATATGAAGGTAGTAAAATATAGAATGTCATAATTAATTTGAAGGTATTTAACTTAGGGTTGCTGAATCAGAAAGGGCAGCATGGTACGGTAGGTACCATAGGTACTGTAGTACTGCCAGCTCATAGCACCAGAGTCCATGGTGAGTGTCTTCCAGGTTCTATGGGTTCCGAGTCCCACTTCCCAAAAACATGTAGGCAGCTGAACTGGCTACTCTAAATTGCATGTGTGTGTGAATGTGTGTGTACATGGTGCACTGTGATGAGCTGGTGTCCCATTCAGAGTGAATTCCAGCCTCGTGTCCAGTTCACCATGCAGGCCACTTGAGTTCTTCCACTCCAACCTTGGATCATACTTTGGGCACAGGGGCACTCTCATGCTGGAACAAATGTGAGCTATGCCCCTTAGTTCCAGTGAAGGGAAACTGTAATGCTACATCATACAAACACATCCTATACAATTGTATGCTTCGAACATTGCGGCAAGGTTTTGGGAACAACTACATATGGGTGTGATGGTATGTATGTATGTATGTATGTATGTATAGATAGATAGATAGATAGATAGATAGATAGATAGATAGATAGATAGATAGATAGATAGAAGCCCTGCGATAACCTGGCAACTTGTCTAGGGCGTACCCTGCGTCTCGCTCATAGTTGGCTGGGATAGGCTCCAGCTTGCCTGCGACCCTGTAGAACAGGATAAAGCGGCTAGAGATAATGAAATGAGATTTTATTTTTATATATATTAAACATTAAGTAAACATCATTTACAATTATAAACATTCACTTCTTAGCTTAACTTATGTGTCATTTGCAATGTATGTGGAGAAAACTAATGATAGAGTGAAGCAAATGATTTCTGGAATTTAGGTCTGCCTTTAGGCCAAACACACTATGGAAAAGAGTTACAATACGGTTGTTGTTTAATTAGTGGTCCTAGTTTAGGACTGCTTAAATCAAAAAGACTTTGTTATATAATCAACTGTTCTTAGAACCATCTGTGTAATAACCAGGTCAAGTGCTGGCTCAGTGGTTAAGGCTCTGTGTCATGCTCTGCCCCAGACTTCCACTCCAGAGATTCATTATCTCCCAGCTCAGCGCTAATCCGGATCCAGGACGAGACTTTCACCTTGCCGGCATTCACTTCTTGGTTTGCTCTGCTGTGTATAAAAAGGCCATTCTCAGATGGGGACCTTGCCAGAACATCTTGTTGGTTTTTCACATCATCGCTGTGCCATTATTGCTTCTTAGGTTTTTGCTCTCGGTTTTGCCTATTCTTGTCAGGTTTTTGCTCTATGTTTGTCTTTTTTCATGTTTGTTGTGCTACATTTTTGTTTCCAGTTTTTTGTCTGGACTATTTTTTATCCTAGCGTTTTTGTCCTTGCCTGCCTCATTTTTTTTTTTGTCCCTAGTTTTTTTCTGGATTATTTTTGGCATTTTTTTTTTTTACTCCTATTAAATCTTTTTATTATTATTGGATTTACTGGTCTGTGTTCTGCTCTTGGATCCCACTCGCCACATATCTCATCACTCATAACAGTATGTTCTGGCCAACATGGATCCAGCAGAACTGAACCATCTGAGAAAGGCTATGCAGCAGTAAGGAGCCCTCTTCAGGACCCACCAACAGGAGCTCAAGCAGATCACCCAGAACCTGGCCACCCTGTCCAACTCACTCAACCTTCTAGCCACACAACTCCGGCACTCCCAAGCCATGCCTACCCCTGCCCAGTCACCTCCTTCACCTCCCACCACCGCTCGCCACGAACTGAGACTTCCTTTGCCTCAGCCCTACAGTGGGGAACCAAGTACCTGCAGATCTTTTCTGTCTCAGTGTTCATTGATCTTGGAGCTACAACCCATGGCTTTCCCTATAGAATGCTCCTGGGTAACTTATGTCATCATGCTCCTCACCGGTAAGGCCAGGGAATGGGGAACAGCAGTCTGGTATGCTGACATGTCCTTTTGTTCCAGCTTCAAGGAATTCTCTGAGGAAATGAGGTGAACATTCAACTGCTCTCTGTCCAGTCGGGAAGTGGCTAGGGAGCTTATGGAGCTGTGGCAGGGGCCCCAATCTACCTGGACCATGCCATCGAGTTCTAGACATTGGCAGCATCATGCGACTGGAACGAGAGTGCCCAGGTCAACGCGTTCCTATGTGGCTTGTCCAACATCAAGGATGAAATGGTATCTCGGGAACTGTCATCAGACCTCACCAATCATATCAATGCTTGGGTCCTACAACAGAGGAGAGAAGAGCCGCCTTAGCTCCAACTTCTCTCCACCTCCCGCCTCGTTCATCAAACCCATGCAAGTAGATTGGGTACAGGTGTCCATGGAGGAACAACTGCACCAGCGGAACATGGGGGCCTGCTTCTACTGCAGTCAGCAAGAACACATCTGCTGAGCCTGCCCGCTAAAAAGGATGAACCCACCAGTTAATCTAGGGGCCCTGGTGAGCAATGCTTGGAACCAGTCCCCTGCTGACCGATCATTGCTCCCTGTTATCTCACAGAACTGGCATCACCATCTTCAGGCACTCGTCGATTTGGGGTGGACAGGAACCTGATCTGCTCTACCACCGCCAAGGATCTCAGAATCCCGTTACTCACCCTCGAGGTCCCTTTCACCATCCTGACACTCAATGGCACTGGTTTGACCACCATCACTCACCTCACCAACCCACTCACCCTAAGGATTTCAGGCAATCACTCAAATTATACAACTTCACATCATGAACAACCCTCACATTCCCATTATTCTTGGACTACCCTGGTTGATGCAGCACAACCCCCACTTAAACTGGACTGATCACACCACCTGAGGCTGGAGTCCTTCCTGCCTGGCCTCCTGCATGAACTCTGCTCTGCCTCCTGCCAAACCACCACAGCCCTCAGCCAGTGAGTTTCCCGACCTCTCTCACGTGCCTTCAGAATATCTGGACCTCAAGCCAGTTTTTAGTAAAACCTGAGCAGTATCCCTCCCTCCTCACAGACCTTCTGATTGTGGGATCGACCTCCTGCCTGGGACGGCGCCACCCAAGGGACGTCTCTACTCTCTCACCTGCCAAACGACAGGCCATGGAGAAGCGCATCATGGGGTCACTGGCAGCTGGGATCATCCACCCTTCCTCCTCTCCAGCAGGGGCAGGGTTCTTCTTTGTCGAAAAGGACCAGTCACTCCATCCCTGCATTGACTAATGAGGTCTCAATGCCATCACGGTCAAGAACCACTAACGACTACCACTCATGACCACAGCCTTCAAACTACTCCAGGGAGCTAAGGTGTTCACTAAACTGGGCTTATGCAATGCCTATCACCTAGTTAGGATCCGGGAAGGGGATGAGTGGAAGACGGCCTTCAACACCACCACAGGCCACTGTGAGTACCTCATAGTCCCTTTTGGCCTGACCAACAAGCCTGTGGTATTCCAGGCACTAGTTAATGACATCTTAAGGGACTTCATTAACACCTTTGTCTTCATATACCTGGATGACCTCTTGATTTTCTCTTGCTCCCTGGAGGAACATTGGGGTCACGTCTGGCAGGTCCTCCAATGCCTGCTAGAAAATAAACTGTTCATTAAGGCAGAGAAAAGTGAGTTCCGCCAAAGCTCCATCTCGTTCCTGGGGTTCATCATCACTCCGGTGAAGATTCAAACGGACCCCCTCAAGCTAGAGGCAGTCGCTGACTGGCCCACCCCATCTTTGACATGAGAGCTCCAGCGCTTCCTAGGATTTGACAACTTCTACAGGCACTTCATTTGCAACTTCAGCATGGTGGCCGGACCTCTCTCAGCCCTAACCTCGACCAAGACCGAACTCAATTGGGGGGAGGAAGCAGAGAAGGCCTTTTCCATGCTTATGCACAGGTTTACCACAGCACCCATTCTCTCCATACCCAATCCAACCAAGCAGTTTATTGTCAAGGTCGACGCTTCTGAGTCAGGGGTCAAAGCTATATTATCCCAGAGGGCCAGTGACAACAAGGTCCACCCATGCTACTTCTCCTGCCAGCTATCCCCAGCCAAACAGAATTACATCGGCGACTGAGAACTACTGACTGTTAAACTAGCCTTGGAGGAGTGGAGGCACTGGCTCAAGGGGTCAGAGATCCCCTTCCTAGTCTGGACCAACCATAAGAATCTGGAGTACCTCAAGTCCGCCAAATGCCTTAATTCCCATCAAGCCCATTGGTCTCCTCTTCTCCCAGTTCAACCTCACGCTCTCCTACCACCCAGACTCCAAGAATGGTAAAACCGATGCCCTGTCCAGGATGTTCTCTTCCCACCAAGAGGAGTCCAAGCCACCCGAGACCGTCCTTCCTCCATGCTGCCTGGTGGGAGCCGCCATTCTAGAGGTAGAGACACTCATGCAGAAGGCCCTGGAGCAGGACCCCGGTGAAGGTAATCCCAACAACACTCCTCCTAACCATCTGTTTGTTCCCCGTCATGTGCAAACCCAGGTGCTGCAGTGGGGTCATGGATCCAAGCTGGCCTGTCATCCGGGAGCCGCCCAAATCCTGGCACTCATCCAGCAGCGCTTTTGGTGGCCATCCATCAAGGAGGACGTCCAGGAGTTCGTGTCAGCCTGTGACACGTTCCCAGAACAAGACAGCCAATCGACCCCCTGCCGGCTTGCTAAGACCCCTCCCGACTCCACATTGACCCTGGTCTCACGTCACCCTGGACTTCATCACAGGACCCCCCAACTCAGGTAGCAACACATGCATCCTCACTGTTATTGACTGATTTTCAAAGACCATCCATTTCATTCCTCTACACAAGCTCCCCTCAGCCCAAGAGACTGCAGAACCACTCGTCCACCACATTTTCCGCCTACATGGTCTGCCTACCGACATTGTTTCTGACCAGGGTCCTCCATTCACTGCACAGTTCTGGAGAGCCTTCTGCAAACTCATGGGGGCCACCTGTAGTCTCTCCTCAGGCTTCCACCCACAGACCAACGGCTAGGAATAATGGATGAACCAGGCTTTGGAGGTTGCACTCAGGTGCATGGCATCCAGGGATGCCAGTTCTTGGAACAAGTACCTACCCTGGATCAAATATGCCCATAACACTCTCCCTTCCTCTGCCACAGGTCTCTCTCTGTTCCAGTGCTCACTAGGTTACCAACCACCACTGTTCCCCAGCCAAGAGGAGGAGGTTGCCATACCCTCAGCCCAGCTCTTTAAACGCCGCTGCAGGAGGATGTGGGCATTGGCCCGGAGAAGACTCATTCGCTCCGCACTTGCATCCAAGAGGCAGACCGACAAACGTCGCTCCAAGGCACCCACCTACCAAGTAGGTCAACGAGTTATGCTCTCCACATGCCACCTGCCACTTAGGACTGTCTCTCGCAAGCTAGCACCCAGGTTCCTTGGACCCTTCCTTATCAAGAAGGTAATCAATCCATGTTCTGTCAGACTCACATTACCACTCACCATGCGATGTGTTCACCCTACCTTTCATGTATCTCAGTTTAAACCTCTGGTCTCCAGTCCTTTGCTCAGGCATAGACATGGACGTGGACTCAGGCATAGACATGGTTTCAGACAAAGACATAGACTTGAACATGGGCATGGACCCTGATGTGGGCATGGACTCAGGCGTGGGCATGGGCATGGACTCAGGCATGGAGCTGGGCTTGAGGATGGGCCTGGACCCTGGCATCAACATGGGCATGGACTCAAGGGTTGGCATGGGCATGGACCTGAGCTTGAGCATGGGCATGGAACCTGGCATGGGCATGGACTTGAACATGGGCATGGACTCAAGCATCAGCATAGGCATGGACATGGACGTGGACCTTGGTATGGGCGTGGACTCAGGCATGGAATTGAATATGGGCATGGACTCGAGTGTTAGCATGGCCATGGACTTGAACATGGGTATGGACTCAGGCATCGACATGGACTCAGGCACAGACCTGGGCTTAAGCATGGCATGGACCTTGGCATCAGCATGGGCATGGACTCAGGCATCAACATGGGCATGGACTCAGGCGTAGACGTGGGCTTGTACTCTGGCTTAGACTCTGACCTTGGCATGGACATGGGCTTGGATTCTGATCTTGGCATGGGCTCTTTCATTAGCATGGGCATGAACTTGGACAGTCCAAAGACATGCAGTTAGGTTAATTGGCTACTCTAACTTGCTTATAGATATGAATATCTGAGCTGTGTTCCGTGGTCAGTCAGGGGTATTATGGTGGCTGCCAGCAGCACCTTTGTATGCCTTTGATTAATAATAACAATAATAATGTTATTGTGGTTGTTGTTTTATTCAGACCACTTTTTCACTGTGCTTCTCCCACAGTTTTTGAGATATTGACTGCAAACCAACTTCATATTGTCCATCCTGACCAGTAATATTGTCCTTGTATAGACCTTTTAAAAAGATGCAGTCTTTCTCTTATTCTTCTCATATTTTGTCTTTTTGGCCTTTTGAAATTAATGGTGTTTTGGAATTAAATTCTTTTTGCTTGGTTGTGCTTCATCAGAGAACCAGCAAACTTAATATGATACCTCAGGCCAACTCACCTGACACATCCTTGAAAAAAGCTATGGCTCCCACTCATCTTTATTTTTTTCTTTTCGTCCAGACCTTTTTCTCCTTTTGACTTCAGTGCATTTTTGGCCCCATTGAAATAAATGGAGTTTGGGAATCAAAGTCCTTTTTGACTAATTTCTTTCTGTCCCTTTCTTGCATTTTTTTGCCTGAAGGGAGGCCAGGCTGGGGCAAAGAGTTGTTCTTTTCCCTAATTCTCTCATTAGAGGCTCAGCATAAGCACACAATTCCACCACAACTTTATCAGCCTCTGATCAAAGCCATGCAGGAAGGGGAGCCATCTGTCTCTCTTGTTCTCTCATTTTTGTTGTTTTTCTGTCATTTTTTGGCCCCATTGAAATGAATGGAGGTTTGGACTCAAAACTTTCCTGCTCAGTCACACTTCATTCGAGAGACAGGAAACTTGATAATATACCTCTGGCTAACTCACCTGACACATCCATGAAATCATCTCCAACCCACACTCATTCTTTTCTTACTTTTTGTCCATCCCTTGTTCTCCCATTGGCTGTGATGCACTTTTGGCCCCATTGAAATGAATGGGGTTTCATAGTCAAAGGGTTTCTGCTCAGTCACACTCCATCAGAGTTGCCAAACTTCATTTTGTAGTTCAGACTGACTCACCTACATACACATCCATCCATCATGAGCCACACTCTAAGGCATCTCTCGTTAGTGTGATTGTGAAGCAAGCACACAAGTGTTATCCAAAAATTTAATTGTTTTTTATTTTTATTCAGACCATTTTTTCATGGTGCTTCTTCTCTTGCAGTTTATGAGATATTGACCCCAAACCAACTTTAAATTGCAGACCTTAAACAGGAATAGTGTGCTTGTGTATAGCTTTTGGAAAGACATACTTGTTCTCGCTCTCTCTTTTTTTTTGTCATTTTTTTGTGCTTGGTTCGCCCCATTGAAACAAATGGAGGTTTGGAATCAAAGTCATCCTGCTTGGTCATGCTTAAGTGAGCCACCAACTTTAATAGGGCACCTCAGACCAACTCATCCAAGACATCTATGAAATCAGCTATGACCCGCACACGTCTTTTTCTTGCTTTTCGCTCTTCAATTTTTCTTCCATTTGGTAGCAGTGCATTTTTGGCCCGATAGAAATGCCCTGGCCATCAGATGCCAAGCTGTCCCACTCAGTCATGATTCATCCAATAGCCATTGAACTTCATTTCATAGCTCAGACCAATTCATTCAATGCACACATCCATTCATGAGCCCCATCCATCTTTCTTTTTTTTTGCACTGAGTCATCCCTCCATCCCACCATTTGCCAAAGACTTCTCACTTGGCCAATCAACATTCAGTAGTGACCAGCTCTAACACCAGCACCAATACAAATTCATGCAACAACTTAGGGCACACTAATTTTTTTTTTGTACCGAGTCATTCCTTCATCCCAATCACAGCAACACTTTTGTGCTGCAGTGGCAAAATCATATTTACATTTTGTTCAGCAAATGCACTTCTAATTTCATCTCATCTCATTATCTCTAGCCGCTTTATCCTTCTACAGGGTCGCAGGCAAGCTGGAGCCTATCCCAGCTG
>JAOPUC010000011.1:21131861-21142914 GCA_027564185.1 Cephalocassis borneensis
ATCTTCTTTAGATTAATATGTTCTGAATTCTATCCATTCTGCTCTTGCCTAGGATGGTATGAACGACCTTCATCTTCACTGCTTGCAGTCTACTTATGTCCTTTTTGGTTAGTACCCATGACTCTGAGCCATAGAAAAGGATTGGTTTTAAGATGGTGTTGAAGATTGTTCTCTTAACCTCAGCAGAGACTAGTCTATTTCGTAGGTCTGGTAGCAGGGCTGCAGCCTGTTGGCTGAATTTGTTGATTCTTTCTGTGAATTAATCTTTGTTTCCTGCTTCTCTGGAGACAGTTACTCCTAGATACTTAGCTTTCTCTACTTTCCTGATGATGTCTCAATTTACTTTGATTTCATCATTCTGACTTTTCCTTCCAAAGAAGAGGATTTCTGTCTTTCCACTTTCTTTGCTTATCTTCATACATGCCTTTTTGAACTCATCATCATACCTTTTTAGGGCTGCCTGTATTGCATCTACACTTGTTTCCCAATGGCAGATGTCATCTGCATATCCAGAGGTTTGGAATATGTCTGTCTGTCCTTGGTTTACTTTCAGGAGAATGGTGTCCAAGTAGGCAATGAAAAATATTGGTGAGAGAATGCTCACACAATGGTGTTGTGGGATTGTCCCACAGGTCTGTGTGGGTGCAACTAGTGCTGTAGTTTATTGGGTAGATGTGTAGTATATATGCACTACTTGTTTCTTGTTTTCAGCTCAGCCACCAGCTGGTTCATTTAGGATGAAAAGTGAGGTGAGAGTGTGTAAATCTCACCTGTTGGTACTGTAGACAAAACATGTGAGCACTGGGAGGCAGGCTGTCTAGGAGTGAGACTCCAAACTCAATCCCCGAAGTGACAGGACCCATACGGTACACCTCATCTAGGTTGCGACGGGAAGGGCATCCAACAACTGAAAAACAACACACGGTATGTATGTATGTATGTATGTATGTATGTATGTATGTATGTATGTATACACATACAGCTTCAATTGATTCAAGCTATGAACCTCCAGACCAAAATGGCCCCTAGTCCCAGGCATCCCTTAAATGGACAAGGGGTGCTAAAAATCTCCCAGTTATCAAAATAAAGCTGGACAATTCAGAGTTTGTTCGATAAACGTTGGTTCAATGATAAACAAAGGAAGAGAAGTAGCAGCAATGCTAGGAAGAAGAAAAGTCGATGTCTGTGCCATACAGGAAGTAAGATACAAGGACAGAGGAGCAAAGATATTTGGCACTGGGAAAGAGAAATATATAATGATGGAGCAGTGATAAGGGTAGTAAGAAAGGAGTTGGGATTATGGCAAAGGAGGAATGGACTTCAGTGTTATTGAATTAGTAAGGACAAATGACAGAATTATGAAAATCATCCTTCCATGTGGGAAGAAGATCCTCCACTTTTTCTCGATGTATGCTCCTCAACAGGGCAGAACTGATGAGGAGAAAGAGGAATTTAGAGAAAAACTTCTTTGAAAGATAACAGAGATCCCGATCAATTATTTAGTTATTGTAGCCGGGGATCTCAATTGTTATGTTGGAAGAGAGAGGGGTGGCTACGAGGAAGTTATAGGCAATTTTGGATGTGGCAAATGAAACCAAGAAGGGGACGATATGTTGGAATTCTGCCAACAACTAAACCTTCAAATAGTAAGTCCATGGTTCAAGAAGAAAGAGGAGTGCCTAATAACATACAAAAGTGGCAAAAACTGTATTCAAATAGATTATTTTACTGAGGAGAGATAGTGAAATAAGAGCAAAGGACTGCAAAGTAATACCTGGGGAAGAATGTGTAACACAACATAGAATTCTTTGTGAAGATGTTGTGTTAAAAGATATGAGAAGGCCAAAGGCAGAGAGAATAGATAGGAAAATAAAAAAGCAGGAACTTAATGAATCCAGAAGTGAAACAAGAGTACCAGAGAAAACTAGATGAACTATTTAATAACCAAGAAAGAAGGTGGGACACTTTTAGTGACACCTGCATAGAAGCAGCCAGACAAGTTTGTGGGGAGACATCAGGGAGGAGACAGAAAGAAAGAGAAACATGGTGGTGGTGTGAAGAGGTTCAAGAGGTAATAGTAGAAAAGAAATGAGCTTTTAGAATATGGAAGAGAAAGTACAGAAGATAGTAAGAGACTGTATAAGGAGAAAAAGAGAATTGTTAAATGAGAAACTAAAAGAGCAAAGATCAAGGCATGGCAAGAATGGTCAGAGGACATACTGTAGAATCTGCAGAAGGAAGGATGAAGATGTTCAAAGTAGCAAAACAGATGAAAAAGGACTGTAAGGACATCAATGGAGCTATATATCTGAAGGACAAGAATGGTAATGTAGTGATTAACAAGAAATCAATAATGGGAATATGGAGGAGGTTCTATGAAGGACTTCTGAATGAAGAAAATCAATACGAGATTGAGGAAGCAGATAAAGTAGAGGGACCAATTGATGAGATAATGCCAGTGGAGGTATGTAAAGCCCTCAGGAGCATGAAAAATGGAAGAGCAGTAGAACCAACAGGACTCACTCGTGATCTTATAAAAACGGCAGGAGTGATGGGAGTAGAGGAGCTCAGAAAGCTCTTCCAAAAGCTTTTACAAGGTGAGGAGGCACCAGAGGAATGGTGCAGCAGCTTTACCATACCAATTTATAAGGGTAAAGGGGATGCTCTTAGCTGTAATAACTACAGAGGAGTTCGCCTTCTGGAACATCCGATGAAGGTTTGGGAGAAGGTTCTTGACAACAGATTGAGGAAAGTTTCAAAGATTAGTGATTGCCAGTTTGGATTTCAGGCTGGGAGATCAACAACCGATTCAATATTTATTGTTAGACAGTTAAATGAAAAGTATCAAGAAAGAAAAAGAAAACTTTATCACATCTTCGTGGACCTTGAAAAAGCCTTTGACCGGGTGCCTAGGGATGTAATTGTCTGGGCTTTAAGAAGGCAACTTGTACCTGAGCATATGATACAGGCAATAATGGTACTCTATACAAACTTTAGGTCAAAGGTCAAGTCTAAGGCTGGACTCTCTGAGGAGTTTGATATCAGAGTGGGAGTCCACCAAGGCTCTCTTCTCTCTCCACTTCTCTTCATAATCGTCATGGAGGAAGTAAAAAAGGAAGAATGCAGTGATGAATTCTGGGAACTCTTGTATGCCAACGATGTAGTGTTAACAGTAGAGACAGAAGAAGAAGTAATAAGAATGTTTAATGACTGGAGAAGAAAGATGGAAAGGCAAGGTATGAAGGTAAACCTAGGAAAGACAAAGATGATGATATCAGGAAAGGAGAAGATTGGGATCAGTGATCAAGGTAGATATCCATGCAGTGTTTGTGGAATGGGAGTAGCCACTAACTCTATACCATGTATAGAATGCAGGAAGTGGTACCACATGAGATGTTCTAGACTAAGGAGAATAAATCAAGCAGGCGAAAACTTTGTCTGTTCTGCCTGTCCAAGAAGAGGGGAAAGAAGAGAACAAGGTGCTGAGATAAGGAGATGTGACAGAGTAAGGGTTGATGGTGGTACTATCGAAAAAGTTGAAAGCTTCTTTTACCTACCGTAGGCGACACTACTGATCGCGGTCAGGGTGCAGAGAGAGCAGTTCGAACCAGAATATCAGCTGCTTGGTCAAAATGGAGACAGATATCTAGTCTTTTGACGAATCAAGGAATTCCCCTAAAAAGCAGAGTACAAACGTACTGTGCATACATTAGGCCCATACTTCTATATGGAGCAGAGACATGGCCCATGACTAGGGACCTTGAAAACATGATGTGATTGCCAGGTGCTCCGATATATGGCAAATATACATGGGGAAGAGGGAATATCAAGTGAGGAAGTGATAGAGAGATGTCAAATGGAAAGCATACGGAATTTAATGAGAAGACAACGTTTGAGATGGTTCAGGCATATCAAAAGAAAAGGAGAGTAGTGTGGTATGGAGAGCAGCAGAAGCTGTCACTGGTAGAAGGTGCCCCCGAGGAAGGCCCCTGAAAACATGAAAGTGTATAGAGGAAGATCTGAGGGAAGAAGATCTCGAAGAAGAGACAGTCTAACAGATGGAGAATGCTCACAGTTCGTCCAACCCCATGAAATATGGGGGAAAAAAAAAAAAAAGACATTAAATGAAAAAGAGGAGGAGCAGGCGATTACTAAGTGAGATGTTTGAAATGCCCCATAAGTCATGAAACAAACATTATCTTTTACCCTCTTTAGGTTTCCTTCTTGCTGTTCCTCAAGAAACTCGAGGAGCTCAGCTCTGGTTCCATTGTTCCAGATCAGATATGGGGTCTCAGAGTTGCAGTTAACCAACTTTAGCACCTACAATCAGCAATGACCAACATATCAGCACATGTTTAATCTATTTTTAACATACAATTGATACATATTTAGTATTTACAGGCAGAAACGCCTCAAACTGCATATTCATTAAGGCAACAAAAATGCCATTTGCTGTGCATAAATCAGCTTGTGTGTTTCTTTTGCAGATGCTCTTACGTTTTTACACATGCAAGCCTTGAGTAAAATTGTCTGTGTATAATAACTTCGAAATACCAAATCAGCAAAATGCACCAGTTATTGGATGTAGACAATTGACTTCACAGCAATCATTATTACTTTCATTAGATCATATCACACCAATGTATGAAACAAAGCCATGAAACTGTACAGAGCAGGACAGCACAAAGTGGAGAGAGAGGAAAAATATATACACATACATTACACACACACAATCAGTCTCATTTTTGACTGATTTCTCTTGTTCTCACCTCAGCAGGTGAGCTGGTGCCTAGTTTACGAGCAACGTATGGTGTGAGCATGGCTGCCAGACTCTTCCTGACTGCGGGGTTCTCTGGAGGTGGCTCTGGCCCACCCCCATTCTGCTTTGTCCCATTCTCATCAACCTCCACTCCAGCCCCGTAGCCTCCAAGACGGCCGAGAGCCATCAGACTGAGTTTGGCCAGGCTGTTGGCCACATGCTGCTGGTTGGTTTCCTGATTGGCCTGAACGCCGCTCTCCTCCAGTGTGAAATCATAACTGAAGAGGCTGAGAAGCAGCGGCCAGAGTACACCAGCCTGATACAGACGGGTCTGGAGGAAGAAGTCCACAGAGAACGAGCTCACACACTCCACAGCTAGCGAAGCTAGACGAGGAAGAGCCTGGGGGAGGAGGAGACTTTAATAACCTTTAGGTTTATTAAGGTTTGATACAGAGATGTACTGATTTGGAATCAAATAACAGGATACGATGTATTGTTTCAGCCCTAACATACATGTATGTGCATATGTGCACACTTCTTTAGTTATACAAGATGTGTGCTTACTCACCTTGCCAAAGTAAAGGATGTGACAAACATCTCTGATGATGTTTGGAAGCTCGATGATTTTCTCTCTGCACTCCTCAAACTGAGCAGCTACACTGTAGCATCTACATGTGTTGCCGCACACCTGTAAATCAACACGCAACTTCACAAATCTCTGCCAACAGCATGTGAGACAACATTATGCCCAGTCACTACATTTCTTACTTGCTATGCACATGGAAGGTGTTTTATGATGAATTGTATGACGACATCTTATGTCTTCATTCCTTACTTAAAATTTCTGCACTTTAAATGAGTAAATGGACCCAAGCCCAGTACCTCATACCTGTACTGCCATGTCCTCCATTTTGCTAGAAGCTGTAAGCACAGCCACACAGCGAGACAACGCCTCAAGCAGGACCTGAAAGGAAAAGCATATCATTATGTTAACCTGGACAAGATGCACAACTCAAGGAAACTCTTGAAAATTAATCCGATTTCAAAAATCCCTTTTTGACCTCGATGCCGTTTTCTCGCCGCAGTTCCTCAGCATTGAGTGCGGAGCAATTGACCGTGTGGAAGGCGAGCTCGGATGCTGCTGGCAATAGTGGAGATGTTTTGGAGAAAAGCTGATTATCGCTGGTCTCCATGGAGATGGTTTTAATAAGCATGGGATAGCCTGCATATTTATATGGCTCCAGTTCTGAAAAGAGACAGACGTCTCGTTTCATATTTTAATTCAAGATCCTATGAGGAATTATTTTCTGTTCATTTCTATCACCGACCCATCCATGTAGTACATGCACGTAGGGCAAAGTATTTAGCTTTTATGCAAGCTAAGCATGTGGTGGTATAATGCAGCGATCAAGGCAAAAAGTCATTTGATTCAACTTCTGTCAGTATATAAATTTTTGAAGATGTACAAAAGTGCTGTTATTTTAGCTGTCTACCACAGTATATTGGGAGTCGAAATTAAATAGTCATGAGCTCCAAGTTAAGACTTTCGACTTAAATTTGAGGGTATTTACATCCAAATCAAGTGAATAATGTAGGTTTTACAGCCTTTATATTGCTTTATGTGCCATCTGCGTTTTCGCTCCCTCTCTGATGGGGTTTGTTTGAAATCTGAAAGTCTGCACTTAGAGCCCATTCATTATTTTATTCCAATATACTGTATAGACAGCTAAAATAACTGTCAATGTCCAAATATTGATGAACAAAAACAGAAAAACAGCCACTTCTGTCATCATGTGCAAAAAAAGGGAGAGAATGCTGTCCCATTCCACGTAATTCTATAATTTAACAAAAATATCAGCATCACACTCTTGGCCTAAAAATCAATCAGCACAATCTAGATGGCACTGCCAAAGAAATCTAACACCAGGTAGCAAGACTGAGTCATCCATTTACTGAAAAATATTCTCTTTTGCAACAAAACATCTAAACTGAATTACATCCCATTAGTTCCCAAATTTACACTCCAGGTTGACGCACAGTTGCAGACTACAATACAAGTTAAAGAAAGGGCTTTCATGAATAAAATGCTGTACACTTGTGTGTTTTGGGAATGTGTCTGGATTTTGCAGAAGCACCTTGTTTGTGTCGGTTGAAGAGGATGCTCTGGGCCTTGAGGATAAGGATGATGTTTTCAGGGTCTGGCCCATCCACGATTCTCGCAGATTTAGTGCACAGAAACTCGTATGCCTTGTTCACCTTTTCAAACATGTCCTGTACACATGCAAACTTATGCGTTTCAGTTACTAACCCAGAAGACGTGTTTATGACTACGACGACTATGGCTACCTCTACTATGAAAACAGCTCCTTTCTGATAAAATCTCTAGCAGTAGTATTTATTAATGTAAGCATTTTTAAAAGAATCTGTGGGGAAAAAACATTTCTGGAAAATGCAGACGAGGTGTGCACCTACCCTGCCCTCTGGATTTTTGTCCGGATGGTATTTTTGAGCCAAGCGGAAATATGCTTTCCTGATTTTGCTCTCCTCGTGCCTGTTAATGACAGACAAGCCAACACCCATTAACATCAACAGTTAATCAACCAACCACTGTCTTTACCTTAATTTTAATAGCCTTCAAAAAACAACCATTTATAGTAATGCAATAAAATGGATGAGTACATGCATCCCAAGTATTCAGATTGAATGCAAAGGGAAAGGACAAAAATGAAGTGGAATAAAAAGACTTACTGTCCTTGTCCAATGGGAAGGTTCAGCACTTCATAGGCATCATCCACGGACATGGAGGGAGGTTTTTTCTCCACTTCCTTTTTCCAGGCTTCCAAAGTGTCCTTTAATAGCTTCACCTGTGTATGTATACACACCCTTAGCACACACTGGGAATATGGCAACAATCTTAAGTATTCTGTTGTCTTCAACCTGATACATGAACTCTGGTATCCGATAAATCGGTCCAACACCGTAGTATGAAAAACATCCCCATACCATGATTTTTGCACCACCATGCTTCACTGTCTTCACAGTGTACCGTGGCTTGAACTCAGAACCGGGAGGGTCGTCTGACGTACTGTCAACGACCACTAGACCCGAAAAGAACAATTTTACCTTCATCAGTCCACAGAATGTTAAGCCATTTCCTCTTTGGGCCAATCCATGTGTCCGTTGGCAAATTTTAGCCATTTCTGCACATGCCGTTTTTCCTACAGCGGTGCTTTACAGGGACTTCTTGCTGATAGCTTAGTTTCGAGCAAACATCTGACCGTAACAGTACTTGGAGGTAACTTTAGATCATCTTTGATTTTTCTAGAGGTGATGATTGGCTGAAACTTTGCCATGCTGACTATTCTTCAATCCGTTTTTAACAGTAGTTGTTTGCTTTCTTCTGCATATTTCGGGTTTTTGTTGCCATTTTAAAGCATTTGAGATTATTTTAGCCAAGTATCCTATAATTTGCTGCAGTTCTTTATACACTTTCCCCTCTCCATTAATTATCCTTTTTGAAGGAAGGGAAGCAAATGTTTCACACGTTAAAATATTTCCCTCTGACTTGCTCAGTAAAGTGGGCCGTTCCAAATATTGTTTGGAGAAACAAAGAAATTTGATTAAAAAGTTGACTGGGATCTGTTTTTTCACAGAATAAATGAATTCTCAAATTAAACTCCACACTGATATTTTGGACATGCCTCTTTCAATGAAAGTCAATTACTCCGAACAAGCAGCGTGCAGGTCATAACAGTTGGGTCTGTTTTTTTATTCCACTACATCTACAAGTAAATTATTTGCCATGCAATAATATCGCTACCACTAAGAATGGTTCATCAGGTTACTGATGCACTGTAATTGTTTCGAGCATCTGTGCGTGCGCACTTGTGAATCATTTTCAAATAGGGACCTGAGAATTCATTTGTACACTGAGCTACCAAGAAGCAGAAAATGTGGCAATAAAGTGTAATGTGTGAGAGACACCAAGTCGTGTGTGTACACAAGTCTATACTTTTTGCGAACAGTCATCATGTTAAAGATGCATTTTGAATCACAAAATTAATATTGACACAGTGACAGAAAAACCTGCAGCAGTAACAATTTGGGTATGCAACCAAGAGTCGTATGGCTTTGTATGTTGGCTTACCGGGTCCCGTATCGGCCAGTCAGGGAAACGGTTGGAGTCACAGAGGTGACGGAGGTAGTAGATGTTGCAGAATAACTCGTATTCCAACTGAGGGAAGACAACAACAGGAATGGGGCAGTACTGATACAGAGCACGAGTGTTGCTCTGGAGCCGAGGAGTGAAATCAGCCAGGTGAGCAGCGATCTTCTCTATCATCATACGCCTGCATGTGCACAAACATACACCAAAACCGAGAACAATGACATTTTTTATATTACGGATGATTAGGAGCTGGTCTGTAATAAAATATACCTCATCTCACTGCTCCAGATTGCTTCAGGAGTGTCGAACTCTCCCAGGAAGATCTCTGAGAAGTGTTCAGCTTCATAATTCTCGAGGTAACACACCATTGCCTCAGGTAACACCGGTCCCAACACACTCCTCTGCACAATGTCCTGACCTTTAGCCTTCCACACACAAACACCGGTCCAATGTTAACTCTGTCTTCATATTTCAGACAAAATTAATATGTTGATGTTTTGGAGCTTCCTATACTACTGCTACTTCCTTCATCATGAGGCATTAGAACCACTGAGCCGATTTACCTCTTCTGATTTGAAGGCCTGCTTCAGGTGAGTGTACTTCAGAAAACTAGAGGAAACAAAATTTAAAAAACGTGCAAAAATCAAGAACAGTCTGTCCAAAGTTTCTCAGTTACTTTAAAAAAAAAAAAAGTCTTAGAAATTTACTTAAGGCTGAAAAAAAAGCCCCTTATAAGAGCTAATCTAAAATAGTCAGATGTACAGTAGTTGTAAATCAATTTTCCAGAACATCATCAGATGCATCCTAATGCATACAGTAACAAAACTATGTTAAGATTCAGACTTAAATATTTCCATGTCACTTATAAATCTGTGTTCATTTGGAATATAAGCTGTTGGACAGTGGTGGGTGAATGCATGGGTAATACCGTGCCACTGGGAGCACATTAGAGCCCGTGTACATCATGATGAAAAAGAAAACACCAGTGAGGTACAGACGTGGCAGGTTGGGGTTGTCCTGCATTACCAGGTATAACAAGATGGCCACCTTCTCTACCAGGATGGGATCAAAAGTCAACAGCAGCTACACACACACACACACACACACACACACACACACACACACACACACACACACACACACAAGCTAGTAAAGTTAGGCTCACAAAGAGTTCAAGAAAACATATCAAGATTCAACCATGTTTTGTTGTGTGCTAATTTTAAAAGCTAATTTTTTTTTTTTTTTAAACAGTGTGCACACCATGATCACTTTGGGGAAAAAAAAACTATATTCTTATTTTAGTGCAAGCATTGCTGAGGCATTACAGAAAAAAAAGGTAATTAAATAATTAAAAAAAAAAAAAAAAATCACAAATTCCTGACTTGGACAAGACGAGTGCTGTTTTTTTATGCATTAAAAAATCACAAAGCCACTGAATTCTCAAATCTGACTGAAGATGTTGATTTTCTATAAACAGACCTCTGACGTTAGGCTATAAATTTATATGCTCATTCTAATACAATACTGTTTCTATATTGAGGATCGAAGTATTGATGCTCCACATAAATCAAAGGTTAACAGGGCTCGACATTAACAGTAGCCCGATTGCCTGGGGCAACCATTCAATAGATTCGGACAACCAGACTCACAAATGCTTGCCCGATCGGGCAACTACCCAAATATGTCAACTTGCATGAAAAATGTTTATTCATTCATATTATGATGAAATTCCATCACGATTTGCGATTGTTTGACTCAAAGACGGCATCCATGTTATCATTACGGGATGTTCAACAACTAGCGGAATTCACATTTGCACATCACGGGCTCGCAATGCAGTTTCCTATCTCTAATAATTATCGCGTAGTGCATATTCAGTGTTCTATCCAGACCCTCCAGGATTTCGCGATTTGCAACTTCAATGCAAATTCAATCCCCGCGAATTCAGGGCGGTGTTGCAATTATATCCAATCAGCGTAACTTTCCCGCAAATTTGACCAATCGTTGGTGTTGTCGACAAACTACCTTCCGCCTTACTTCCGTGTATATGTTCAAGAGAAGCAGCATGTGCGCAGTGTTGCCAGATTGGGCGGTTTTAAGTGCATTTTGGCGGGTTTTGAACATAT
>JAOPUC010000011.1:21167404-21183402 GCA_027564185.1 Cephalocassis borneensis
TGTTTAAGTTACCAGTATAAGATTATTTAATTTGCTTCAGAATGTGATTGTCTCAGTTCATCTGATTATTTAATTAGACTTTTACGTTTCATCAGTGAAAATGCATGCATATACATGTATACTGCATAAGGTATAATGCCTATCATGTTTTAATGAGAGTCACATTAGACTGTCAGTTCAATTCCATCCAATTCTCTCGATGGCTTTGTTCTCTGGCTTTATTTCGTAAAGTGAGGGCCTCCGTGGCAGACATGCTACTATCAGATTCACTTTCTGATAGTTTGAACTGATACGGTTCTGTGTGTATAGCAGCAGCATGTACACACTCCAATTTCAGGACGATCACAGTCAGATGCATTACTATCTGAGGAATCCGAAGAATCTCTAATAAATCCGAATGAAGAGACCATTGCAACCACACTCACCTGCCAAGTCTGGCTTTGGTCTATAGCACCGGTTTCTGCTGTGACGTTACCCACCCAGGGCTGGCTGGCTCGCTCAGCGGGGCAGCTCGAATGCCAACTTTGCAGTCGATTTTAACTCTCAAAAAAAAAAATATATATATATATTTTTTTTTTATTCCCAAATATGCAGCATACGAGAATCAAGGATGGAGATACTATCCACTCAGAAACACATTTAAAAATAAAGTGTTCTCCATATCTCCTTTAAGTTTTTGTGCTCGATACATTCCCAAGACTGAACAGAATCACCTCAAGTGGTCAAAGCAGTTCGTCACAATGGGTAAGGTCATGTTTTTTTCCGCCACACATTCCAACAGTTCTAAAACTGCTTTTTACAACATCTTCATTCATTCATTTATTTATTTATTAAGTACAATCATGACATGCATACTACATAAATATTATTGTAGCTGAACTTGTGCTGAATCTTCCCCCTCCCCCCAAAAAAACCTCATACAACTTTGAAAATACTCCTTAGATTTGTTGAAATTGATAAAATCAGAGCACACCAAAATCATGTGCTACAAAATACCCTCACACTCCAGAAGGTTAACGTCAACTCCAATATACTGTGGTAGACCGCTTACAATATCTTTGTCAATGTCCAAATATGGACAATGGATTATACTGGATAATGTTTAAAAATATTGATTATTAAAGAATTTTCATACATTTCCTTCCTAAATTCACATAAAATGCACAATGCTTAAACAATGTAGGTGCTTATGATAACTTGCTCAACAGCCAGGTACTGGCTTTCTGACAGGAGTCTGAGTGGAATAGCTGAAAGAGCAGGGCAGCATGATGGTGCAGTGGATAGCACTGTCGCCTCACAGCAAGAAGGTCTTGGGTTAGAGCCCAGTGGCCGACAGGGGCCTTTCTGTGTGGAGTTTGCATGTTCTCCCTGTGTGGGTTTCCTTCGGGTGCTCCGGTCCCCCCCCCCCCGTCCAAAGACATGCAGTTAGGTTAACTGGCTACCCTAAATTGCGCGTGCATAGAAAGGAACGGAATGTCTTCAGAAATCTGCAAAATTACACTGTTAACAAAACTGTTTTCTATACTTACTTACTAGAAAGTTGAAAGTACAAAAGAGACAATGTTGTGTAATGAGATTGTAGAGGTCGTGGTGCACATGTGGACAAGGACAGTTGGCATGTGGACCCAGTGTCGTCTTTGCATGAACATAGAGGAGCATGTTCTAGAGTCTATGCATTCGCTCAGCTTTTTTGCCTTTTAAGGACTCTTTTTGCTCTTAAACTGTTTTGTTTGACTCACCTCTTTCTGTGCAATGCCCATCTTGTCTCTCCAGTGCATGAGAACCAGGTCAGCCTTTTCTTTAGCAAACTTCTCCACCTCTTTGGCAGCCTTGCCTGCTATTCGCTGCCACTCTGGCACCTTTGTGCGTCCAAACTGGTCCTACACAGACAGAGAAAATAAGAATGTTAATTTGGTACACAAAATAGTTATTATTCATTGTGATTCAATCAAAATAAAGAACTAAAAAGTTACAGAAGCGATCTTGAGGTTGTCACGAATGTGCATTCGGTCTATGTCCTTTTCTGGCACAGGGTCAGAGCTGTCCAGATATGCCAGAAGCCCAGTTGGCTGGAGAGGAGAGTAAACAAAGGAAAAGAGAGGAAGAAAAAAAAAAAATCAATGAAAGGAGCAGGCAAGAGACCAAAGATAAAATAAATTGTCGCAAACATGTCACTAGTTGGAATTTAAAAACCAAGTGAAAGATTTTTACAAAAAAAAAGAAAAATCAAAATCTCACCAAGATTCTCTTGAGAAGGTTCATCGCGACAGGATTTTCAGCTGTCCACAAACCCACAAGGTGACGACTCAGCTGTCTACAAACACAAGAGCATTTGTTCACTTCATTTATTTAAATCTTATAAAACAATCATAAACAGTGTCAAGTGCAGACCTTAACATCCTTCACCTTTGCTCTTTTTGCTCTTAAACTGGATACATTTTAATATGTAGGTGTCTTTGTGCATTTAAATTTTCCAAATTAAGCAGATTTGGGATGAAGTCTGGGGTGTAGTGCAGATTGGGGTGCTTACCTGTTCGTAAGCATCCTCTGATCGGCGCTGATGGTGAACAAAGATGTGTGCAGATGTCTGGGTAAAGCACCTTCACTCAACGCCAAGTCCTGCATCTTTGTGGCTATTTCCTTATCCCCTTCCTGAGCACACAAACATACACATATAAATTGTTCACACAAGACACGCTAAACACCTCACAAATGAATGATCTCACCTCAATAATGGCCTTCATAACCAGACCTGCACCCTTCACTATAGCCATAGAGGGATGCTGCAGAGACAGACAGACAATAGAACAGAAAACAAGTAGTATAAATCTAGAGAAACATAACCTAGTGCATATACTATATAGCCAACTGCTTGTAAACATGACAAAATCACAACCATATATGTGCCTTCCAAAAACTGCAGCTGCAAAGTTGGAAGCACGCAATTATATAGGATGTCAGAGTATGTAGAGGAACTGCACAGAGCCCTCAGCACAACCTCACTGAACACTTGTGTGTTGGATGAACCAGAAAGCCAACTGTATGTCAGGCCTTCCCACCTGACAGTGTCCAACTGCAGTAATGCTCTTGTGGCTGAATGAATAAATGCCTAAAGCCACAATCCAAACTCTAATTCAGCAAGTAATTCAAAATGTAATTCAACAAGTACACACAGTTGCGTCCACAAAGTACTGGGGCAGCGATGCAATTTACAGAATTTTGCCTCTGTACACGTCAAATTTATTTTTATAGCACTTAACAATGGACACTGCCGCAAAGCTGCTTTACAGAAAATTAAAAAGACATTAAACATGAGCTAAATTTATCCCTAATCTATGCCCAATGAGCAAGCCTGTGACAATGGTAGCAAGAAAAAACTCCCTCTGACAACATGATGAAACCAAGAGGAACCAGACTCAAAAGGGAACCCAGCCTCATTTGTGGGATAACCGACAACTTGATTATAAAATAACTTGTTTCTATAACAGTGTCCTATATAGTCAAAGTACAACTGTGAAACCAGGAAATTCATTATAGTTTTAACATGAAGTCTGTTTCGTTGAAGTTATAAACTGGTCATTGATGGAAACTTGAGTGCAAAATTGTTCATGACAACTGCAGTCCTCAAGTTAGCAAGTTAACTGTAGTCCTTAGCCAAACATTACTGTAAGTGTCCAGAGCATCCTCCAAGTGCAACTTTCAACTGTCCATATGGGGCCATCCACCACAGGAGCGATGTGATGAGACCCAGCCACACGCCTGGCATCAGGATGGATCAGGCAGGTCCGACACCACACGTAGGATTATTTTATACCTCAAGATTTCTGTTTAGAGCTTCACAATGTGTTAAGATTCCTGTTTCTGTGGCTACGGTTTTCTTTGTGCCAGGCTCTCTGTGATACAAGGGTCAACAGGTCAAACTGTTTTTATTAGCCACAAAGGTGCATTAGCCTGCTACTAATACTTTTCTAAGATCATGAATTTATATTGTATTATTTAACCTGAATTTATGATACTCTACTTTGGGGTTTTTGGTCACTAGGCTCCATTAAGCTGAGCCAAGGAACAATTTAAGAGTTCAGATATTTAGAGGATCTTGCGTCACACCATCTTGTTTCTTTACCACTGATTGCCATTAGTGTAAAAGCACTTAGGGTGTTAAAACACAAACTCGCTATTATGTAGTTAAAATCTTAAGATGTCATATGGTGGGAGTTATGAGCAGGTCTGTTATTTCAAATTCAGCAGATGTTTTAGCAATTGAGAAGCCTCCATTGGGCAGCCAAATCAGAAGTCCTTGTTCAAACAAAGAAGTGTCCTTTTACAATTATTTTAATGGGAGTTGCCATTTTGTTTCCGGGCTGTTCAAGGGTTGGTCCCTTGTCGTGGGACAGAGTTTAAAATTTCTGGTGGAAGTTTAAAGAATTCAGTGTGCATCCCAGACATCACTCAGCGCTTGAATTGTTTTATACAATAAAGCTGCTTTAAAAGGTAACTACTTTCATGCAAGTGTATTTTTGGCCACTTGTGAGGCTCACACTTCCACGACACACACCAATGGATTTAAAACGAGGCAATCAAGGAGGTGACTGAAGTGTAAACTTTCAGTTTTAATTCAAGGGCGTTAACAAACATTACATTAATTTTCATTTCAAATCCATTGTGGTAGGGTACAGAGGTAAGATCACAAAAAGTAAGCCATTGTCCAAATACTCATGGACCTGGCTGGATGGTTGTGATGGTCCACAAATTTGCCCATATAGAACATCTCTTCTGTATTACAATAAATAAATAAATAAATAAATAAAAAGCACCACACAAATATTGTTTGGCTCAGACTGCACCAGCATACACACTGCAGAATACTTTGCCTCAGACCTGGAAGAGTTTGAAAAGTGTGCGTCCATTGGAGGCAACCATCTCCAGCAGCATATCAAACTGCTGACCTTCACTTGTCTCGCTGTAAGGCGCACAAAGGGCAAAGGTCAAGAAATCTAGCAGTGCACTGATCACTAAAGCTCCTGTTCCGTGGTCCTGAAACCAGAAAAGAGATGGAAAGAATGTTGGACAGGTGCACACAAAAGTAGAACTGTGTATATTAGATTTATTTTAAGTTGTCAATGTCTATTATTTGACTTTTCAATAGCTATAATCAAGTTGCATATTAAGATGAACGAATTAACCGCGTACCACATGACTGATGAATTTTTCCAAAAGACTCTCCAGAAACTTTTTGGATGATAGAAGAGAGGCTTTGTTCAGCTGCTCCTGCCTCAAATCATAGTCATCATGCATTGGCTGTGACAACAACAACATGCAACTCTAAACATGGTGCTTAACACAAATACCCCCCCCCAACCATCCAGTTTATTAGGAAGACGACCTGCAGAACGTTTATGAAATTATCCAATCAGCCAATTATATGACAGCAACAGCACAGCACGCATGGTTGATGGTTTACTGCCCCTGACAGGTAAACATTTCTGAAGGTAGATCTTGTGCCTCAAAGCCTGTGCCCCAATCACTGAAAAAAGGATGCATCTCTGTCTGTGATATTTGGGACTGATGACCCATTTCTACAACACTGTTTGCAGGGTCCACTGGTCTTGAAGTGGTTGCTGCCCAGTGGACCATAACACTAGCAGCCCTTGGCCACAGTGAGGTGAGGTCTAAGGAGTTCTACCTATAGGTTTGTCCCTGGTTCAAAAGAATATTTTCTCATCTGCTGAAAGGACAATTGTGGTTCTGTCCATCTACTGTGCAACCAAAACCAATGGAATCCATGCAGTTGACTTGCCAAAGAGCCAGGCCACCGTAACTAAAAGGATCTCTACCTCCATCCCAACTGTTTCTGTTCATTTCTAGACTCAAAAGAATACAATTTCCTGAGTCTTTTTGACCACAGGCCCAAATACTAATGCTGGCGCACACAGTAAACCCAGTTAGGTCATCTTACATGCCCTTGGAAGTTTTAATTGGGCCAACTACAACTGGCACTGACCCAAATTCATATTGGCAGTGAGCCAATAGGTGCCCTAGCCCAAGTGCCCCGACACCAAGAGTGCGGTATCAAAATCAGCCTCATAACTGAGGGGTCTACTGCTCCATTCCATACATGAGAGGACCTCAAAAATCTGTCAGATTGGAAATCTAGCACCTGCATTTATTACTTGGGCAGCATGGGCAGGTACTACATTTCCAATCTGACAGATTTTTGGGCAGCATAATTGTGCCTGCCTTGACTGGTGACACTACCAAAGAGGCAATACGGGGTCAATGGCCAGTCTGTTACCTAGGCCTCTTGCTTATCACCATGGCTAAAATTTGTGCTAATGACTCCAAGTGTGATGCTACTGTCAAGTTAGTGCCAGCTTCAACTCTGTTCAGATAACCTCTGCCCTGCAGCATATCTTGGTTTTGGAGGCTGCCTGACAAAATACTGGCAGGAGATCATCACCCGTCTGTGTCTTGGCCAGCGTTTTGCATGTGTGACTAAAAACTTAAAAATCCTTTGAAAAAATAATAAAAAAGGAACATTCCTTACATTGACTTAACAGCATAGTGGAAATTGTTGTGCTGTTACAGGAAAATAATCCAGGCCAGGGTGATGAAATATGGCCAGACACTCAGCAAAACGAGATTACACGGGACACGTTACTTTAGGCAAGCGTGCAGAACCTACAGCAACAGGAGCAGCATTGTTCACACAATTACCTGAGTAGTTTATGTACATCTGGAAGATTAAATATGATGTTCACTAGATCATATCCTTGTCCATCTTGGTTCCAAGCCAAACTGTAATGTTCAGCAATTGTCTTCGTCTCTCTTCCACTCTTGGTCTTTGAAGTAGACATAAGAGTTTTTTTTATTCAAATACTAACTGGTATAGTTCAAGTCAACTTAGTCAATTCTGCCATATGTACAGGACAAACAGGCCCGGCATGCGGTTTCTACCAGACCCTCGGTGTCTGGTATACTAGTGCATCTCAAACATTTAGAGCATGAAAAAGTTCAGTTTTTTTTTATTTAACTCAACAAGATAAGCTTTCATACATTATGTTCATGACATGTAAAGTGAAATATTTCAATGCTCGTTTTAATTTTGATTATGGCTTATAGCTCATGACAATCAGAAATCCAGCATCTCAAATTAGAATATTTCCCAAGATCAATCAAAACACAGATTTACAATACAAAAATGTCCAACTTCTGGGGTGGGGTGGGGGGTGCTCATTTATACACTTAGTACTTGGTTAGTGCTCCTTTACCACAAATTACTGCATCAACGCAGTGTGGCATGGAGGCGATCAGCCTGTGGCACTACTGAGGTGTTCTTGAAGCCCAGGTTGTTTTGATAACTGTCTTCAGCTCGTCTGTTTTTCATCTTCCTCTTGACAATAGCCTATAAATTCTCTCTGGGGTTTAGGTCAGGCAAGTTGGCTAGCCAATCAAGTACAGTAGTATGGCCAGCAAACCATTTGGTAGTAGTTTTAACACTCCTGTGCAGTATCAAGATAATGAAAACGACGAAAATAACATCTATTGATTTAAACGTGGCTTGTCTGACTGCGACTCCCAGTGACGTTTGGAAAAATATAAGCATAGAAAATCCGTCTTTGAGGTTTCTAATCTTATTTTGTAAAATAAATGAGATTGTGGGTTTCTCTTGCAACCCCATTTGTAAAACAAAACAAGTGACCCCACATTTCCCCCAAGCTTTAGAAAACCTCGTTTACGCACATCATTTTCAGGTCAATTATTAAGGTTTGTTTAGAACCGCTGTCTTTAGCATGTGAAATATAAAAGGCTAATTCCAAACCACTATAGGCCATTGCCAAACATGCCTGGAGCATCTGAGATTTGACTGACAAATATTTACCAGACTCAAAGGTCTCCCCAATGCCACCACTGCTATGACATCCTCACCATTTTTAGTTGAGGAATAAGAGGATTGTTTCACACACCTTTCAGGACCTTCTGCTGATGGCCATGATTTTTCTCTTTGTTTTTCCATTTCAACCTGAAGGCCATCAATTGGGACACATCTGATAGTAGGCCCTAGATCAGTTTTGAAAGGAATTCTGCACTCTCTTGGCCTTCTGCTCAAAACTTCATCCTTCATTTTCTCCTGTCCGCTTCCGCAGCTTTCCTCAACTCTGGCAGCCGGATCATTTCTGACTCCCCAATGGGGTCTTGGCTGTCAAAGCAAGCTTGCTGAATCTGCATCCTGTGTATAAAATGATCGTGCCAATGAATGTTTCTCTTTAGTGATCAATTCCAAGACATGAAAACAATACCAATGTCCACCTCCAGTGTTCAGAAGGCTCAAATATTGCTCACACACACGAATCTTGCATTATTCCACTTTTTCCTTTTGTGCAGACAACTGTGAATAGATTGATCATATTTCCTCGATTCACCATGAGGAATTCCAAATGCTCAGTGTTGCAGAACAACAGTCAGTTACCTCTGCAACATAAAAGTGTGCTATTCCATGGGCCACTACATGGCAATTAGCAGTGAATAAATCCTAGAGTTTGTGATGAATTAGCAGGCTGCTGTGACACTTCACGAAATTCAGTGAAAACTTGTGAATGTCCCAGCTAAATTTTGGCTTTGAAGTTCCTTAAGATCATTTAATGGAGTTGAGCAGCTATAAATGATTTAAACCACAGCCAGCAGTCGTAGTTGAGGGGCACCAAGGGGTGACCACACTCCCCGCCAGAATTAAGAGTGTGACGAGTCTACCCCTTTTGCGCAAGTTAGTTAAGACCACTGACATCACAACTCGTCTGGGAGTGTGGATTTTACAAAGGCCAGCTACACCACACCCTGGAGGGATGGGCCTTGGCCAGCTCCCTCAGCTGCTTGCCACATCAGTGCAGCTGAATTTACTCGTAGCTGACTGAAGCCAATGCAATGCTAATGAAGCTAACAATAAGCTAATACAAAGCTAGCATAAGGCTAATACTTATTCACTAAGCCTGGAGCCAACACGGAGCTAACTCCAACGTTGGACGACAGGCTCACCTGCATTTCTGACCACCGTCAAGATGTTTCACAGACCGCTTCCAACAATCAACATGTATGAGGCAAAAAGTAATAAGACCAGTAGGCATTACTGATGGCTTTTTATCATGGGTCAACATTTGAAGATTAGGGGAGGAGAAAAAAAAAAAGTTACATTGACATGTGAACATTAAATGAAGCTTTTGACCTGCATCTGCACGGGTTCATGCATTTACGCTGCTGTCACATGATTGGCTGATTAGATAATTGCATGAATGAACAGAGGTTGCTAAGAGTTTACACGCAAGGTCAGCCAGCCACTTACACACATAAGAGCACAGAGCATGTCAATAGCAGCATGCGTCACGCCATTATTGTTCCTCTTCAGTGCTTTAACAGTCTTCACACCCAATCTCTCCCTAAACCTGAAACACACATTCATGTGAACATCATGTCCAGTGCCCTCCACAATTATTGGCACCCCTTGTAAAGATTAGTAAAAAACAGTTGGGGATAAAAGTAAAAAAAAAAAAATCCACCTTTTAGCGAAGTAGCTTTATTTCACACTGAAAAAAAGTGAGAAAAATCCAACCTTTAATTGAAAAATTTAGAGAAAAACAAATCCCTCATCAAGAAATAATTATTTTCAGCAGAAACACATGCCACCTATTGATGCCCCAGGAAATTATAATGAACACAATGTAACATTTACACTGTCAATTTGAGTTGACTGGAGTGGGCAGGAACCTTCAAGCCAGAATCCATGACTTCCTTATTAACTGGGGAACAAATGGAGGTGAGAGGCACCAAACTCCCCTTGTCATCCATCAACATGGGAAAGATAAGAGAAAACACAAACCAAATGAGGGAGAAGTGTGTTGACCTTCATAAGTCAGGGAACGGTAATTAAAAAAATAGCTATTTGCCTGAAAATGTCAAGTTCTACTGTTTAGGCAATAAAAATATATATATATTAAAAAAAAACACAAATCCCACCCCACAGGAATCACTGTTGGTGACTTACAAGAAAAAAGTAAAATCTTGGGGTTTCCATGTCTCCAAAACCAAGTACAAAATATGGTAGAAGTTCTGTGATGTTTTGGGACTGTTTTTTCCTCCAAAGGCCTGGAAACCTTGTTAGGGTACATGGCATCATGGACTCCATGAAATGCCAGGACATTTTAAATCAAAATCTGGCTGCCTCTGCCAGGAAACTAAAACTGGGTTGTCACTGGATCTTCCAGCAGGACAATGATCCAAAGTCTAACAATGTGTCCAAATCAAAACAAAAGTGGTTCACTGTGCACAGAATCAAGCTTCTGCCATGGTCATCTCAGTCCCCTGACCTGAACTCAGTGAAAACCTGTGGGGTGAACTGAAGAGAGCGCAAAAGAGAGGGCTGAGGACCCTGGATGGATCTGGAGAGATTGTGTAAAGAGGAATGGTCTCAGATGGCCTGCTCTGCAGCTCCAACCTTATAAAGTGATGTAGGAGAGACTCAGTGCTGTTTTACTACCAAAAGGGGTTGGACAAAGTATTAAATGCAGGGGTACCAATAATGGTGTCACATGCATTTTTGTTGAAAATAGTTACTTCTTGATGAATTTGTTTTTTCTTTGAATACATACATTTCCATTAAAGGTTAGATTATTCTAATTTTTTTTCTAGTGTGAGATGAAGTGACTTGACCAAACAGAGTATTTTTTTCTAATTCTTGTTACTCATCTTTACAAGGGGTGTCAATAATCGAGGAGGAAACTGTATCAGTACAGAGTTATGAGTACACCAGGTCCATAAATGGTACAGAATACATATCAGTAAGCCAGTTGGGCAACAAAATCTGGAAAGAAGGCATTTAATGCCAAGAATGTATTGTTTTCATTTTCCAAGAACTATTACAAAACCACATTTTTCACAAATTGGTAGTCATTTTGCCAGTTTGTTGACACTAAGCAGAAATTATTTTGTCGGACATTTTGTATAAAAGTTTTTATTCATCAAACTTGCAAAAAATAAAAAAAATACTCCATTTCCTCAAAATCCAGCGAATGTGGATAGAATAAAATGGTTATTCCACTCAATCTCGTCGTACATGGCTTATAGCCAACTCTGTGCTACGCGCCTCGTTGGCCATCAGCGCATATCCGAATCAATTTTGTGGATTAACTTTAATACATCAGTCAATACTAGAGCATCTCAAACAATTAGAATATCTCGATAGAGTTCTTTTTTTAGTAATTTAAATTAAAAGGTAAACTTTCATATAGTCTACTCATTACATGTAAAGTGAAATATTTCAAACCATATTTGTTTTCATTTTGATGCTTATAGTTCAATCAGAAATCCAGTATCTCAATTAGAATATTTCTTAAGATCAATGGGGAAAAAAAAGGATTTACAATACAGAAATGGCCAACTTCTGAAAAAGTATGTTCATTTATGCACTCAGTACTTGGTTGGAGCTCCTTTCCCACAAATTACTGCATCAATGTGGCATGGCGGCAAATCAGCCTGTGGCACTGCTGAGTTGTTGAAGCCCAGGTTGCTTTGATTGCGTCCCTTTCAGCTCATCTGTATTTTTGGGTCGGGTGTTTCTCATCTTGACAATAGCCCATAGATTCTCTCAGAGGTTCAGGTCAGGCAAGTTGGCTGGCCAATCAAACACAGTAACATCATGGTCAGCAAACCATTTGATAGAAGTTGGCACTGTGGGCAGATGCCAAGTCCGGCTGGAAAAGGAAAATGGCATCTCCATAAAGCTTGTCGGCAGATGGAAACATGAAGTGCTCTAAAATCTCCTGGTAGACGGCTGTGTTGACTTTAGACTTGATGAAGCACAGTAGGCCAACATCAGCAGATGACATGGAACCCCAAAATCACCACACACTGAAAACTTCACAATGGACTTCAAACACCTTGGATTCTGTGCCTCTCTACACTTCCTCCAGACTCTAGGACCTTGATTTCCAAATTAAATGCAAAAATTACTTTCATCTGAAAAGAGGACTTTGGACCACTGAGCAACAGTCCAGTTCTTTCTCTCCTTAGCCAAGGTAAGACGCTTCTGATGTTGTCTCTGGTTCAGGAGTGGCTTGATATTAGGAATGTGACCGTTGTAGGTCCTTCCCTGAAGACGTCCATGTGTGGTGGCTCTTGATGCACCAACACCAGCCTCAGTCCACTCCTTGTGAAGCTCGCCCAAGTTTATAAATTGACTTGACAATCCTCTCAAGGCTACAGTCATCCCTGTTGCTTGTACACCTTTTCCAGTTAGCCTTTTCAGCAGTGACCTTCTGTGGCTTAACCTCCCTGTGGAGGGTGTCAATGAAGGTCTTCTGGACAACTGTCAAGTCAGTCTTCCCCATGGTTGTGGACACGTTTACTGAACTAGACCAAGAGATGCACCACATTTATGCTGTTTTACTTAAACTCAAAATGAAGTACTATTTTGAGATGTTTATATTTTCACTTTCTTAAATAACTGATGGAAAATATTAAACTTTTTCATGATATTCTAATCGTTTGAGATGCACTAGTAGGCAGTAAGCCTATTTACTTAGAGCTGTTACAACAGGAAGCCTCTGAAATCTGTTACAACTATCCTAACACCTGTTTTTAATGAGATTTTAGTAACTAGAATTTTAAAGGACATGAGACAGGTGTCATGGTTATCTTCAAGTAAGAAATTTAAAATTTTTAATCTTTGTTTTATTTATCTCAAGCACTTATTATTGATGTAATTAGTATTAGTAAGAGTCTGGAGTACTTAGGGAGCTGGGTAAAGGCCTGAAAGCCAGCTTTAGAGGCAACAAGTCGTCTGATCGCCTGGAATTGGGCCTCTAGTTCAGTATTGGGCCCGCCCAGCTCAGCATCCTGGGACAGGAGTGCCAAAATGGCATTGTTGATCAGTTTCTCTTTGTTCTCTGAGAAAAGACCCTGTAAATGAGGAGATGCAAACATGAACATTTGTACAGTTAGCATACAAGACATATGCAAGGAACAGGAAATATTGTATAAAATAGTTTCTCTAAAAGCTTTTTTTTTCTGGTTAAATATATTTTCAGCAAGCATCTATTATTTCTCATTATATAGCATGTAGTGCAAATAATGTATTACCCTGGATATTGGGGGGAAACCCCCCCCACATATCTAAGATCAAAACCTTTCTGGGTCTCAGAAAATAGCCCAATATTGCATAAATCAGTGCTAGCTCTAGGATTAGCCGTTAATTTGAAGGCGAAATTAGAGTCAAGTGTTTGTTAAATCAATGGGATGGCAATCAGGTACAAGTGTTTACAAACAGGTACAAACAGGTACCCTGTTTTATTTAAAGAACAGGGGTCAATTAAAGTCTGATCATGTTTGTGGAAGTGTACCATGGCACAAACAAAGGAGATTTCTGATGACTACAGGGAGTTGCTGAGGCTGATGAGGCTGGAAAAGGTTACAAACAAAGTTTGAACTCCACCAATCCACAGTAAGACAGATGGACATTCAAGACCACAAGGACGTTACACTCCCCAGGAGTGGTAAGGTAACTTCGAAGCAACTAAAGGCCTCCCTCACATTGGCTAATATTAAGGTTCATGAGTTTACCATCATGAGAACATTGATCAACAATAGTATGCATGGCAGGGCTGCAAGAAAGCCACTGCTCCCCAAAAAGAACATTGCTGCCTATCTCCAATTTGCTAAAGATCACCGAGAACCCAGAAGGCTATTGGAAAAAATGTTGTGGATAGAGGAGACCAAAACAATGTTTTTTTTTTTGTTTATTTAAATGAGATGCATTATGGTTGTTCTCAAGAGAAAGCGGGTCATACAGCAAGACAATGCTCAAGCACAGCAGTTCTTGCAAACAGCAAGAAAAGAATAAAATTAACATTTTGGAATGGCCAAGTCAAACACCAAACTTTAATCCAAAGAAAATGTTGCGCAAGCAGCTCATTTGAGGAAAACCATCATCATCCCATAGTTGAAGCTGTTCAAAATCTCTCCAAGCCAATGTGCAGAACTGATTAATAGTATTCAGAAATGTTTAGTTGCATTTATTGCTGCACAAGGGGGTTACACCCGATACTGAAAGCAAAAGTTTCACATACTTTGCCCCTCATAGAGGTCAGACTGGATCAATTTCCTCAATAAATAAATGACCACGTGATTGATCAAGATGGCAGCACGGCAGTAGCATGCAGCAGCCTCTCTGGATCCAAAATGATGCGGTGTCGATTTCTTTGCCCGACCTTGTACATCACATGGACATCAGATCAACTGGTGTGTGTGTCTACCATGCCCAGACACTCAGTCAGTACAGAAATTTAAAAAAAAAAAAAAAAAGATTTGCTGGAGAAACTACATGACCTCAGCCTGCTGCAGGGAACAGGCCTCCAGTCCTCGGCCTCGCCTGAGGCCGGTGACACGGGGAGGAGCCATCGAAAGCAGTGTGCGAGGTGGTGGGAAAAATAAAAAATAAAATAAAAAAATGCAGCAAACATGGGGGTGTCCATGCTAGGCTAACAGCCAACCCTAGCCAGCTGGCTCTCCTATCCATTCTACTCTCCAATGTCTGATCCCTGGACAATAAACTGGATTATATCAGACTCCAGCAGACTACCCAACGTGACTTTAGAGATTGCTACTTCCTTGTTTTCATGGAGACATGGCTCAGCGACCGAGTTCTGGATACTGCCATTCAGCTGAAAGGGCTAGCTTCATTCTGAGCGGACAGAAATGCAGCTCTGTGCGGCAAGTCTCATGAAGGTGGCTTGCGTATATACACATCAACACAGAATGGTGCAGGAATTCAGTGCTAGTCTATTTATTGCTCCTCACTAGGGGACTTTGTGACTGTTCGATACAGACCATTTTAAGCCTAGGTCACAACCAGACGTACGATTTTTTGGCCTTGCAATTTTTGGCGCTTCCCAGATCGCTGGGGCTTTTTTTTTTTGTTCATGGAGAAAGGCATGCGTTGGCCGTAAGTGTGTCTTGCAATCTGGAAAAAAATGTAAGCGCCCATAGAGTTTGTTAGACATGACAAAGAACCTCTGTGGCCGGTCTGCGGCTCGAAAATCAGCACATCATATGCGCGCCCTCCGTGCGTTTCACGCGCGCCCTCCGTGCGTTTCACGCGCGCCCTCCGTGCGTTTCACGCGCGCCCTCCGTGCGTTTCACGCGTTTTTTGCACGTAGACCGGCCATAGGAGCACATACGGCCGGTTGTGACCGAGGCTTTATAGTACAACTTTAAGTGACTTTCCATGACTTTGTAAAGATAACAAAATGCTGTTAAAAAGAACATTTAAAGATGCCAAGTTACTAAATTTAACATTTTAAATGTACTTAAAAAGTCACTACTACTTTTAAGAATACCAATAAAGTATCTTAAAGTTACTAGTATATTTAATGAATTTCAAAACTTCAGTAAAGGTACTTAAAATTACAACTAAATTTAAGGGCTGGTCTTAAAGTAGGCATATCAGATGCTTGCTGGCCGTGCTGTGAAAACTGTGCACGCAGACGCTCATCTGAGTTTCCAAATCTGTCACTGCTTACAATAACTCTTGAATATTTTCGATCGTGAATACCATCATTCAAAATATAATTTCTACTTTCCAAAGGAATTTATCTTAAGATCTGTTCAGTACTTTGCGAGTAACAGCAGGTTGAAGTTGGTGCAAGAGTACACTCTGCTCGCATGACGTCGGGGAAACTGCCAGTGCTTTTTGAGTCACAGGAAAGCAGTCAGGCTCTCGCTCTCGCTTCTGATTGGTCTCTGACTGGATTAATCGTGAATATCAATCAGATAACTTTTATAGGGATGTTCTCTCGCTCTCACTGTTTCTGATGAAGTATTCTGCAACATTTTCCGTCTGCTAGTTTTGATGTTATGCTTCACAGGAGACTTTGAATCAAGTTTTCATAGCTTTACCTACTTATTTTAACATCAAACGGATTCATGTCAATAAATATCTATTTTAGAATATAACT
>JAOPUC010000011.1:21997105-22008407 GCA_027564185.1 Cephalocassis borneensis
CATTTGTTTAACTGGGTTCTCTTTATCTACTTTTAGGACTTGTGTGAAAATCTGATGTTTTAGGTCATATTTATATAGAAATTCTAAAGGGTTCACAAACTTTCAAGCACCACTGTATTAGTTCTCATAGAAAAGGCTGCATTCCTTTCTTCCATCAGTATGCAGAATGTAAATTGACTTCCAAATAATGGGGTGTTTTTATATACACACACGCGCATACCTGGTCAACATCTGTTTAATTTCAATCGGAGTAGCTGGAAATCCTGAAATATGAACAATATCACATTGTCAAGTTCTTAAAAATGTAGGTTAAATTAGTTTTATTTTATATATGACATTTCACACACCTGAGTCTTCCTGACCTGCAGAATGCTGCAAATACATTGCAGAAACAAGTTATACAGTTAGTATTTCATATGTACAGTGCATTTTGGTGGATAAGTAAAGTGCCATGAAAACTTGAATTATGGAGCAGCCTTGCAGTTAATGTTTGGGACAACTCAAATTTATGCTGAAAAACATCTTGCTTATTCAAGACTTTTTGTCAGTCACTTTTCCTCTTAGGGAAAGGTGGAGATGTGGGGATTCATGGATACAGAGACTGGCGAATCGCTTTAGGTCCCAGAATGCCATCATGTTTGTGTGGCCTTCAGGCCATCCCTTTTAGTTATGCTGCCATAATTAGTCTTGCAATGTCCCTGCTCTCTCATTGCTCCTGAGGACTGCTGTGAGTACAAGTGGCTAACATACAAGCTTATTGGTCATCGAACACAGTGGAGGTAGTGACATGACTTGTGTTTGGGTTTGTGGTGTTATAAAGATGAGACAGACAATCACATTAGGTCACAAAGCACTTTAGTGACTGCTGCTCAGTACAATGACAACTGAGGGAGAATGCTGGGAGACGACTCACTTTTACAAGGAGGTGAACAACCACTGAACATCCAATAGGTGGCGTTGTAATACCACCCATAACAGCTTGGGCTGCTTCTGGAATGGGCTCATATTTATTGATGGAGTAACTCCTGATGGTAGCAGCAGAATGAACCAAGACTACCAGAAGCATTCTGTCTGCCAATTTAAAGAGAAATACATCTAATATACATGAGATGAGCTTTTTGTAGCAAGACAAAGACTCAAAACACCCCGCCAACACAAAGGACTGGGGGGGGGGGGGGGGCAACTAGCCAAGTGATCAAGTGATTCACCAGACCGTAAACCAACCAAGCACACGTTTCAACTCCTAAAGAGGAGAGCGAAGGGAGAAAGCCTCCAAAACAAACAACTGAAAGAAACTAGGGTGCAAGCCTGGAAAAGAGGAATGCAACAGCTTGTTGATATCAGTAGGTTGTCTGCTTCATGCAGTTATTGCAAGCAAAGTATACTCAATCTAATGTGTCATTTACTTTGACTGTTCCAATATATTTCACCGTTTATAAATTATGTAGTCTGCCACCAAACATGCTGAACCGTCTCAATGAGTTCATTTGTCCCAGCGTGATACCTGAAGTTTAGTGATTTCTTGCCTGGTTGAAGGACTGTTGACATGATATTCTCTGCCAGACAACTACAGGAAAAGTGCATTGAACAGCATGTGTTATTGTATCATATGGATCACACTTGCTTGAGTTGGCCTCATATGCATCTACAGCATTCTGCCTTTTTAGCTCGCTAGTATCCTGATGTTTAAACAGGCATGCCTTCTCAAAATGGCCCTTCTTGTGACAAAAGTTATACATTGCCTCCTTGGCTGGAGGGTCTTTACGGGAATGTCCATTTCCCTTACACCATTGACAAGACCTCTTGTCACCAGGTAGTTTTGACTGTGCATTAGCTGAAGGCTCATTCTTTGACTTGTGCATTTTCTTAGCACCATTTTTGTGAATATTTTGTTGGGTCATGAAAGTAACTGGCATGTTTCGTTAAATCTCTTCATTGTAACATCACTGCCTCATGTTGGCATAGTACATCCAAAGAGTCCTTAATATATCATTTCTCCTCTTGGACATCAGCTTACATTTTCATTGTGTTTGCGCACCCATGTATCAGCTTGCCGACAATTAGGAAATCTGACTGATCTGGGAATTCTGCTAGACAATAGAGCTCCACAATTCTATCCTGTTCAGCACTCATTGAAAGCCCTGCCTCATCAACCATATCCTAAAACTGTTTTGCTCGCCAACAAAGTTTTCAGAGCAGCACTGCACATGAATTGACTCCCCATAGAGATTGGACCTATGTATAGCCAAGTTTCCAACTTTCAAATACTGGTTCATTTCCGAAATGATGCCGGAGGCTGCACAGCAATCAGAAACTGATATAAAATATTTATAATTTAATGGCATTGAAAAATGCAATTTCCAAGAATTTTAGCTTATTTTTGACATTTATATTGGTATCAAAACTTGCAAGTGGCTTGTGCATCTGCTGACAGGTTATACAGCACATCTTTAGCATCTGGCAGCACAGAGCAGTGTGTATCTTGATGGGGCAATGACCTTGACTTTTGACAAATCACAGTGTCTTTAAATCATTACAGACATGAGGCTATTATAAGCCCACGCTAGAGTCTATCAGAAATAAGCTTAATTCTCATACAAGTACACGCCACATTTTTAACAAATTTTTAAACAATTTTATATTTGTAAACCATAAGACAAAAAATATTCTACTGTAAAACATGGTTGTATTCTCACCTGTCTTCTGTTTGATGTTCTAAAAATCTTCCCTATCCTCACAAAAGAATCTAGAGCAGGTCAGACATTGGGCCAAGCAATTCAGGTCACTAGGTTTTCTTATTCTCACATTCGTATCTTCAGCCTGTCTTGCTTCAACAAGTGTCTCAGCGTGAGCACCTGTCTATATGTACACAGTGTTTAGCTTGACAGAGTCCTGACATCTGCATGCATGGGGCCATTAATTATGCATTCCACTTCTTTGTGCCATGATGGGAACTGGGAATAACCTTGACAGTATGTCCAGTTGGCTTTAGTTTATGGTACATATTGGTGTCCATCTGCCATTTTGTATAACAGTGAAGACAAAAATAATATTTGGCTTGATAAAGTGGGATGCTTACATGTATACAGCTTCAGTTTCTTTACAAGCACCATCCTTTGCACTTCCTTCAATGAAAATGCTGTCTATACATGAAATTGAGAGGAAATTAATCATCATGTTGTGGTCACCATGTTTTGGTACGCAGTAAGCACATAGGGAACAGTTATTATGCTATGGTTACAACCACTTGACATGTTCTCTATCCTAGCTAGCTAGCATTAGCTACACTGCACAATACAGTATTGCATCTTCAAGGCTAACATTATAACAGACCTCCCAAATGACCCGCATCCAGCAGGTCAGACCTGCAAAACTACATTTAAACCGCCAAGACATGAAAAAACCTACAGCCAAAAAAATCTGTATCAACAATGTCAGGATTTATCTAAGCTTAAACTTGCCAATGAATCAGCCCCGTCAATAACTGCTGGCAGCCAGCGATTTTGCCACCTATAAGCACACCATCCGAGGTAATTAACACTGGACAAGTCTTGCACTAACTGCTGTTAGCATATAATAAATTATGCATAAAAATGTTCCAGGTCTATTATTTTCTCCAGTTCAGCATGAGTTTTAGAGCGATAATAAGCAACCAAAAATGCTTTGCTATACGAGTCCATAAGAATAATAAGGGAAAGCAGGGAGACCTGGGACCAGTTTGTATTCCCATAAATTAATTTCAACTAATCACATTTTAGATTACATCAGAAGTTAGATGATGTCCCTTAGAGTAACCTACTTCCTTTGGAGCCATAAAGCTGGACACTGCAGCGAGGTATGTGCAGTTCGATATTTTTGTCAACCAAAACCTATATTTTCTACTATATTTTCTACTTTGCCTCCACTTCAATTCTATGGTATAATCTATGCTGGTGAATTGGGGATTTGTTATAAATTCAAGTATGTAGCCTACACTTACCATATATAGTATTTATTAAACTTTTTTTTTTTTGAGGGGGAGAGGAGAGAGGGAGGGAAGGAAGGAAGGAAAGAAAGGGTCCAGATGGGGAGAGTTGGGACAGTTCATGTTAATTTTTTTTTGTCTTATGGTTTACAAATATAAAATTGTTTAAAAATTTGTTAAAAATGTGGCGTGTACTTGCATGAGAATTAAGCTTATTTCTGATAGACTCTAGCGTGGGCTTATAATAGCCTCATGTCTGTAATGATTTAAAGACTCTGATTTGTCAAAAGTCAAGGTCATTGCCCTATCAAGATACACACTGCTCTGTGCTGCCAGATGCTAAAGCTGTGCTGTATAACCTGTCAGCAGATACACAAGCCACTTGCAAGTTTTGATACCAATATAAATGTCAAAAATAAGCTGAAATTCTTGGAAATTGCATTTTTCAATGCCATTAAATTATAAATATTTTATATCTATCAGTTTCTGATCGCTGTGCAGCCTCCGGCATCATTTCGGAAATGAACCAGTATTTGAAAGTTGGAAACTTGGCTATACATAGGTCCAATCTCTATGGGGAGTCTATTCATGTGCAGTGCTGCTCTGAAAACTTTACGTTGGCGAGCAAAACAGTTTTAGGATATGGTTGATGAGGCAGGGCTTTCAATGAGTGCTGAACAGGATAGGTCTGTGTAATAAGCCAACTTATTGTATATTTTATGCTTTCATAATTTTAAAAATCAAGAAAAGTGCAGGGGCCAATTTTCTTTCTCTTGTGCCATTAAGATTTGCTGAAACACAAAATGCACTTCATAAAAACAGCAATAAAATGTTAAATGAGACAGTAAATTCAGTACATATTCATATTCTTAGAGCTATGGAAAAAAAAACGTCCAAAGGAAAAACTGGGCCTTCTGTCTTTTTTTTTTTTTTTTAACCAGACAAAACATCAAATGGCTTTTGTGAACCTACTTAAATAGCATTTGCTCTTCTACAGCAAGTGCTCTAATTTAGGTTACTCAAATGTCTTCAGCCAACTGATACAACAGTCAAGTAAGCAGGACCTTGTGAATGCCACTTTTTTTCCTTGAAATGTAAGCCAATTTGAAAGTAATCCAAAGTATTTAGAATACATTACTCACATTAAGTGAGTGAATGGAATGTAATTACATTTTTAGAAAACATGTATTCTGTAATCTGTCATGGGATACATTTTAAAAGTATCCTCCCAACACTGGATGTATAATTTTGACCCTGCTTTGATTTCAGAAAACTTAAATTAAAACCTGTTTGCCAAATTCTTGCTTTCTTTCTATTAAATATGTTGTACAATCATTCTGCCTCAGGAAAAAAAAAAAAAGTTCAAAGAAAAAAAAAAACACTGAAAGCTGAACATTTCTATCCATGATGATATTCACATCTGTGTATGCAAACTTCTGACCACAACTGTAAATAACATTGAATTTAAGATATAAAAATATTAGGTAGAATTAATTGATAGAAAAAGTGACATCAGCAAATGCAAAGAATAGTCTGATTTTCATTATCCATCCTCCAGATACCTACCCTACATCAAGAGAAATGCATGGTGTGTTTATGATTCTGAGCTTATCTTCAAGCTGACTCTTACACAAAGATTAGGACAATGTCAAGACATTATGCTAAAAGTACAAAAGAAAGCTCAACCTTGGTTAAGACATTAACATAAGCAGAATTTGATTAATCAAACATTATTATTTTTTTTAAATTTACAGTTATTTCATACCCTACCAATTTATTTAGTCTGTTAGCAAAAGTTTCCATTTGCTCTGGTTCCAAATATGTGGACAAACACTACCCATCATAAATATTAATGTATATTTTGAATGATATTTACAGTTTGATTGTCTCATTGCAAATCTCACAGCTGAATCTCATTACTGAATTAGAAAGCCTCAGGTCAGGCAATCAAATACTGTCAACATATTATAGCCATATTTACAAAAAGCCAATAAACCTTTGTTAGGTCTAGCAGCGGCAATTCATCTCTTCCAGCATAGACTTTGTTTACAGCAGTTTCAATGTCATGCCTAGAGTCAAAGGTAACCTGCACCATTTTCCCAGTGGTCTTTCCATGACAGACAGGAAGTGACATGTGAACACTCAGGATCTTCTGATCCCCACATTCTAAGGAGAGAGGAAGGGAAGTTTTACTCAAAAATCATGTCCTTGCATAGCAAAATAGATGTATTAAAATCCACATAGGCCAACCTTAGGCATAATGTAGTATAACTTTGAATTTAATGCTAGCTTTGTTTTCAAGCCATAAATGGTTGTGCTTTTGACTTGCCTTGTAGGTTGTATGAACTGACAGCTTCTTTAGGCAAATGAATAAGTTCCCAAAGAGTTTCCTGTAAATAAATACAACTGGGTTATGAACCAGTTGAATAGAGAACAGGTTTTATAAAAATCAGAAAATTTTTCAACCTCGCTTACCAGTTAAAGATTTATGGAGACATTTTGTAAAGAGAATATGAAGTTTATTGGCTCGAAATAATCCCAGCATAATTTTGTAACTGAAAATTCATCATTTTGAACAAACTTGTAGGAAGTGTTCAAAAACGGCAACGCTGATTTAATTGCTTTGTCAAACTTAAGTTTGTGTCAAACTCACTTGTGGGTCATTTACATAGAAGCCAATGCAAGATGTCCCAGTATTGAAGTCTACCCAGAATTTCTGCAAAAGTTCATCCTCAGGTTTAAACAACTAAGTCAACACAAAAACAAGCACTAAGGAGAATGTTGGAGCAACATCAAACTTCGTTTCCTTTGTCTATATGCAAAATGTAATGTATCTTTATCTCCCTCACACCACACACACAATATATAAAAATGGTAAATGATTAAATTTTCTTCTTTGAAATTTTACCTCAGTGGTGTCTAGAAATGCCCTTATGCATGGATATGAAAACACACTATGTGCATGTTAGAGAGAAAATAAGAGTGTGTCAGTGTCACAAAAGAATCAGAAATATTGTTGACTTTGCCAGTGTATCATGTTGGAATTATTATACACACGAAGCACATACCTTCTTGAACTCCCAAAATAGTTGTTTAGTTCATTCAGAAATATCCTACAATCCTTTATACAAAGGCATTAATGATAATGGAGCAAGAGAGAAATTTGAGCCAGTCATAATTATTAGTAGTATTCTGGTATATTCTGATGAACTTATCTATAAGGGATCTGATTTAGTAGGTCATAACATACTGTTTCAAACTCTTTAACCCTTATTGTTGTGAAAGTTGAAGCAAAGCTTCTGTAGCTGAACCACTTGCCAACCAATTCCTCCCTTAGTTTTTTTGGCGTCATCCGACAGAGAGCCTCAGAAATGGCCACCTGCATTTCATAATCTAAACAAAAAATATAAAAAAAACTTTTGATGCATTTGATAATTTCTTTGATAGAATACATGTGGTGACAAATGTGTTGAACTGAGAACTTAAAGCAAATAGAGAAAGGATGACCTACCACCAACATCAATGATCATTTTAGCAAATTCCTCTCTGAAAAAAATAAAAAGGATTAACATTTTGCATAATTATGTAAGCATCAAAGTGTGTAAATATAGCATTGCAGAAATTGTCTTGGATGAACTATAAGGTAAACCCAAATACCACTAGGATGCAACATTTGCTAAACATGAATTAACATCACAATTAGTCCATCAGTAACAATCAGAAGTGCTATGAAATATGCAAATTATATTACATTTACTTCTACATTTAACAGGTCATACACATACTTGAAAGTTTGTGAACGCTTTTGAATTTTTAGGTGTAAAGGACCTGAAACATACATTTTTATACAATAGTCTTTAAAGCAGATAAAGAGAACCCAATTCATCAAATGAGAAACATGATTCAGTGAGTGGCAAAAAAGTATGCGAACCTCGAGATGTAGAGTTACTTTGAAAGTGAAATAGAGCCTGTAAATAAAATAGGGTGCCCACTCACACCTGATTATTTTCAATCAATGGGATGACAATCAGGTGTGAGTGGGCACCCCATTTTATTTACAGGCTCTATAAAACAGGGATTCATAAAAGTTTGATCTTCACGACATGTTTGTAGAAGAAGAAACCTTTATTCGTCACTTTACAGTGAAATTCATCCTCGGCATTTAACCCATCTGAAACAGTGAACAACATTGTATGAACAAGAGATTTCTGAGGACCTTACAAAAAAAAATGCTTATTTGGCTGGAAAAGGTTAGAAAACAAAGAGCCACAGTCAGACAGATGGAGGAAATTCAAGATCACAGTTACCCTCCCCAATAGTGATTGGCCAACAAATATCACTACAAGAGCAAGGAGTGTAATAGTCTGTGGCCACAAAGGAACCCAGGGTAATTTCTAAGCAAATAAAAGCCTCTCTGACATTGGCGAATATTAAATGTTCATGAGTCCACCATCAGGAGAACACTGAACAACAAATGATATGCATGGCAGGTATGCAAGGAGAAAGCTACTGCTCTCCAAAAATAACATTGCTTCCTTACTACAAATTTGCTAAAGATTATGTGGACAAGCCAGAAGGCTACTGAAAAAAAATTCTGGACATATGAGATGAAGAGAGAGAACTTTTGGGTTTAAACAAGATATTTGCAGAAAGGAAAAAACCCCACTGCATTCCAGTATTAATAGCTTTTCCCATTTGTGAAACATGGTGGTGGTAGTATTGTGGTTTGGGCCCATTTTGCTGAAACTCAGCCAGGACATCTTGCCAGCACTGAGAGAACAATGAATTCTGAATTATTCCAGTATATTCTAAAGGAAAATGTCTGGATAGCTGTCCATGAGCTGAATCTCAAGGTAAAATGGGTCATGCAGCAAGACGACACCAAGCACAAAAGTCGTTCTACCAAAGACGAGTTAAAGATTAATGTTTTGGCATGGCCATATCAAAGTCCTGACCTTAATCCAAAATAAATCTTGCACAAGCAGTTAATGTGAGGAAGCCCAACAACATCCCAGAGCTGAAACTTATGTACAGAGGAATGGGCAACAACTCCTCCAAGCCAATGAGCAGAACTGATCAACAGTTACCAGAAATGTTTAGTTGCAGTTATTGCTTCACAAGGGGGTCACAACAAATACTGAATACAAAGGTTCACATACTTTTGCCACTCAGATATATAACTGATAATTCTCCTTAATAAATGACCAAGTATATAGGCTCATTTGTTTGTGTTATCTTTAGCTACTTTGAAGACTGCTAATTTGTGAATTCAGGCAGTGTTTTCCTTGCCACCACTGCCTCAGGCTTGCTCATTAGGGATAACTTAGTTCATGTGTTTAATTTTTTTTATATATATAAAGCTGCTTTGCAACACTGTCCATTGTTAAAAAAGTGCTATATAAATAAATTTACTTAATCTGATAATGTTGTCATTCTTGCAAAAATATATAAACTCCTAAAAGGTTCACAAACTTAAGCACCACTGTGCATTTTTTTAAATATATGATTGATACAGGATATTACACAGTTGCGCCAAGATATGCAGTTTATCTTCAAGTAGTAAAATATATTCACAAGTGAGCAAAGAGAAGTGAAAATTTTCTACACGAGAACAAATTTCATATCTTCATGCCACTGTGTAAATGTTCTTTATATTATATGGACACCACCCCAAAAAAAGGATTTTATTTTTGAACCAGTTTGCTATTGACAATGCACATCTAGGCAGTGGGAAACCACCGGGACTGATGCCAAAGTGAAATATTGGGAAATGTGCCAGTCAGATCCATGATATATTTTGGATGAAAAATACTTGTTTTAAAACACAATATAAAACTTCATATCTTCAAGCCTTCATATCTTTGTGATTTTATTACATAGGCATAAACAAAAAGTACCCAAATTCATCAATTTCCTCATGAGTGACAGAGTTGCATCACGGATTTGGTTCTCCATGTCCCAGATGTAGCTCATATGAAAAATACAAATGTGTATTTTTCAGTGGAACTCATGTCCATATAATATATATTCATTATCTCACACACACACACACACACACACACTATCATGGAAAAAGTTCAATGTTTTCCATCAGTCACTGAAGAAAGAAGATATTAAAATTTCTAGACACATTACATGTAAACTAAAATGTTAAGCATTTTTTCCATTTTAATTGTGATAATTATGGCTGACAGTGCAAAAAAAAAAAAAAAGTTACAAAAACCTCAAATGAGAATCTCTATTTTTAGTAAAAACAGTATAAATACCATGCATCTCTCAGTCTAGTTCAGTACATGCAACCACAAGGGGAAGACTGCTGACTTGACAGTCCTCCAGAGGATGATCAAACACCCTCCACAAGGAGGGTGAGCCAGAGGTGGTCACTGCTGAAAAAAACCGCTTGGAAAAGGTGCACAAGCAACAAGGATCACTGCAGCCTTGAAAGGATTGTCAAGAAAAGTTGATTCAAGAACTTGCAAGAGTTTCACAAGGAGTGGACTGAGGTTGGCATCAGTTTATCAAGAGCCACCATACACAGACATCTTCAGGAAAGGGGCTACAACTATCGCATTCCTAATATATCACACCTAAAATCAGAGACATCATAAGGATCTTAGGAGGACTAAGGAGAGAAAGAACTGGACTGTTGCTCAGTAGTCCAAAACCCTCTTTTCAGATGAAAGTAAATTTCACATTTCATTTGGAAATCAAGCTCATAGTGTCTGGAGGAAGAGTGGAGAAGCACAGAATTCAAGGAGTTTGAAATCCATTGTGAAGTTCCTGCAGTGCCATGTCATCTGCTGGTGTTGGTCCACTGTGCTTTTATCAAGTCTAAAGTCAACAAAACGGTCTACCAGGAGGTTTGAGTGTGCTTCATGCTTCCATCTTCTGACAAGCTTTATGTAGCTGTCGATTTCCTTTTCCAGGGGGACTTGGTACCTGCCCACAGTGCCAAATCTACTACTAAAATGGTTTGCTGACCATATTACTGTGCTTGATTGGCCAGTCAACTCACCTGACCTGAATCCTACGGAGAACCTATGGGGTATTGTGAAGTAGAGCCCTGCACTTCCGCGGGTGTCCTGCGGGACCGGCGGCAAAGCAGTGCGGCACGGGACAAATTCTGAAAGCTCATTGCGGGCGCGGGCGGGATCGGAAGTGCACATATGCGCACGCGGGTGGGCGCGGGAGTGCACATATGCGGCGCGGGCGGGAGCGATGATAAACTGCAGTCCCGCTAACTAAAAACGTGTTTTAAACAGGCTGTCCAATCAGAGGCGGCCAAATTTGCATATTACAGCAAGGATTTCTGGGATAGCATTGAGTCAAGCCTACCGT
>JAOPUC010000011.1:24663785-24676490 GCA_027564185.1 Cephalocassis borneensis
AGATTTGTAAATTATTGCATTCCGTTTTTATTTACAATTTGTACTTTGTCCCAACTTTTTTGGAATTGGGGTTGTATGTTCTCACACACATCTGTTCTAAAACGTATGCCCGCCCACACACACACACACACACACACACGCGCACACTGAGACAGACAAAAGGCAAATGCATTGTCATGCAGATACACAAACACACAGAGACATACACACCAGGATTGGAAATGAACTTTTCTATCCACCTGCTGGATTCTACAATCTATCAGTTACTCTGTTTTTTTTTAAACCAGCCACTTTCTTGGTTGAACTGAAAATGTGTAACTGCATGTGAAAAGTAATACAGTAAGAGCCACAATATTCAAGCATGATTATTTTGGTAAATAGTCTATTTTATTTCACAAGTTAAATATTTAAACTACAGGAAAATACTGACATATTTCTCTCTCTCTCATGTACACACACACACACACACCCTGTGAACTGATGGAAGTTACGCTTGATGAGTTGGGCAGGTTTAAAAAAAAAACACGAAGGACTCTCTGTGAAGAAGTAGTAGAAGAAGAAGCCTTTATCTGACACATGCACACTCAAGCACAGTGAAATTCGTCCTCTGCATTTAACCCACACACATGCACAAGTGAGCAATGAGCACACGCACACATACCCAGAGCAGTGGGCAGCTATGCTACAGTGCCCGGGGAGCAGTTGGAAGTTAGGTGCCTTGTTCTAAGGCACTTCAGCCCGAGGCTGCCCCATGTTAACGTAACCACCATGTCTTTAGAGTGTGGAAGAAACCGGAGCACCCGGAGGAAACCCACACAGATATGGGGAGAACATGCGAACTCCACACAGAAAGGCTTTTGTTGGTCACCGGGCTCGAACACAGAACCTTCTTGCTGTGAGGCGACAGTGCTAACCACTACACCGGTGTGCCATGTTATTGGCTTTTTTTCCACTTCTCATTAAACAAATGTTTTTTTTAACCTTCCCTTCTTTGGCCTGTGTCTCCTGGGCGGTTTTCACTTCAGACCTCTTAACCCCGGAGGTAATTCTCTTTAACCGCCAGTCGGTAGTTAGCGTTCTACGCTCAGGTTGCCACACTGAATCCAAGTCTTCTTGTTTCACTCGGACACTTTAAAGGGGAACTGGAGTCATTTTTGAACTTACTTTATTTCTTAATTAACGTGTTATTCAATTATGTTTTCAGTTTTATTAACCTTATATTGTGACTCGTCTTGGCATATTATATTACACTTGTCAGCTTTTTTGGTTTTTAGCCACGGTGAATGTAGTTCGTTTGGTCCACAGCAGGCATTGCTTATCCGTGCGATCTTCACGAGACTTGTGCGAGACTTCAAACGTGAAGTGTCAATGCCACCATTTTGAAAGCGGCCAGATCGCCATATCATTCCAATTTAGATTCATTTTGAGATTTGCCAGCTTCATCAGTGATGGAGTGTCAGTACTGCGTGCTGTGGTGCGTGCACCTGAAGGTGCGCCTCGGGCTGCTTGCACGCCGAGTTGACTCCAGCACGCACGCCATGAACAAGGCACACCTGAGCTCAATTAAGGAACTATGTGTTTGCCTATTTAAGGACTGGGCTGATGCATTTGCATTGTGAAGTATTACGATATGCATGTACGCATTACCAAGCCTTTCTACCCGTTGTCTTGATTTCCTGTTTCACGATCCTTGTGCCTGTTTCTCGTTCTTGTCCTCACTTTGATGTACTGTTTGCACCTCAACCGACCCTTTTGCCTGTATTCTCCTTTTTGATCTAGCCTGCAGTTTTGGATTGTTTACCTGTGTATGTATTGTCTCACTGTATATATATTCTGCACTTTATTAAACTGTATACTTCTGCACATACATCTGCCCCCCTCGCGTACGTGACATGGAGATTATTCCATACGACTTCGAACCAACTGAGAAGAGCTGGAAAGACGACAGGATAAGGACTAGTCCATCGCGCTGGTATTTACGTCATTACTGTCGCACAATTAAAATGTGACAGATCAGGCGGCTGGTGGGTTTTCAAAACAATAAATACATGCATGTGCACTGTAAAACATTTCATCCTTGTTTAGTTATGTCCACTTACTTTTTCTCTTTCGCTCAATGAGCTCTGAAAAGTGTTTTTAATTTGAACTAATCTGTGCAAGTTTTCAAAGGTTAGACTTAATTACTTGGTTGTCTTGACTAATTGAGACTTTTTCTGAGTTGAAACAAAGATAATTGTCAAATTGAGTTAACTTGCGTTTTCAAGGCAGCAGGTCAACTTGCATTTCCAAGGTAAACCAGTTTGAAATGTTTTACAGTGCAGACTTCATAGAGAAAGGCCCCTGTCGACCGTGAGATTCAAACCCGGAACTTTCTTGCTGTGAGACAACAGTGCTAACCACTGCACCACTGTGCCACCTAAACAACCAACCAAAAAAACAATGAGAAAACAGTTCGGGCTCATGAGCAGTTTGAAAAGGTGAAATCGATTTCCATTTGGTACAAGTTCACTCGGATGGAACTGTGCTTTGTGGTTTCAGGAGGCGTTTTCCTCAGGGAGATAATGTAATTGCTTTTGCTGTGCCTATGCTTTCAGTTGTATAACTGTCACCCTTAGTCAGATTATATCTATTTGACATGGCTTTTTGTTTTCTGTTTTATTTTTCGACGTGGTTTAAAGCAGTGATGAACATTAAGGGTTTTTTTTGTTTGTTTGTTTTTAATTCTCAGAAAATATCACATGGCATTACATAGGTTACCATGTCCATGGCTGTACACAGAATCTGAAAAGTCAGAAAAACCAATGGGAATATGTTGAGCAAATATATTGATTCAACATTATTTTAAGAACATAATGTTCTTCAACACTGTGCTACTTTAATGCCATTTGATTTACTTCAAAATGACGACATGCCTCTATTAGACATAACTTTTATGTTATACTAGGAAATGTGTAGGGGACTCTTTTGCCCTGCTTTACATCACAGTTGAAATATAATCTGGAGAGTAATTATTTCATTATTTGTTTGTGTCTGTGTGTTGTGCATGTAGTTTAACCAAAGGTTGCACTCAGAAATAAGCACAAGTTCAGGGAACGCTTTCTGCCTCTGCACGGATGGTCAGCTTCACCTGCGTCAGGTTCTGCATCCGGAGGCTTCCAGCAAGGTCTGAAGGTCTACTTCTGTAACTTAATGTTATAATTCTGTTATTACATTGTATTATATTGTACATTATCAGTCATATCAGAGTCATGGACAGGTGTTAATGTTCCAGGGATTAAAATGAGTTTGCCAGCATCTCTGAATCCAAATGCAATTTCACTTTTTGTTATAGAACATCCTACTACCTGAATGTTTTTTCTCATTTTTTGACCTGCGGAAAGAGTTCAAGAAGTGTTTTCCATCTGCGGCTGATCTGAAGGACTTGGATCTTAATTTTATGGCAGATTGTATCCTTCAACTTTTTTTGTTATGTATAGTTTAGCGTCAAGTCCATCGACTGTACAGGAATATAAATCGCTAATCTTTAGACATGCACAAGATCAACAGCTATACAACATGAAGTTTTGTAAGTTGCACAGTTTAGAGCAGGGATAATGCGTGCGTTGCTACTGTCATGGACATGGACAGAATATATAAACATTGTATAAAAAGACATTTTTAAAATGAATTTTATAATGAAAGCATTGCTATGTTCCAAGGCAGAGACTATTTTATAGATCTAGAAGTGCACTCAGACTGAAGTCAGAAGTCAGTTGACAGCCTGTTTGAGAGGTTGCATGCTAAAGGGTGTGTCTATGTGTGTGTGGAAAAGGGTGTTGGCTGCAGGAGCCTAAGGTTTTGAAATGCAAATACAGGAACAATAGTGTGCGCCCAATAAGCCTGCAAGAGAAAGCAAAGGATGTTTAGCCAACAAGCTTGCTACACCCACCTAATGACATCACACACACACACACACGCGCATGTGCATACACATGTGCGTGCACACACACACATGTATATGCATGTGCACATGCACACTTGGGTATATATAATTGTATACACAAAGGTGAATCATAAACCTTCCTTTTCAGTGGATTGTGTTTGCGTTAGGTCAGTATTTCTCAATCCTACTCCTGGAGTCCCCCTGCCCTGCATATCTTCTATTTATCCTTGCTCTAGACACACCTAATTGAAATGAGCGTGATTAACATGCCCTTGGCTAAATCAGGTGCACTCAGCCCTGATGAGTTCAGTCAGATAGGTAGAGAAGGGAAAGATGGAGAACATGCAGAGTAAGGGGGTGCAGGAGAAGGATTTAGAATCAGTGCATTAGGTTATACTTTAGTGGTTATACTCTGTTGTTATAAGCGATTATCCTGCTCTTTTTTTTTTAAATCATATAATTATTATTATTAATTAAGGTGTCTGGAGTATAGGGTTTGGTAGCTTTCCTTAACTGCATCTCTGGTCAGACCTGAATGTGAACGTGGATTCTGTTAATAACTTTACTGCTCTTAAGGTTCATCAGATGTCCAGCATTGCTCTAGCACTCATCTCTGAGCCTGAGTGTAAGTGATACACTTATACACGTACAGACACACACACACAGCAACTGTAAAGCAGTGAGATACATTTTGGAAAGTTTAATTTTAAGCTTCAAAATATTATCACAGGTCAAATGTTCTCGTGCCCTGAGAAAGTGAATGAGAAGTTTGAAACTGGTACCTGGTAAGAGTTTATTTTAACCTCGTCGATGTGGTGTTTTGAAGTGTTATATACTGTAGTACTTCATATAATACTTGATGATTGATTATATTGTTACCTTCGTGTGTGTGTGTGTGCAGCAGTAAGATGGAGCGGATAGATGACAATACTGTGATCAGGGCTCGAGGCCTTCCCTGGCAATCCTCAGACCAGGACGTTGCACGCTTCTTCAGGGGTCTCAACATTGCCAAGTATGTACCTCTAATTAAAGCAATTTTAATTATTTATTAATAATAAGCTACTTTGTATGATATAGTACATTTCAAAGCTGTGTTAAAAGCATTAATAGAGTGTACCTAACGATGGCAACGCACAAGGATTAGCCATTACTGATTTATAACATTTTATATAAATCTTCCAAATGGGACCATATAAATCATTGTGTGTGTGTGTGTGTGTGTGTGTGTGTGTGTGTGTGTGTGTGTGTGTGTGTGTGTGTAGAGGGGGTGCTGCTCTGTGCCTGAATGCCCAGGGCAGAAGGAATGGTGAGGCACTTGTTCGATTTGAGAGCAAAGAACACCGGGACCTGGCACTGCAAAGACATAAACATCACATGGGCTCAAGATACATTGAGGTGCATTTTATAAACCAGTTTTAGCTCATCTGGCCGAAAGGCAATGAACTTATGTCATCATGTGTTGTCCGTCTGTCTGTCGTCCGGCGTCGCCTACATTTCACGAAAATCGCTTCTTCTCTCTCAATTCTTCACCAGTTTTTATTCTTTTTGGCAGGAAGGTAGGTCTCCCTGGGTTGCATATAGCTTCTACCCAAATTTGCATAATTGCAATTAATAATGAAGATAATAGAGTAATTAAGCCCTAATGAGCAGTTTCCACGTTTCTTCTCCCTCAATTCTTCACCAATTTTGATTCTTTCTGCCATGAAGGTAGGGGTACCTAGGGTGCATATAACTTCTACCCAGATTTGCTGAATTACAATTATAAATGAAGTTATGAACTAATTAAGCCTTAATGAGGAGTTCAACAAAAATCCCTTCTTCTCGATCAATTCTTCACCATGTTGGATTCTTTCTGGCAAATATTTGAGCTGGACTGGTTGAGAGTAGAACTGCGCAAGGTGGCCCACTTTAGATCGTTCCTTCTGGACTAGACGGGGCCGGAGTGAGCTGCGCCGTCACTGATGGTCTCGTTTTACCTTTCTGCTTCCAAATTAAAATGTAATTAATGAACATTATATTTTCAGTATGCCATATTTTAATGTTAAAAAAATAAAACTCTTCCCGAAGATAAACTTGAGCAGTTGTTTGGCTGCTTTTATGATCTTCACTGCACAGAGATATACGGTACACTGCAACAAAGTACATTATGTCCTGGATCAGGGTTCACACTGGATTGCTTGCTGTTTTTGTGTTCCACTAGATGGCATCATTGTCTTATTACTGGAGCTTCCTCTGCATCTGCTCCATCTGGGTATTCAAACAGAAGTCATTTGTGACTCTGTATTCAGTAGTCATGAATAAATATTTCATAAGCAAAAGGTTAAATGCTCTTAAATCATATTTACTTTCAGTTCTCAGGATTTGAAATCTAATTCCTGTTTGGCTGATGGTGAGATTTCTTCTTGCTGTCTCATATATGAATGGGGTTTGTTCTGTCAGGTGGTTTGGGAACTCTGGAAAAACTTCACCGGCTGACAGTTGATCATAACCAGTTGATCAGCACGAGAGGACTCAGTGAAGTTTGCACGCTTTTGCATCTGGATTGCTCGTTTAACCACTTCAACCGTGTGGAAGGCCTGGAAAACTGTGCACTGCTCAACATGCTGGACCTGCGAGGAAACAACCTGACAGAGGTGCACAATTATTAACCATCCTTATCACTCTGAGCTCAGCATAAAAAACATAAACAGCTCTCAGGGAGTTAACCTGTCTTAAAACTAGAAAAGCACTCGGAGAGCGCAGACCTCCGCCAAGAATCCTTTAAAAAAATCCAGGATCCAGATGGTGATCCGGATCACCGCCAAAATTTAATGGATTGTTACTTGTGCCCAGTCACACTTCTGGAAAAAATTTCAGAGCAATCTGTTCATAACTTTTTTCATAATGTTGCTAACAGACAAACCAACAAACCAATGCTACCGAAAACATAACCTCCTTGGCGGAGGTAAAAAAAAAAGAAGTAGAAACTCTAAATTAAGTTTCTTGTACATGACTAATGTTCTTGTATGGCTCTGCAAGCAATGAGCAACTCCTTTGTGATGAACCTAGAAATTTTATTTGGGGTGGGAAGGAGTGGTGAGTTGTACGGGAGTGTTTTTAAATGTTTGTTATATTCAATTCAATACAATTTCATTGATGTAGTGGTTTTAACATTGGACATTGTCACAAACTTTTACAGAAATTAGGATATAGATATTAGATTTATACCTAATGAGCATTTCGGATACAAGCGGCCGAAATGAGTTTCCTTCGCAGGGTGGCTGGGCGCTCCCTTAGAGATAGGGTGAGAAGCACAATCACTCGGAAGGAGCTTGGAGTAGAGCCGCTGCTCCTCCACATCGAGAGGAATCAGCTGAGGTGGCTTGGGCATCTCTTTTGGAGGCCTCCTGGACGCCTCCCTGGGGAGGTGTTCCAGGCATGTCCCCCCAGGAGCAGGCCCTGGGGAAGACCCAGGACATGCTGGAGGGACTATGTCTCTAGGCTGGCCTGGGAATGCCTTGGTGTTCTTCCTGAGGAACTGGCCGAGGTGTCTGGGGAGAAGGAAGTTTGGGCTTCCGTGCTCAGACTGCTGTCTCCGCGACCCGGCTCCGGATAAGCGGAAGAAGATGAGATGAGATGAGATGAGATGAGATGATTTTAAGCAGTTTAAGTTACTTGATGTGTCTCTCATTGAAGGTTCTTAGTATGACTCTTTGTTTCACAACATACAAGTACACAACTCATGTGCCAGGTGATTTACACAGAGGCCAGTGGACCTCTATTGTCTAAATGCAGTCTCATCAATGCATTCTTTAAATTGTGTCATTTTCAACATTGTTTTGAAGATTTATCATAAATCTCATGAAATAACAGCTAGGCCATTTGATCAAATGTATCATTTTGGGAAAATTAAAGACACTTAACATTGTTATATTTCGTAGAGTAATGTGTGATCTTCCCATTGGTGCTTGAAATAAATTTATTTGTATATCCAAATATGATTCAACATTAAAGTTTTTTTGTGCGTTTTAGAAGTCTACTAAAACATATGGCATCTTTTACCAAATGAAAACAATGCATGCTCTCTCAAGATTGTCTCAATATTGCACAAGATCTTATTCATCCAGTAAATAATGAAAGCAAGGAAACGATGTTTCAAGTTTCTATTGCATCCCTTGGCAGCTGGCAGTGGCATGGGATTTGGCTTTGATAGAGTTTATATTCTGTGATACTTATGAATGATGGGCAGAAAGGGAGTAGCTATCTCATAAGGTTACTGAGGCTGATCATATGCTATTAGTGTCAGGTGCTGAAATCTGACTTTTATGTTTCATGTTTTCTCTACAGAGATTCACCGAATCTCCCTGCACAAGACATATATCAAGTCTGATTGAGTGCTTGGAGAGGTAAGACGCTGTATCGATCCATTCTATTGATGAAATGTGTTCCCTATTTTGATGCCTTTGAGTCATAAGAGTTTTTATTATAGGTTTTTTTTCCTTCTATAAAGGAAATTCTTGAAAACCCACTGCCATTCTGATTTGTGCTGTAATTCTACTGCTTTAGCGAACTTTGCACTCTGCACAGGTTAAGTTTTGTGTTTAAAACTTGGATGGGATCTTGGTTGACCCACTGGTCTATGAATTGGGTTCTGTCCTTACAGTTTGCATGAAATTGTGCATTAATTAAAGCTGAAGTGAGTGCAGTCATGCTTAAAAAATGGATGCTGTACTAATTAAGACAAAGCAGAGGATTCCTGCAGTTTCATCAGATTACATCACCACTTCCAATTAGTGCCAGGCCAAGACCAACTTCCTATGGACAGAAGGGGTCCTTTACGCCATGATTTATTTAATAACATCAGGTCTGTACCCAGTTGTTAGCCTTGAACCAGAATTATGCACATGCACACAGACTTTGAGCCTGAACCTCCCTGTTTTTTGTGTTCATGATCATGTTTTTTTTTTTTTACATTTGCTTTCAAACTCTACTCCTGCTACAATGCATAAAATGTAATCGATACACTATCCATCCATTATCTGTAACCGCTTATCCTGTGGAGGGTCACCGGCAAGCTGGAGCCTATCCCAGCTGACTGTGGGCGAGAGGCGAGGTACACCCTGGACAAGTTGTCAGGCCATCGCAGAGCTGACACATAGAGACAAACAACCATTCACACTCACACCTACAGTCAATTTAGAGCCACCAGTTCACCTCAGCTGCATGTCTTTGGACTGTGGGGGAAACTGGAGCACCCGGAGGAAACGCACACAATGGGAGAACATGCAAACTCCACACAGAAAGGCCCTCGTCAGCCACTGGGCTTGAACCCAGGACCTTCTTGCTGTGAGGCAACAGTGCTAACCACTACACCACCATGCCGCCCAGCTTGAACATTACCGCACATTTAAACTATCAACTGTTAGTCCGACCAACATGATGCCAAACAGACAAAAACTATGAACAGTTCCTATCTGGTCCTATTTCTGCATGCAACATGGCATATAGTCAAATGGGAGGCTTTGGGTGACTACGGTCACCTGAAAATAAATCAGAAAAACATCATAATGTGACTCAAGCTAGTCCTATATGAACACTGTTAGGACATGTTGTGCTTTTGGTGATAAATATCTAACATGATCTACTAGGAGCTTAGACATGACATTTTTTAGAGTGTGACGAATATTGTGACCAGGGCTGTATATCTCAAGTTTCAATGTGTTGTGTGTTCTGAAATGCTTATATGCTCATCACAGTTATAAAGACTGGTTATTTGATTAGCTGTAGCCTTCCTGTCATCTTGAACAAGTCTGGCCATTCTTCTCTGACCTTTCTAATCAAGAAAGGGATTCTGGCCACAGAACTGGCAAGCAATTAATGTTTTTTTGTTTTTCACACAATTCTGTAAACTCAAGAGACTGTTGTCTGTCATCCCTAGGAGATCAGCAGTTTCTGAAATACTCAAATCAGCCTGTCTGGCACCAACAGCTAGGCCATGGTCAAAATCACTGAGAAAGTCACACATATTCCCCCATTCTGATATTTGATTTGAACATTAACTGAAGCTCTTGGCCTGCATTTGCACATTTTTATGGATTACTTTGCTGCCACATGATTGGCTGTTTGGAAAGTTGGAGGAATGAGTAGGTGTACAGTTGTTCCTAATAGTGGTTAGTCAGTGTATAGTATAATGAGAACTGAATAAACATAAAAATACACATAGTAACTAACAAAATACAATAAGTTTAGTTATAATATTATTCATTCAGTTCTTAGCTTCAGTCTATATTTTGTTAATTAAAAAATAGCCTCAGTGAGGCTGTAGCTCATACTGGCAACTGTTGTTGTGTGTGAACTTGAAATCTGATCAATCTTGTAGGAGGAGTAGCAATTTTTGTGAAATTGCACATGACCCCTGTGTAGCCGCATCCATGGCAGGTGGCACCACCTGGTGAACAATTTGTGTTGGAGTACGTCTTTAGAGTCTTCTGGGTGAGTTTCAGTGAAAACATCCAAGCAGTTTACGAATAGTAGTGTTCAGTGTGACGAGTCACCCAAAATTTTCAAATGGTTGCACTACCATCTTGACAATTTTTATACATCCCACCCTGGGGAACATTCCTTATGAGTTTGATCAAAATCTGATCACTCCTGTAGGAGGAGTAGTGATTTTCATGAAATTGCATGTGACCCCCTCTGTAGCCTCATCCATGACAGGTGGTGCCACCTGGTGAACAACTTTTGTTGAAATATGTCTTTAGAGTCTTCTGGGTGAGTTTCAGTGAAAATATACCAGCAGTTCACGAAGAGTAGCATTGAATGTGATGGGTCACCCATAAATTTTCAAACTCTCATAAAATCGTAAATATGACAGATAGTGCCACCATCTTGACAACTTTTATGCACACCCACCTGGGGAACATGTATGCAAGTTTGATCAAAATCTGATCAATCTTGTAGGAGGAGTAGCGATTTTTGTAAATTGTGGACAGACGACAACAGACGGACGACACGTGATCGCATAAACTCAGCCTATGGCTGGATGAGCTATAAACACTTAAAGTTGATCTTTAGTAACTCTACCAGTTTTAGGATGATATTTACTAACAGTTTGTGTCTATCTTTTGGTGATAAAAGTGATTGTCAGGATTTACTAAAGACACGCAGTGAAAAGTTAGCAATAGAAAGGCATGGACATTTTTGTGGTTGGCCTTCTTTTATATGTATTTGTAGGCATTTCTCTTTTAAGCTGCAAAATTTGGGATAGGAGAGTATTTAAATGTATCATGCCACGTGATCTGCTGTTTGTGATAGTCAGTGTACTGCCAACTGCACTATTGTTGAACACCAAAAAGGAATGTCTTCATCTATTTTTTGCTTGACATATATGCAATAGTTGCCAGTAGAAGGAGGCACCACTGAGAAAAGAGAGCACATACTAGAAGGGAGAGAATTTTTTTTCACTCGTTAATTTATTTGTGATACCAGAAGAAGACATTATCAGAACATCATGATTACCAAACCATGTTATTCTTAATTTGCTGGAGGAAATCAAAGATGACATGGAGTCATGCAATACCTGCTACACCAAAACTTCTTGCAACCCTTTAATTTTTTTAGGAACCTCTGGTTCTTTTCGATGTACCATGGCTTCTGTAGCTGGGATTTCACAGTCTGCATTTTCACCTGCATTGTCCTTGGTCCGGAGGTCACTAATGGGAAAAGTGCAGGGGCATATAACATTCCCAAATGGCCAGGAGGCTCAAGCCAAGAAGTCAAGCAGAAGTTTCAGTCCATGGCAGGTTTCCCAAAAGTCCTGGGAGCAATTGATGAAACACCTGTTCATGACCTCCCCATCTAAATCTGTGCATGTGTTTTGCAACAGGAAGCACATAGACTCCATTAACATCCAGGTAGTGTGCAACTGCACAATGCTAATTACCAACATTGTGGCTAAATACCCCAGGTCCATTCACGATACCTTAATTTTCTGAAATAGCCACTTTTTTTTTTCAGAAAATGAGGGATGGAGAGTATGGTGATGGCTGGCTATTAGGTAAGTTCAATTTTTTGTTATTCTTTTTATTACAGCATGTTAGGCTTTAATATTTTAATAATTGCATTACTCCGTCTATGTTGAATGTGACAGTGCTTACCCTTTACAACCCTGGATCATGGCATTGATCTAGAACCAGAGCTCACTGTTAGAAGAGTGCTACAGCAAAGCCCACGTCAATACCCGAAATGTGATTGAGCATACATTCTCTGTGTTGAAAAGCTGTTTATGCATCCTAGACTGAACCAGAGGAGCACTTCTCTACATCCCAGAAAAGCCTACCAAATTGTTGTGCCATACTGCATGCTTTACAACATTGCAGTGCTCAGTGGGATGCCAGCTGAGGCAGATGAAGAGCCGAGGGATGGAGATGCAGACGGCATACATGAGATGTCTTTATAAGAATCTGTTTTTCATGAACCCCTAAGTTATACTGTTACTAATTTTGTAGTTGTTTTCTTGTGTTCAGTTGTTGATTTGATCTGGCCTTCTTGGATCTGGTCAAAAAAGACAATTTATCTATCCTACTTCATTTAATTTCACATAAGTGTCATAAGGCTTCATGTTGCCCTTCACACCAAAAAACTTTAAACCTACATGAAATCTTCAGCATAATGACATTCATATTTTCCTATTGTTTTTCATGATTCTGCACCATGGACAGCATACACTGGTGCTTGAAAGTTTGTGAACCCTTTAGAATTTTCTATATTTCTGCATAAATATGACCTAAAACATCATCAGATTT
>JAOPUC010000011.1:24915478-24929825 GCA_027564185.1 Cephalocassis borneensis
ATAGTGTTTTTATTTTCTAATCTGTTGACTGAGAGAGCCCTGCACAAAAATTCCAATGTGTCTGAACTGTTGGTTTAAGCACAAGTGGCAAATAAAAAAACCCTTGACCTAAATATAGATAATATAGATAAAAAATACACTCTAAAATCAAACAATGTACAAAATGTACGGTCAGTAGTTTAGTTACTAGTTTTCTTCCACTGAACTCTGTTCTCTTCTCTTGTGCTGTTTAGTTGAAGTGCACCATAGTGTGTGTGTGTGTGTGTGTGTGTGTGTGTGTGTGTGGTGTTTTTTGTTTGTATTCTTTGCACCCGATATACACAATGCGTATCTGGGTATTATGTATTGCACCGTGGTCCCGGAGAAACCACATTTCATTCCAATTTAACAGTATATTAAATATATAGAGGAATGATAATTTAAAAAAAAAACCTGCTTGACTTGCTTTGATCAAGGTACATCTTTTTGTTTGAGTCTCTGACCTGAAAACGTTGGACTCTAGTGTGAGTCCAAGTCAAGACTGTCTCCATAACTTTTCATCCATCCACCTTTACTTGAGGTAGCTGACTTCTGGTCAAACGTTGTGCGTGTGAAAAGAAAAGACAACATGATGGCTGTTTTCTCGGTCTGAGGATTAGGGAGTCGGTTGACAGGCTCTGAGGTGGCTGTGCAGACCAATTCTTGACCGGCACACTCTGGAGCAGTTGGGGCAGGTGTATGTTTCAACTGGGTTGGCTGGCTGAAGGCGAGCCACTCTCCTGTGTTGGCGCTTCTCTTCCGCCGCAGCTCTCCTGGCAGCTTCAAAGGCCTTGGTGCCTTCCTTGATGGTTGACCTCCATGTGGGATGGTCTCTGGCGATCCTTTCCCAGGTGGTAATGGGAATGTTGGCAGCACTCAGCTGGTACTTGAGCTGGTCCTTGTAGCACTTGCATGGCCTGCCAGCTTTCCTTTTTCCCCTCACTAAGCTCTCCGAAGGAAACAGCTTTGGGGAGACGGCTGTCGTCCATGCGGCACATGTGGCCTTCCCACCTCAGCTGTCTGTTGAGAGGATGGTTTCCACACTAGACAAGTTAGCCCATTCCAGCACTGTGTTGTTCGTGGTGTGGTCTTGCCACCTTATCCTCATAATGGTGCGGAAGCCAAGTTGGTGAAATTGCTTGAGGAGTTTGATGTGTTTACATTACAACACCCATTCTTCGCAACCAGAGAGAAGGGTCATCAGGACAGCAGCCTTGTACATGAGGATTTTGGTGGGCATGCAGAGAGAGTGGTTGTCCCAGATGCATTTCTGTAGCCTGCCAAAGAGCTGTTTGCTTTGGCGAGTCTTTTGTTGATGTCCTTTGAGATTGTGGCATCGTTGGAGATTACACTCCCTAGGTAGGTAAAATCTTCTACAACACTGAGTGGCCTGCAATCAATTGTGATGTGAGGATGGTTGTATGTGGCATCAGGAGCTTTCTGACGGAGAATCTCCATCTTCTTGAGGCTGATTGTCAGTCCAAGGGCACTTGCAGCTTTTGCAAAGTTGTTGACCTTCTTCACTGTGGGCTAGAAGGGTGCAGTCATCAGCAAAGAGTAGGTCTAGTACCATCTTTTCACATGTCTTGGTTTGAGCCAGGAGTCTTCTCAGGTTGAAGATGCTTCTGTCTGTGCAGTACCAGATGTAGACTCCCTCAGCCTGATCTTGTTTGGCCTCTCTCATGCTGAAGAACACAGCAAACAGCATGGAGGCAAGGACGCATCCTTGCTTGACTCCAACGTTGATGGGGAAGGTGTTGGACACATCTCTGCTCAGCTTGACTTGGTCTTTCTGTCCTTCATGCAATTGTTGGACAATCGTGAGAAGCTTGGGAGGGCAACCGAGTCTGCTGAGGATCTTCCAAAGGCCACTCCTGCTGACAGTATCGAACGCCTTTGTGAGATCAACAAATGCTGTATAAAAGCAGATGTTCTGCTCTCTGCACTTTTTTTGGATTTGTCGAAGCACAAAGATCATGTCGGTGGTTCCTCTCTTGGCTCTGAAGCTGCACTGAATCTTTGGGAGGTTGTCCTCAACAATTGTTGGAATCAGCCGGTCGAGGATGATTTGGACCAGTATCTTTCCTGCGATGGATAGCAGAGTCACACCTCTATAGTTGGAGCAGTCTGTTTTTTTGCCTTTGTTATTGTAGAGTGAGAATGACAGCATCACGCAAGTCTTGAGGCACAGATCCTTGTCCCCAGCAGGTCCTGAAGAATTCCGTGAGTTTTGCTTGGAGAGCATCTCCACCCAGCTTGTATACTTTGGCTGGTATGCTGTCCACACTTAGGGCTTTGTGGCACTTGAGCTTCTTTGTCACAATATTCACTTCTTCTTGAGTTGGTGTTGCATCGAGTTCTTCCCTGACTGGCTGTTGGGGGATTCTCATGATGGGATCTTCTTGGACTTGGTGCTTGTCTCCAAAGAGGTTCCCAAAGTGCTCTGTCCAGTGATGCAGGGTGGATTCCTTGTCAGTAAGAAGGGTGCTGCCATCTGTAGAGTGGAGTGGTGCTAACACACTCCAGAGTGCATTATAGAAAGCGCTTGTGTTGCCCACATCAGCATGATGTTGGGTTTTTTCAGCAAGGTTGATCCACCATTGGTCTTGGATTTCTCTCACTCTGCTCTGCACTGTGGCATGCTCTTCTGTATGCTTCTTTAGCCACTGGATCATTAGTATGACATTGTCATTTTTGTCAAACCAGTCCCTGTTCTTCCTGAAGGTAAATCCAGCAATCTCCTCTGTTATTGACTGCAGCATTGTCTTGAGGTTCTTCCACTGTGTCTCTGGGTCTGTCTGCACTTCATCATTAGGTCTTGTGGTTTCTGTTTTGGCTTGCAGTTTCTCTGCCACTGCTTGTTGAAACATCTCCCTCTGGCTCACGAGTCTCTCTATGTTCAGCCTCTTTGCTTGTAGACCTTTCTTCTTAAGTGAAGGTTGAGTGGTTAGGCGAAGTTTGCTTCTGACGAGGCAGCAGTCGGTGTAGCAGTCAGCACTGGGCATGACCTGGGTGTGAAGTACATCAGACTTTCTGGTGGACAAGGATGTAGTCCAGTAGGTGCCAGTGTTTTGAGTGTGGGTGTTGCCATGTGGTCTTGAATCTGGCTTTTTTTTAAATATATTTTTTGGGCTTTTTTCACCTTTATTGGATAGGACAGTGTAGAGAGAGGAAATGAGCAGGAGAGAGAGAGACGGGGAGGGATCAGGAAATGACCTCGGGTCGGAATCAAACCCAGGTCCCTGGATTTATGGTATGGCGCCTTATCCACGACGCCCCCTGAATCTGGCTTTTTGTTGAAAGACAGAGTTGGTAATGCAGAGTTCCTGTTCAGCACATAACTCCAAGAGCAGTCTGCCATTGTCATTGCAGCACCCCATCCCATGTTTTCCAAGTACTTTGGGACATAACCCATGTTCAGAGCTAACTCTTGGATTGAAGTCTCCCAATACAATGACTTTATCCTTTTTGTCCACTTTTCACAGGAGTTCTCTGAGGCCGGAGTAGAATGCATCTTTGGTGGTGGGGTCTGCCAGTAAGGTTGGAGCATAGACACTGATCAGAGTTGCAAACTTGTTTTCAGCAAGGGGAATCCGTAAGGACATTAGTCTGTCTGAGTGACCCACTAGTAGGGTTTCAAGCTTGCTTGCAATTTTTGTCTTGATCATGAAACCAACTCCTGACATTTTCTCCTCTTCTTGCAACTTCCAGACCAGTAGAGGGTGTAGCCTGCTGCATGCTCTGTGAGTGATCCTTGTTCGGCAAATCTGACTTCACTGAGTGCAGCTATGTTGATGTTGAGTCTTGCAAGTTCTCTTACTATGAGTGCTGAGCATCTCTGTGGGCGATTGGCTCGCTCAGAGTATTGCATCACACATACATTCCAACATGCAATGTTCAGCAAAGCTGATTTCTTCTTTCTTCTGTTGCTCATACCGCTTGAAAGGGATGCCTGTTGACTGTGGCCAGCCAACCATAGGTGTGATGAGACAAGCTTTCTTTGAGCCAGTTTTTCCAGGCCCTTCCCCATTTGGGCAAGCAGTGCTGTCCCTAAATAAGGCTTGCTTGGATGCTCAGGGCACTGCCGAACAATGCTGTTGTCTTGGGTCAGCACTGAACAACCTATACTTCTGAGCCACCTGCATGCATGGTTAAGGCTGTGGCTGCCAGTGCCACCTGCCATTTCATCTCTTCCCCATTGCTGCCGGACTTCTTCCCAACTGTGCTTTGTGAGTTTAAAGTGAAGATCAGCTCACGCAAACCAATCCCACTGTTTAGGTTGCATGTCCTTCCTCAGTGACTCAGTGGACTAAGACGGCTAAGGAAACCTTGTAGCTGTAGGTTTTGGGTCAGAGTGTCCTTCTCCTAGCCTTAGCATCAAGACACTGGCCTACAAGGCAGCAGGTGGTTTTATTATGGAGTGCCCTTCTCCTAGCCTTTGCCTAAGGAGGCTTACCCTACAAGGCAGCAGGGGGCTGATTGGTGAGTGCCAGGGTGTATCCATGCATTGGTGGGCCTGCACACTGCACCTCTGGGGCTCAGACCTGCTCTGAGATTCCTCACAGTTTGGCATTATCCATGGCATGCCAGCGAGGAGGCACTGTGAGAGGCTTGTTGTGGCAGCCATAAAACCATCAGGAGAGGGCTTTCACACTTAGCCTCTCTTTTCGCTCATGGAGCTAGATGGTGGCTGCAGCTGGAAGCAGAATGACAAGCACACAACTGCAACACTACAGCACACACACACACACACACACACACCCTGTGCATAAGCACCACACCACATGGAATCAAGTAGCTGTGGTTTGTTTACACTTGATACTAAAACATATAGCATCCTAGCAACCATCTCAAAGATGCATACAAAAAGCCCAAAAATTCCTACTTACCTGGGCATAAATGATACTAGATTTATCTTGTAATGCCTTGATCGCCAGATCTTTAACCCAGCCACATATAAGAAGTTGTACACCTCCATGCTCTGCCAGGTTTTCATCTGTTTGTCTGTGAAGAATGTTGTCTGCAGCACCAGATAGTTTGAGATGTTGGGGAACTCAACGGATAGATAATTTTTCAAATCATCGGAAAAATCCTTCTTTACTAGCATGTAAGGATATATCCCATTGCAAAGAGTAATGTTCTGAAGGTATCTTGGCCATGCATTGACCTCTAAACTGTGAAAATAGTCGGAGACAGTTTCACTAGCTCTTTGTGTAATGGCGGCCAAATTGATTTGCCTGGCCACCACTTCATTCACCAGAAGTAAACTCGCAAGCAAAAGTCACATGACTGAATACAACCTATAGTTTGGTGACCTGCCTAGGGTGTACGCTGCCTTTCACCTTAAGTCAGCTGAGATTGGCTCCAGCTTCTCCCGCAACCCTGATGGATAAGCAGTATAGAAAATGGATGGATGGATAGGTTTGACCTTGTAAACTTGTCTGATAACAGCAAAAACAAAAATGTAAAAAGAAAAAAAACCCGAACAATACCATTAAGAATCCAGCTATTTCATTAATCCACAGACAAAGAATGCCCTAGATCATGTAACCTCATTTACCACACCTGAGTAACTCATCAGATAATTAAGGCCTCCAAATGCCTAGGTTGGTGTGTTGGAAGAACAAACATAAGTTCCTTTCAGGATGAGGCCACCTAGAACTGGAGTCGAACAACTCTATATTGTTGAAGTGTGTGCCAAATGATGTGGTAAATTCATTAGGAGGAGTAACGAGTTAAAGAAAAAAAACATAAAAATAACATTAAAAATGGCATATTTACTTGTTTTAATTTTTTATTAAGTAGAAATTGATCATTAATGTATTTTAAAATGTAGCTTTCCCATTTCCTCCTGCTTTCGAAATGACTAGCTCAGATGTTGCGGCTCCAGGAAATGATGTATAATAATGATTCCAGAACAGGATGCCAACTTTACTATTTAAAAAAAAAAGATGCATGAGTCATCTAGTCTCTTGCTGGTGAGCCAACAGCCTCAGCGTCTCCATTGCTGTCACAATTGATTACACACACTGGATCCTCACTGCCAAAAATGGATTAACAAGACCCTCCCTCATCCAGAAGGCTCCTAAAAGTCATGGATGTAAAAATGGTGCCAAAAGAGCCTGGATCATGCATGCATTCTCTCTCTCTCTCTCTCTCTCTCTCTCTCTCTCCATTAATAGAAACAGCTGTGAGCTGCATGTCATTCTCTCCTCCATTTCTTTCTTTTGCTGTACTGTCTGTTTAACTGTCTGCTTTTGTTTCATATCTTAAGCAAATGTTTCCGAATGAATTTTTGCATCTGCACCGAAAGGGGCCACTTTAAGCTCTGGATACGAGAACCATATGTTGCACCCTACTGAGCAAATGTTTGGAATTCCTCCTGTTTGAAAGCAGCACCCATGAGCTTTGAGCAGTTGCGTTGCTTAGAGTAGATGTGACATACAGTGTGAAGAAACATTTAGCTGATTTGCCCAAAAAGCATCAATGCTCACTGTGATACTTCGTTTGTCACTTAACAGGGAACTTTTGTGAAAGCCTCTGCAGGTTAGAAAGTGTGGATGGGTAGATCAGTGAAAGTGATTATAGGAGGGAGATAAAAGTAGCAGTCAAATCAACCTATTTGGAAGTATGTTTTGAATTGGTTGGCAAGTTTCCCTTGTGACTCAGGTGAAGCAGGTGGCTTACCAATAAAGAAGATATTAATAATTGTTCATGGAAACAGATTTTTAAAATAAGGGAATGTTCCTGTCTTTTTAAATATTGAACCTTCTTGGACATGTTTTCAGCTGAAGAAGCAGGGCTGATTTTAGTACCTGGGTGACAGCCTTTTGGTATCTTTTGGTGCAGATGCAAATCTTTTTAGTTCCTGTACAAGAGTACCAGAATTGGCACTTTTCTGTGGAATTACTGCAGGACTGCTCATGACAAGACTTAAAAGGTAAAATTGCACTTCTTGCATACAGTGGTTTAAAGTGTCACATTAAAACTGCAGTACAAAATAATTTATCATTATTGAATCAAGATAGAAAGAAAATTCTCCAAAGCATGGTGTTCCTCAGTCACCTTAGTAAGCTTATAACTGATGTCTGTTTGTTAGTTAGTTAGTTAGTTTGTTTGTTTTTTGGGGGGAGGTGTTTGACACATGCCTCATCATGCATCATCACAGATACATCATTACATCCAGTGTCACACAGAGCCAATGGCAGCAACATACCTCAATAGCTAGCTAAAAGATAGAGTGGAGAAGCAAGTAGGGGTGTACTGTTTGTCCTCCACATTAGTTAACCAGCTAATAAACCATTATTAGCATTGTTAACCACGCACACACACAGTCATGCATATTGTATTACTAGTGGGTAGACACTAAGGCCATGATATGTTTCTGTACTCAGGATTTGGTGGTTTACATTTCAAATACTTCACCAAATTCCTTCTGCTGCCCACATTTGAAGACAGGATTTACTTTTGTGTGGTTAAATATTAGTCAGTATGTACACTCACTGTTTCACTAATGTCTAGGACTTGAAAGTGTGAATTGTGTAAACAAATATTGTAGTTTGTGGTTGGCCAGTTTGCTTTCCTCCTGCCTCTTACATACTGAGATACCAACACACACCTAACATAGACAGACAGGGCAGTGGTAGACTGTCAGACACAGGCGCTTTTGTTCCCACAGGAAAATCCCTCCATATCCCACAAAGAAACCAGGACTGAAGGCAAGCCAAGAAAGACATTTATGTTCCACAAAATACACATGAAAGCAGATCTGAGTGGATGCAGAGAAGGTGGTTGGGAACTGGGTCAAAAACTTAGTTCACGAAATAACTGAAGTGGTGAAGTGAGGGGGAGAGAGAATGTCATACGAAGAAGGGCCAATACTCACCTAAGACAATAACCAGGGGCACTGGAGCAAAACAGCAGCCCAAAATAAACTGGAGAGTATTCACAATCCATAATTTTAACAACATACAGCTCCACTGCTCATGAAATTATTGTAAACAGCAAAAACTCAACACACTTCTTTGCTTATACTGTAGCTTTTTAGAAAGGCTTTGAATGGGTGTTTGTCCCTACTGAATATTTCAGTGTCCTGAAGAAACGTGTCCTGAGGTCATGATCTCAAAGCTCGTAAGAGTGCAACTGCTGTTTCTAGATCAGTTTGAGAGCTTCAGTTAGTCCTTTTTTTTTTCAAAGGAAATGCTTCAAGACAAATTGCTTCAAGGTAAAATTGTAACTGACAAACAGGAAACATTCACTGTCCATAATCACTTATTGGATTCAGTGGAAACATACATTAGCTGTCAGGCAAGAGTACACATTGAAATTGAGGCCAGTCTAACTGCATCACAAATATAAATCATGGGGCACTTCAGTGTAGTCAGTCCACCTATGTGGCATGTTGTTGGAATGTGAGTAGGAACATTTAGGAAGCATTCAGAAAAGTCAGCACATGTAATACCTGAATCTCAGAACCAAACACCAGTTGTCCCAACCCTCCAAGTAGGCCATTGCCTTTGTCAAATCTGCGGAGCAGCCAAAATCCACCAAATGAACATCTGTAGGCATCTTGACCTCTGCAAGAAACTGGCAGCTGTTGAGGGACCTTGAACAGCAGCTACAGTTCCCCAACAATACTGCAGCCACCACCCTGCAAACTGTTCTTTGCCCTTTTGTCAGAGTCCACCTGTGCCGCTGGAGATGACCGTCCCATGGCAAGATCGCTTGGAGAAAGCCTTTGAAAGGAAGCTCTCCAAGGACTGATCAGTGAGTGTCAGCAGGCTGGATAGAGAGTGAGGTGTCTCGCAGTGGAGGTTAGATGTAGGGGATTTGCAGTTTGGGCACTGAGGGAGAGAGAGAAAAAGGACAGCCATCTGGACACCAATGCTGCAGAAAGGGCCTCAAGATGGCTGTGGCTCAAAAGAGGAGAGTCATGGAGCCAAAAGTAACTAGCCATCTGGACATAAGTTGGGGACTAATCATCCCCAGCTGGGTCACCCATAGGAAGGTGTATGATGTTGAAAGTCCTGAAACACCCAGTGATTCCAGGAACATGACTGAAGATGTGTCCAGAAGCATCAATAGATGTATGAACACAGTTTTATTTTTTTTACATCACAAAAGCCTGTAATATTAGCAGTGGCTAAAATTTTAAAAAGTCTAGGTTTAAAACATATCTTTTTAGTCAAGCAATTTGTTAATAGCTTTTTATTAGGTAAACGAGTAGATCTGGAGGGTCCTCAGGCATAGTGTGTTTTATTAAACTGAGCTGTATGAATGCTGTCACCTGCCCACACTCTCTCTCTCTCTCTCTCTCTCTCTCTCTCTCTCATGTGTTCACTCGGGTTTGTTGACAGTGGAGTGGCTGGCTGCATTATGTCCCAGGGCTCCCTCATGTCTGTGTTATCTTCTAGCTCTCCCTTTTTATGCTGCTGTCATAGTTAGTCTTGCGGGAGTCCCCACTTTCACTCAGCCCAAAATGTATACTGTTCTTAACCATTAGGTGACACCGGACATATCTAGCAACCTGTGTTTTCTCTCTCTCTCTGACAAGTTACATGTCGATCCTGAGACACCAGTGACACTGACATCTTCTGTTCTTCAGACCTGTCTGATCCATGCTGATGCCCTACATCTTGGCTGGAGTCTCATCACATCACTCCTGTGGAGGATGGCCCCACATGGACAGTCAAAAGATGCACTTAAAAGATTGCTCTGGACACCTTTTGCTATTATGGCTAAAGCCTAGGTCACAACCGGACGTACGATTTTTTGGCGGTGCGATTTTTGGCGTTTCCAAAATCGCTGTTTTTTTTGTTCATGGAGAAAGATGCGTGTTGGCCGTAAGTTTGTCTTGCAACCTGAAAAAAATGTAAGTGCCCGTAGAGTTTGTTTGACATGACAAAGAACCTCTGCAGCCAGTCTACGGCTCAAAAATCAGCATGTCACACGCGCGCCCTCCATGCATTTCTTGCGTTTTTTGCACGTAGACTGGCTGTAGGAGCACATACGGCCGGTTGTGACCGAGGCTATAATGTACAGCAATCCGGTCATTCAAAATCTCTCTGCTTTGCATTGGGGTCTTGCATCACCCTGTCAGTGTTTATTTCACGATAATGACTGGCTCACTGTCGATTATCCCTTACTTATCATTGTAACCAGACGATGATTTGATTTAGGTTATTGGAATTGAACAGTTTTATCGAATTGTCTAGATTTAGTTGTAGAACATACAACAGTGTATATCTAATGTTGGCTGTGTTTATCAGAATACAAGCAACCAAAAAGTTTCTCATGGGAGAAATACCTGGAAGAGACTGGAACCCAAGCAGCACCTGCTAGAGCCTTCAAACAGGTGAGCGTGCTCACATCAATGAATTGATGAATCCCTGATGTGATGTTCAGCTTTCTAACGGCAAAGCATCCACATGTTCTTGCTTTTCAGAGACCTCCACATGGCTTCCAGGTGGGGATGAAGTTGGAGGCAGTGGACAAACGCAACCCTATGCTCATCCGCGTTACCACTATATCCGACACAGAGGATCACAGGGTCAAGGTATACACCCTGCACTACTTTCACACACATTTAGTTCTGTAATAGCTTGAGGGAATTGTATCTTCACTTAATGTAATTGTATACTTTTACCTCCAAGTCAAGATGCCTCTGAGACAGCGAATCAACACGTGTAACATTTTCTCATTTGGTCACCAGCTATACTTAAATCAGTGTATTTAACTAGCAAGAATTATGTCAAGTTGGTTCTATTTGAATTATGGTTTTAGTACTGAACGTGCCCGAATTAATTTGTCCCCAAGTTATTTTTTTTATCTCTGGAAAACGGGGAACAGCCACAAAACATGCATCGTATAGTCGTACATGGTAGATTTAAGACTTTCACACGCATTGTAATTTTTTATATTATTACGGTGCCTCTGCCAAGGAGGTTACGTTTTCGGTAGCGTTGGTTTGTTAGTTTGTTGGTTTGTCTGTTAGCAACATTATGGAAAAAGTTATGAACGGATTGCTCTGAAATTTTTTCCAGAGGTGTGACTGGGCACAAGTAACAATTCATTAAAATTTGGCAGTGATCCGGATCACCGTCTGGATCCCGGAATTTTTTAAAGGATTCTTGGCAGAGGTCTGCGCTCTCCAAGTGCTTTTCTAGTTGTATAATGTTTTGTGTATTATGTGTTTTTTGTTTTTTTGTTTTTCTTTAATTTCAGATCCATTTTGATGGCTGGAGTGATGAATACGATTACTGGGTGGATGCTGATAGCCCCGATCTGCATCCTGTAGGATGGTGTCAAAAGACTGGTCATCCTTTGCAGAATCCCAGTTGTAATACAGTCACACATTTTATATTTCAACACACAAGCAGTATAATGGCTCATTTATACTCTACTATAAATAAGTATATGGATACGGACAAAGACTTCTGTCTGTACGCTGCGTTCAGTTTTGTGAACGCTTGCCAAAAACTAATGGATATGGATGAAACAGGGCAATACCGCCAGAAATGGTGGGGCAGTATAGGCAAAAAAATGGCAGAACTTTTTGAGGAGAGGTTGACCAAATTAGTAAGAAATTTAAAATGTGTATATGATGGTACTTTGCCTAGGCACAGGGACAAACAAGTCAAGTTTATTTGTATAGCGCTTTTGACAATAAACATTGTCGCAAAGCAGCTTCACAGAATTTGAATGACTTAAAACATGAGCTAATTTTATCCTTAATCTATCCCCAATGAGCAAGCCCGTGGCAACGGTGGCAAGGAAAAACTCCCTTGGACGACACGAGGAAGAAACCTCGAGAGGAACCAGACTCAAAAGGGAACCCATCCTCATTTGGGCAACTATATGACTAGCATTTAACAGTTTTAACATGAAGTCAGTTTCGTTGATGTTCTGACTCTTCATTGATGGAAACTTGAGTGCTAAACTGTTCATGGCAACTGCAGTCCTAAAGTTAGCAAGTCAGCTGTAGTCCTCAGCCATAAAAGCATTACTATAAGAGTTCAGAGCGTCCTCCAGGTGTGACTTTCAACTGTCCATATGGGGCCGTCCTGTACAGGAGCGATGGTTGGAGTCTCATCACAGACACAGGGCACCAGGATGAATCAGGCAGGTCCGAGGAGCAGGAGGTCAGCATCTTGATCCCAGGACTGACGTATAACGCAGAGGGACAGACGGGGGGTGGGTGGGGGGAACAGGTTGTTGGGTATGTCACCTGAATAACAAACAGTTGTTACAGAACAGCTGGGAGGAGATTGGACAGGAATTAAAGGTGAGAAACTTTTGATTCTGAGCGGCCCTCTAGTGGATGCACTGTTTAACATCCATGCCAGTGTAAAGGATGCAGGAAAGTATGTGGGCAGTGACGGGTACATTGTTTGAAACGGATGTATTTATTTTAATACATAAAGGGAGCATAAATGAGCCTTAAGCATACATATCCTTCTTCTTGCTTGCATGTGCTATATGTCTACATCTCTGTGTGTTGTAGGTTAAACGCTAATTGTTTTTGGTTGTTTTCAGCTGCGAGTGATCCCCAGGTCCCTCCAGGACAAGGCTGCCCTACTCCAGGATGCAATGGGGTTGGACACATCAAAGGACCTCGCTATGGAACACATTACACGTTAGTAACTGAAGTGCCAGGTTTCCTGTTTACCTTTGTAATCAACCAGATTGGACAAAAGGGAGCAATGTTACGTAGCATGGTATTGTAATAATGCCTTCAACAACTGTAACTTGTTTCTCAATACTTCACTGTGCCAGTCATGTGTTAATCTAGTAGAATGTTTGTTTCCCACAAGTCTTGTAATAAATAGGCCTTACAATTGGAAAACGATTTCATAATCATTTGTTACGCTTCATACACGTTAAATGAATAATACATTTAAAACTCATGTCTCTCTCAGGGCTGTCAGCTGTCCCTACTCTGAGCTGAATCTGAATAAGGAGGGGCTGCTGCCCGACAGGCTGAGCGGAGAGAGGCCGGCGACACTGAGCGGACCTTCACGGCACAGGCGCACCGAATCAGTCACACAGACTCCCTCTAGCACACCCACAGGCAGCAATCCTGAAACCAGTGACAACATGGACACCTCCTCACCAGCCAAGTAAGGGGTTGTGTGCTCGTACCAAAAAAAAGTGCAAATTAAAAACGTGCCTGATGCTGTGTCTAAGTGTGACTTGTATATTTTTGTCTACATTTTCTTTGCAGGACTGCCACTGCAGCCAAGTGCACTAAGCCAAATCAAGTGAAGCAAGAAGGAAATGGAAAAGGTAATTCGAGAAATGCTGGTTTGATTTACACTCTCCAAACAATCTATTCATAATACCTGTACGCATGCTCACTTATGCAATTATTCAATGAGCTAATTATGTGTCAGCAGCATAAGGGATAGCTGCATAAAAGCATGCACATGTAGGTCAAGAGTTTCAGTTAAAATTCAAATCAAACATTAGAATGGGGGGGAAATTGTGACCGTGACTTTGACCATGGCATGATTGTTGGTGCCAGATGGTGTGGTTCTGCTATTGTAGCCCACCCGCTTCAAGATTTTTTTTTTTCTGCTAGCCACGACTATAGCCTGCTTGTCAACTTGAACTAGTCTGGCCTTTTCTGTTCACTCTCAACAACCACAGAACTGTTGCTCACTTATGTCCTCACTAATTCGTATAATTCTGACACCATGATCAAAGTCACTAAGATGGCATCTCTTCCCAATTCTGATGTTTGATGTGAATGTTAACTGAAGCTCTTGTTAATGATTTGATGTATTGCAGTGCTGCCACTTACATGAATGTGCAGGTTTAAAGGTGTTCCTAATAAGTGCTTGCTGAGCGTATGTGACGTCTTTCAAAAATTAATTCTGGTTAAGTGCAGTAAATAAGATGCGTCCATCTGAGCCAATATTTGGTGTGTTTTTCTCTCCGTAGACTCTCTGCAGCAGTTCTTGCATGACTCTGTGTTCTGTGGCTGGGAGCCACCCAAGTTTCAGCACTGCTGGGAAAAACATGGTAAACTGTTACCTGAAGCACTGGGTCTCAGTGCAAAGACAGTGGCCAAGTGGAGCACAGAAGAGGTACGAATGCACTTTATTTTGCTCAGTATCATATGCTTGCATACTGATGTATTCTTGTTGTTATGCTATGGGTGGACAAATCACTAGCTCCGATGGCTGGGACTATTGGATTTCATGTCTGGGCTTTTTTTTTTTTTAATTCATACACTACCATTCAAAAGTTTTGGGTCACCCAGACAATTTTGTGTTTTCCATGAAAAGTCACACTTTTATTTACCACCATAAGTTGTAAAATGAATAGA
>JAOPUC010000011.1:25121327-25131897 GCA_027564185.1 Cephalocassis borneensis
TATAAGGTTACTAAAACCGAAAACGTAATTGAATAACACGTTAATTAAGAAATAAAGCAAGTTTAAAAATGACTTCGCTTCTCCTTTAAGTCCACTTTGATAAGTCGGTAACTGAGAAAAAATTCAGACTAAGTGAAGAAAAAATAAGAAAAAGTGAAGAATACTTCTTCGACTTGATTTTTCAAGGAAAAAAGTGGAGAATATTTTTCAGAACCCAGGAGGAACCCTGATGTTTACGTTTAATTTTAATGAAATTTAAAGAGTAAAACAGTACCGTACAGTGGTATAAACCTGCACTTTTATCCCCACCTATGAACATATAATCACGGTCTAGCATGTAGATTTATTTGTTTAACGTTTTTCGAAATCCTACATGATTTGGAGTCATTTCCTAGTGTCTCACACATTGAAAATCATACTTAAAGGCTTGTATTGTAACTGTTTAATTTTATTAGTTCCCTGATATAACTCATAATAGCACTTAACATGCAGAAGAAGAAGAAGTGTCGCTTTCAGAAGTGTTGAAAGAATTTCAAACCCTTTTCTCTGCAATGCTGTTGTTTTCCTAGTGCGCTAAGTGCAAAGACGCTTTCAACGGCACACCGATCAATGGCCGTCAGTGCTACCGGCAGTTCAATGTGGACAACGAGTGCTGCTTTGACCCAACATCACAGACCAACTGCTTCCACGAGCCGAATATCCGCAATCTGCCAATGGGACGCACGGTGTTTTTTGCGGCCCAGCCCAAGTTCACTAATGTGGACATTCGCGTCACGATCGATGTCACTTTCGGCGAGGTGGAGGTGTACGTGTCGAATTCCCATGACACTTTCATCGTGGATGTCGACCGCCAGACAGGTATACACACTATTAAAATCGCAGACGATCTTGCCTCCGTGCCCATCACTCGGGGAGACAAAGAGGTCCCTTTAGCGCTGTCACCGTTAAAAGTGAACGCAAATTCGTCTTCCTCTGCCATTCTTGGTCTGCACGCTAAACCGCACAGTACGGAACGGGAAGTGCGTGAAGAGCGAGCAGAGGGCCTCATTACGTACATCACAGTCTGGAAGCCACAGACGGTGCTGATTGTGCGTGGTGTGCGTGATCGTGTTGTCATCACCTTTCCACATGAAGTGCACTCGCTCAAATCCAGCCGCTTCTTCATCGCGCTGCGTGGTGTTGGTACAGAAAGCCATAGTGGAGAGTCGCAAGGCCTGCTTTTCCTGCGCCAGGACCAGGCGCACATAGACCTCTTTGTTTTCTTCTCCGTCTTCTTTTCCTGCTTCTTCCTCTTCCTGTCTGTGTGCGTGCTGCTCTGGAAGGTCAAGCAGTTCCTGGATTTCAGGCGTGAACAGCGGCGTCACATTCAAGAGATGACCAAGATGGCTTCGCGCCCCTTTGCCAAGCTCACCGTCTACTTGGAGCCTGATGAGCCGCAGCTCATCTATTTGCCGTCAGCTGGAGGAGGAAGCGCCGTCTCACTGGCGCATGTTAGGACAGGCAAAATAGGTGGCATGGTCAGTCGAGGAAGACCTGGAGTTCCGTCCTACAAGCATGATCCTGGTGTGACTCGCCACCATCACCACTACCCTACCCTCGGCGGAGGTAACAGCGGGCAGCACCTTTCCTTGCATTACCTGAATACGCATCAATATGTTCCCAGCTCTGCCACCAATCCAACATCACACCATCACCACCACCATCCAGCTTCGCACAGCAGCTACCAGCAGTTCTGCCGCTCTGACCCCTTCCTCTCTCAGCTCTTGGGCTTCTCCTACTCCTCCTTCAAGGTGGGACCCATCACCCTGGAGCCCACTGACGATGGTATGGCAGGAGTTGCCACTGTCCTTTTCCAGCTGCCTGGCGGTATCCTGGCACCTAACCGAGCTTGTCTGGGCTCTGCCCTGGTCACCCTGAGACAGAACCTGCAGGAATACTGTGGGCATGGGGGAGCAGGCACACATCCGGGGGTTGGCGTTGGCAGAAAGGGCATCCTGGGTCACCAACACCTTACCACAATGGCCATGTGAAGAGCAGGAGGAAAGATGGGAGAGCGAGCAATGGGCGGATGGGAATTTCAAGTGGGGGATGGCTAAATTAATACCATGTATAAGAGAACGGAGCAGGACGGACAGTTTCTGAAATCTCAGACGTGAACGTTCTTGAAAGGTCCAAGCTACTTGAAGAATGCCTGTGGGTGTTTTATAAGAGATGTATTTATTGAAACAGTGGAACAGGTTATGCGGAATAGATGTTTATTCTTGTACATATACATTCTTAAGTATTAAGCATCTTTAATGATTTATCTTCTGCCCTTTGTGGAAAGCTTCCTGTGAACTTGGCGGCTGCATTTAGGAAATGCACTACATGTTTTGTTGCTGCAGCCTCCCTTTGTCCTATATACACCATGAAGAAGTTGAAGTGACGCATCCTGTCACAGACAGAGACTTTGGACTGACGTTCTCACTGTGTTATTGACCATTGAGAATGATTGCCTGGTTACAGAAGCAAAATGTGCTTTAAAACTCTGACAATCTGAACTGCCATTTACAAGAAGATCATTGCAGCTGGTTCAACTGAATTAGAAAAAAAAAATCGACTATCTCCTAAAATGGGGCAGTTGTGTCTGAAACGAATGAAATATTTAATCAACAGACAATTTACTCTGAATAGACTAAAATGAACAGAAACAATGGTTTAAGGCTGCAGCTCTGTTGAATGGTGAGCCATGTGGTTAGTTTTACACACATTTATCCTGGCAAAAATTGCATTTTAGTGTTTCCGCAGTTTTCCCACTCATGGTATTTAAACATTTTGTTGCGATAATCATTTTGCTTTGTGTTTTTAGCAGATTTTGGCTTCTAATTGTAATGGGATTTATGTTGACTGGTGTGCTATAATGTTAAGTCATGGCCTACAAATGAAGGTAGCACCTGCTAGCTGGTCAATGCTCCAATGGTCAATGTTAGAGTGTACAGTAATGGACATGCTTTAATATTTAATACTATTTAAGAAATGGTCGATGCAGTCATGCATTTTAATCCAGCTAGATTTTGTTTACTGAACGGTATTTATTTCTAATGGTTTAATAATTGTCAGAAAAGGGCTTCTTACTGGAAAGTATTGAATTAAATCCAAATTGTATTCTGCAGCTTAATGGAATGAACAATACAATGAAAAATGTTAAGACCATGACAAGACTTTGTCAGTATTTCCTTTGTTTGAACTTTGTGTGACTTTTTCTAGAAGTTCAGAAATATCCTAGCTTAAAGACATTGAATCAAGTAGTTGAGGTTATTGTGTGTGTGGAGAATATGTGCATATTCTCCACATGGGTTCCCGCTCACTATCCAAAAACATTGGTGACACTAAATTCACCCTAGCTGTTTGTTTGTGTGTGATGTCCTGCAATGGACTGGCATTCCATCCAGGGTTTGTCTCTGACGTGTTTCTGGGATATGCTCCGGATTCATGGTGACCCTGACTGGGATAAAGCGGTTACTGTCAACGAATGAATGAATGTTTAATGTTGAAAAGCTGTACACTCATATATAACTGTGTTGCACCTTGTAAAAATGCCTCAAGAACCTCAAGCAGCAACAGCCTGGGCTGACGATTCAATTCCAATGTCAAAATATAACTGTCCTGGATTTATTTTGGTGCTGTAATTTAAAAAAAAAAGTATGTAGAAGGAGTTGAAGACCAAAACATGTACAGATGTCTCGAAATATGTGGATGCTATGTATTCTGCTCATGCATTCTGTGTATATACCAGTTTGACCCTATTAAACTTTAACTAATAGTGGTTAATCTTGTAACGTTGAGCTTGATTTATTTTTAAGTTTCAGAAATTTTGCATGAAGTTGCATGTTCATGTGTTCATTTGCATGGTGGTGCAGTGCTTAGCACTGTCTCCTCGTAGCAAGAAGGTTCCGGGTTCAAATCTCACAGCTGATGGGGGCCTTTCTGTGTGGAGTTTGCATGTTCTCCCCATGTCTGTGTAGGCTTCCTCCCACTTCAAAGGTAAAAAACTGGTGAACTTGTACAACACTCTGGATAAGAGTGTCTGCTAAATGCCTCTAATGTGATATTATGGAATCATCAAACGACTGAGACAGAAGTTTCAGCAATGCAACACTACTTCTCCCAGTCAGAACCTGGTTTTTCTTCCCCAGACAACAGAACCCAAAGCAAACAAGACTTTGGCATGTCTAATGTTTGGGGGATTGCAGTCCGTTGTCATAAGCAGAGTTATTTAAAATTTTTTCACAATACTATTGCTATTGTTAAAAAATAATCGAAGTTGAAATAAACTGAAATAAATTTGAATATTTTCAGTATACCAAAGATACTGTATACCCTAATGATGTCCTGCTTTGGCCGATTTCCAACTATGCAACCTGAGCTGTCATAACCGCATTCCCACAATGCAATGTGTTTATTTCATTTTCAAAATAAAAGCTTGAACTTGGTGGCAAAGAACGTAGGAGGCCATAATCCTAAATGTCAAGAGCCTGGCTATAATGCATTGTGTTTTCTCTTATAATTTCTTTTAATGCATTTAACAAAAAAAGTATTAATTAATTTTTGTCAACAAAACTGGTCAGTAATAGTAGTCTGCTTTTTAAAAATGTGTCATAGTAGCTATGTCACTTGGTTATCTATATCTTTCATCATCATTCAGCCACAAGAGTATTAATGAGATCAAGCACTGTTGTGGGGTGAGGAGGCCTGGGGTGCAATTGGCACTCCAGTTTATTGCAAAGGTGTTCAGTGATACTAAGGTCAGGGCTCCGTGCAGGCCAGCTGAGTTCTTCCACACCAACCTTGGCAAACTACGTCTTCATGCACAGGGGCATTATTATGCTGGAACATATTTGGGCCCCTTAGATCCAGTGAAGGGAAACTGTAATGCTACAGCAGACAAAGACATCCTATATAATTGGGTGGCAACAGTTGGTGGGTCGGTGGTCATTTGTCCATAAACGTTTGGCCATAATAGTGTATATGACCTAAATAACATGAATGTGCAAAATACAACTGTGCCCTTGACAAGACATCTCAATATGTAGAACATCAACAAAGATGGTCTACCAGTTTAGTTTGACCAGTTTAGCTTGACATTTGTCAACTGGTAGTTGGTCAGACCAAGCTGAATTTGCCACTAAATTAGTCTTGTAACTCAGACACTTAATACTGTGTTACGCGGTTTCATATGGAAGTGCATTGCATTCGCAAAAGGAAAAAAAATTAGACACCTTACATTGTAATTCTGAGTTTCTATCTCATCATTACAAGAAATGATCTAATAATTATGAGAAAAGATCTTGTAATAACAAGATCGGGATCTCAAAAGGAATTATGAGAAAAGTTAAGGGAGCTGAGTTACTGATAGGCTACAGACAGTAGCTAATGATGGCATTATTGCATTTAATCTGTTTTTATTTCCATCTCGGTTTCAGACACTGGGAAAGATTAATGTTACATAATGTGGATGGCATTAATATTAGTATATCAAGTTGAACCCAAATGGGAAATGCACAGCTGTCCTATCACACAGTTAACCTATCTCATATTAGTTGCGTTCAGAAACAGACAATTTTACTAGCATAAAAAAACTCATTTACTGAAAAATTCTCATCTTTGTAGGTCAGAAAGTACTGTATATACAGCCACAGCACTAACATTTTTACTCAAATATAAACCAAACACTTGGAACTTCTCAAGGCCCCCCATATAATCAAGAGACCCTGATCCACCAATCTCTGTGTCAAAAAAAGTTGGGACAGGGGCATGTTTACCACTGTGTTGCATCATCTCTACTGTTAACAATACTCTGTAAACGTTTGGGAACTGAGGAGAACAATTGCTGTAGTTTTGAAGTTGTCCCATTCTTGCCTGAGATACAATTTCAGTTGCTCAACAGTTCGGGGTCTCCTTTGTCATATTTTGCACTTCATAATGCACCAAATGTTTTAAATGGAAGACAGGTCTAGATGACAGGCAGACCAGTTTAGCACCCAGACTCTTTTCCTATGAAGCCATGCAGTTTTAACATCATCAGGAAGTGGTTTGTCTTGCTGAAAGAAGGAAGGCCTTCACTGAAAAAGATTGTGTCTGGATGGTAGCATATTGCTCTGAAACATGTAAATATCATTCAGCATTAATGGTGCCTTCCCAGATGTACAACTTACCCATGTCATGTGCACTAATGCACCCTCATACCATCACAGATGCTGGCTTTTGAACTGTGCACTGATAGCAAGCCGGATGGTCCCTCTCCTCTTTAGCCTGGAGGACATGGTGTCCATTAATTTTAGAAATAATTTCTACTTTTGATTCATCAGACCTTGGAACAATTTTCCACTTCGCCTCAGTCCATCATAAAAGAGCTCAGGCCCAGAGAAACATGGCGGTGTTTCTGGATATTGTTTATATCTGGTCTTAACTTGCATTTGTGGATGCAGTAATGAACTGTTTTCACAGATGATGGTTTTCTGAAGTGTTGCTGAGCCCACACAGTGATTTCCACTACAGACACATGTCTGCTTTTAATGCAGTGTCTCCTGAGGACCTGAAGATCACAGGCATCTAACGTCAGTTTTCAGCCTTGTCTCTTGCATACAGACATTTCTCTAGATTCTCTGAGTCTTTTAATTATATTATGTACCGTAAATGATGTGATCCCCAAATTCTTTGTAATTTTACATTGAGGAACATTATTCTGAATTTGTTGCACTGTCTGCACATGCAGTCTTTCACAGAGCAGTGAACCCCTCCCCATCTTTACTTCTGAGAGACTCCACCTCTCTGGGATGCGCTTTTTATACCCAATCATGTTACTGACATGTTGCCAATTAACCAATTTTTTTTCAGCATTACACAACTTTTTTCAGTCTTTTGTTGGCCCTGTCCCAACTTTTCTGAAACATGCTGTTGACATCAAATTCAAAATGAGCATATATTTTCAAAAAAACAATAAAAATTTCTCAGTTTCAACATTTGATATGTTGTTTTTGTACTATTTTCAATGAAATCTAGGGTTTCCATGATTTGCAAGTCTTCACATTCTGTTTTTATTGATGTTTTATATGGTGTCCCAACTTTTTTGGAATTGGGATTGTATTTGATGTGAAAATTTTCTCTTCTTGAACTCATAAAATCTGCATGATTTTACGCGTGGTGCTTCTGCCACATGATTGGCTAGTTGGATAATTGCATGAATGACCAGGTGTACAAGTGGATGATGAGTGTAAGTAAACCACAAACACACTGTTCTTCAGTTTGTTTCTCTGGAGATACTAAAACAAAGTGTTTCCTATCATGGATGGTTCCAGGTAGAATCCCCAAATAATAAGGTTATTATGAATAACCCTAAGAACTTTGCAGGAACATAGTTTTAAGAGTAAAAGCATCCGCAAGCATGCTCTCAACACTTTTATATATTGTCTTTGTGTGTGACAGGGGTCTTTCCGGTGTAGTCACTGCAAGTCAGGATTCATAGGAGACCAGACACAAGGCTGCAAGCCTGAGAGGTCATGTGGGAATGGGCAGCCCAACCCTTGCCATGCAAATGCTGAGTGCATTGCCCATCGGGATGACAATATTGAATGTGTTGTAAGGACTTCAAAACATGTTGTACTTACAAAGCTCTATGAATTGTACTGAAGATCTTATGTATTATAATTTATCTGAAACACTTAAATGAGACTAGTAACCCAAATCTTTGTATTTAGTGTGGCATTGGTATGGCTGGCAATGGATACTTATGTGGAACAGACACAGATATTGATGGCTTCCCTGATGAAGAACTGCCATGCTCTGACAGAATCTGTGCTAAGGTAAGAATAAACAGGTTCACAGAATATCTGAATGTGTTCTCCAAATCCAACAAACTCAGTGGAAGGGGCTTTGCAGGATAACTGTCTCACAGTACCCAACTCTGGCCAAGAAGACGCTGATCAGGATGGTATTGGAGATGCATGTGATGATGATGCAGATGGAGATGGGATCCTGAATACAGAGGTAATTACTTACTTTGGTCAAATCATGACCAAAACGTGTGTAAAGACTGGCTAAGGTACAGTACTTTCTACTAACACATTGCTCTTTGCTTCACTAGGATAATTGTGTGCTTGTGCCAAATGTAAACCAGAAGAACACTGACCAAGATGATTATGGAGATGCTTGCGATAACTGTCACTTAATTAAAAACAATGACCAAAAGGACACTGACAGTGATGGTGGTGGTGATGAATGTGATAATGACATTGACGGTGATGGTATGTTTGGCATGAGTGTAACCCTTTGGTTTATTTTCAGTTGGCCTTTTTTTTTATTTTTATTCAACTGAGATTCTGTTGTGTTCAGGCATAAAAAATGACAAAGACAACTGTGTGAAGGTTCCCAATGCTGACCAGATTGATCGAGATGGTGATAATGTTGGTGATGCATGTGACAGCTGTCCTTATATTCGCAATCCTGATCAGGTCTTTTTTCATGCTGTATATTACTTCAGTCTACCAGGAACATACTTTCTCTCAGAGAGAAACTAACGATCCCCACTTTTGCACTTTCAGATGGATGTCGATAATGATTTGATTGGTGATCCTTGTGACACCAACAAAGACAGGTATGGGCAAATTGTTGGATTTGATTTGACGGGTGATCCTTGTGACACTGACCAAGACAAGTTTGGACAAAATGGTTCCTGATACATTTGTTTCAGTCTCTGGCTGAGAGCTTGTTGCTTTTTTCCCCAGTGATGGAGATGGTCATCAGGACTCACGAGACAACTGTCCAGCAGTCATAAACAGTTCTCAGTTGGACACGGACAAAGATGGCAAAGGGGACGAATGTGATGATGATGACGACAATGACGGCATTCCTGACCTCCTTCCTCCGGGACCAGATAACTGCAGACTCATCCCCAACCCGCTCCAGGAAGATTGGGATGGTCAGTTTTAGCACCTTAGCTTGTCAGTCAAATGTTATTTTATAATCTGAAGCTCACTTCCCACATATATTACAGGGGACGGAATTGGAAATGTCTGTGAAAAGGACTTTGACAACGATACAGTCATAGACCCTATTGATGTGTGCCCTGAGAATGCAGAAGTCACCCTTACCGACTTCCGAGCATACCAGACTGTAGTGCTGGACCCAGAAGGAGATGCACAGATTGATCCAAATTGGGTGGTGCTTAATCAGGTCTGATTTGCTACCTCCTACTGTTAAAAAGAAACTGAAATTTGAGCTTATTATAAAGCAGCTAATAAACGTTTTCTTTCAAACAGGGAAGAGAGATCATTCAAACCATGAATAGTGACCCTGGACTAGCTGTTGGTAATCTACAAACAAAACTAAAAACCTTCAAACAAAGCTTTCAGAATGAAAACCTGATTTTAATGTATACACAAATTTAACCTTCTTTTGTTCTTGCATGCAGGTTACACAGCATTCAATGGTGTGGACTTTGACGGGACGTTTCATGTAAATACAGTAACAGATGATGACTATGCTGGGTTTATCTTTGGCTATCAGGACAGCTCTAGTTTTTATGTAGTCATGTGGAAGCAGGTGGAGCAGATCTACTGGCAGGCGAATCCCTTCCGGGCTGTGGCTGAACCAGGAATCCAACTCAAGGTACAATGTGGTTATATTGATTTACCCATATAAAATCAAAATATCCACTTGGCGGCCACTGGTTACAGATCAATGTACTGAATCTGCCATAGGATCCCATAGAAAATATAAGTCAATGGAATTCTTTCAGTGAGGCATCGACTGGCTTCAAATGAAATTTTGATGCAGGCTGTGCTATCTACCAAAAGCAGTTTACGTTAAATGAACGAACAGCGTGATACTGTAGTGAGATATTTGATCATTTGATTTGCTAAAATATTTCATTTCAGTGTAACAGTGAAACAGACTCTGAAGTGTCTGTCGACTATGTTCGAGAACTGGTGTTGAAATCTAAGTCAAAGTCTTGTATGCTCGATCCTGTGCCAACCCACCTCTTGAAGCAAGTTATCGATGTTTTGTCTCCTCCACTGACTGCTATCATCAATACTTCATTTTCATCAGGCATTTTTCCAGCATCCCTGAAGAAAGGTCTGATTTTTCCTTCCATTAAGAAAGACGGACTTGACTGTGATGAGTATTTAAGTTATAGACCTATTACTAATGTCACCTTCCTGTCTAAGGCACTGGAAAGAGTCGCCACTACGCAAACTCTAAATTATCTTGGTTTTAATCGTCTTCTCGCAACCTTTCAATCTGCTTACAGATGCTGTCATAGCACTGAAATGGCACTCTTACGGGTGTTCAACGACATATTTGCAGCTATCAATGATCAACATGAGGTGGTCTTGGTACTCTTGGACTTGTCTTCTGCATTTGACACTTTTGATCATGGAGTGCTGATATCTCGTCTGCATACCCGTTATGGAATCTCTGGAACAGCATTAGAATGGTTTCACTCCTACCTCACTGACAGGTCTCAACAGGTTGCTATAAAGGATTGTCTTTCCCATGAGGAAGCTCTTCAATTTGGTGTACCTCAGGGTTC
>JAOPUC010000011.1:26545985-26556886 GCA_027564185.1 Cephalocassis borneensis
GTGATGACCTGGCGACTTGTCCAGGGTGTACCCCGCCTTTCGCCCGTAGTCAGCTGGGATAGGCTGCAGCTTGCCTGCGACCCTGTAGAACAGGATAAAGCGGCTAGAGATAATGAGATGAGAGATAAGATATCTTATTACAGACTAGCGGTTGCAGTTTTGAATTCACAAGAAAAAGGGCATAATAACTATTACTTTGTTTCTAAATTGCTATCTATCTATGAATGAGGGTCACAGCATTGCATGAGTTTAGTACTTCACAACATAAATACACTCAATTCAATTCATCAGCTAATTCTCAAGCTGACTGTGATGCATTAATGTAGGGAAAATCTCTGTCGGACAGTGGGACAGTTGTGTGGTAGGACCCGAAATATGACACTCGCTTTTGGCACTCACAGTAGTCTGAAAACAGCAGTACAGGTGTGTGAGGTATGGGTGATTGCAGGCCAGAGCCAACACTCGCTTCTCGATCATGGTGGACTCCACATCATCATCTTGGAGTATAACATCTTTCTTCAGCATCTTCACTGCATACACTTGTTCTAAATCACTGTTCAAGCGAGCCAGCATCACCTGTACACATGTGCACACACAAAGTCAAATACACTGGGTTTCAATGGAAGCAAAGATCAGTTCTCATTGAACAACAGGCATGTTGTGTCCTGCCTGGATAGAAATCAAGTATACCATGCACTGAGAGGCTCCGGTTGAAATCATGGATTCTCTTCAGTGACTTGCATAGTACTATTTTCTGAGGGGTGGAGCCCTGACCACTTTAAAGTAACGTAATAAAGTAATGGTTTAATTACCATAATTACAGTTTGTTAAGATTGAATCTTGGCATAAACTCACTGGAGGCAGCCATGTTTGTTGTTTATGTTGGTGCGACCTTCGATCTGCGCATGTACAATGTACCATGCTATCACCTGCCTCACTAGGCATGATCATGATACGTAGATATACACACACAGAAATGCGACTGTGACTGAAGTCGGCCGTATAGCTTGAAATTGTGACTGACTCACACTATATTCATTTTTTTTTTATTTTTGATGTCACGAGATACATTGCTTAATCAATGGTGGAACTATTATATGTCATATGAGCCATTCTTGGCCAATCCCTGCACAGGAATTTTTTGATGAGGAATATAAAAATATATCTGAATGTTTATGCATGGCTTGTTCATATGATGATTGAGAAATCTCCCAAAGGGGTGGAACCTCATAACCAACTCCCAGTCAGTAAAACACTACTGAACATGTCTGACATGTCAAACTTAAAGCTAGACTGCTTTTCCATTTCATAAAATCGGTGAAACTTAGTTCCCTCTGAAATTTGGTCATTGTGATGCATGTTTATTTCTGCAATATCTCAAAAAAAAAAAAAAACCCAGCCCATTTTGTGGCTGGGAAGTTATTTAATTTGAGGGGATTCCTGAGCAAATAATGTGCATGAAACCACTCGCTTCGCACAGTCAAGCAAACAAAGGAAGTCTGTCTGCGCATGCACAGGTTTAACTTCTTCTTTTCCTTCTTCTTTTGGGTTTTACAGCAGCTAGCATCCAGTGTTGCATTACTGCCATCTACAGGTTTACCTTGAGCATGCACTGATAGTTACATCAATCTGTTGCTAAATGAACAGCTGATCACACCGAGGTGCTCGCTGACCGCTGATATTTATTAGTTTGGTCCTGCGTTTCCTTTCCTTCGCAACATGTCTTTTCTTCTCACTTTCCATTACTGTAGTTAGTCTTTCATGTTTCATTCGCAGCCTCTGTTTTTCTCTCCTGTTTCAAATTTGTATCCCATAATGCCTTGCGCAAACGGGGAAAGCCCACCATATGATACATGATGTAGTATCTTGAATTGGGTCATGGTGAAGTAGGAAAAAATAGTGGAGAATTTAGGGCCATGTGGCCCTAAATTCATTAATTGTTCTATTTAAAAAATAATAATAATAATGAAATTGGAAGTTTGTGATTCAAATTCAGTAGCTTTCGGGCCACTAAACAAAAATAACTGGGTGTCAGGGAAACTTCTTTTTATGACCTACACTTGAAAAATCTGAAAGGCAGTCTACCTTTAAACATGTCTGTGTTAGTCAGACTCACAGAGTTTGCAGTAATCAGCCAGTAACTAAATCCATAATGTTTTACACTACTAGCATAGCTTATTTTATCATTGTACAGTAATTGGTAAATATAGTAAATAAACAGTAAGAATAAAGTTATGTTAGATTACCTGCATTTGATTTTTGATAATTTATAGGTGTATGTGTCTAGTTGTCACTACCTTCTTAGTGAAATTCAGCTAACTAGTTAGCAGCTTAGCTGCTTTTTAACACGACATGACAGACACAAATTTTTTTTTTTACCTGATTTTGGAAAAAGTTTGATGTTCTTACTTATCAGGAGTGACTAAGAACTAAATAGGAAGTCAGACCAACAGATAAAACAGACCACACACAGACATGTACTTCAATAATAGACACCTGTGCTTCTCCTATTTTAAAAGCCACCAGCCACTACTAGTTATGGTATATTATTACATGAGAAAACACAAACACTTTAAGAGAGGAACAGAAATAAATCACACAATCCAGATCAGAAATATGTGGATGAGTGAGGTTGTCTGGATATAGTTCAACAAGGTCAATATATGAAAAATAATTATTAATTATTAATTAATGATCATACTATTCACTTCAAAATAAAGTTATGATGTTTTCTGTATTCTAAAATATATAAATGTATAGCCTTTAATGGTGGCACGGTGGTGTAGTGGTTATCACTGTCGCCTCACAGCAAGAAGGTCCTGGGTTCAAACCTAGCGGCTGGCGAGAGCCTTTCTGTGTGGAGTTTGCATGTTGTCTGCGTGGGTTTCCTCCGGGTGCTCTGGTTTCACCCACAGTCCAAAGACATACAGTTAGGTTAATGTGGGGTGGCCTTGGGCTGAAGTGCCCTTGAGCAAGGTACCGAACCTCTGACTGCTCCCCAGGCGCTCTAGTGTGGCTGCCCACTGCTCTGAGTGTGTGTGTGTGTGTGCGCGCGTGTGTTCACTGCTTCAGATGGGTTAAATGCAGAGGATGAATTTCACTGTGCTTGAAGTGTGCATGTGACAAATAAAGGTTTCTTCTATAGTGACCTATATAGTGAGTAGGGAGCGATTTCGGACACAGAGTAAGTCTGAAATTGTTTCCATGGAAACATGAAAAATTTTAATTTCTCAAATTTCTTAGTATGGAAAGGCACATCTAGATCACCTTGTTAACATGTATACCAAGTTTCAAATCCGTATCATAAATAAGTTTTGGATATATGCTCCGGAAACAAACGTTGATCTTAGAAACTAAGTCAAAATCTATTTTTTAATGTAAAAATTTGAAAAATACTTCTTTTTTTCCGAAAATCCAAAATAGTAAAAGGCACCAGTTCACGTTGCTTGATATGTATACAAAGTTTCATGAAGATATCACCAGTAGTTTTAAAAAGATATGGCCCAGAAACGAAAACGTGACTGGATGGACCGAACCCGTTTCTATATCCCCTGCCAAACGTAAAAAGAAACTTACGCAGTAAAGACGTTGAGTGCGTCAAGTTTCACATTACTACAAAATGTTCCTTTATCACAGGTAACACATGGTCAAATAACGCATGTTAAACTATTAATACTTTGGCTTCAAATCAGTTCTGGAGACAGAGAGAGAGAGAGAGAGAGAGAGAGAGAGAGAGAGAGAGTGTATCATAGTGAGACTTTATACACAGATTGACAAATTCTACAAGCTACAGTTGCCCTTTTTCAGCTAGAAACCATAACAGGTGTCAAAACCGTTTCTAACATCCAGTCACTATGAAATACGTAACACAAAGTTCTTGCTATTATTAACATTATTAACCCTTAAGGGTCAATAAAGAAAAAATAAAATAAAGATGAAATTAAAAAAGTGAAAGAAGAGGAAAGAACTTGATACGTGAGACTATAAGAATAGAAATGATGAACTGAAGTGAGCAGAGTATGCGTGTGGACTTGATTTACTTTTTGTCACTGTAACGTTACCCAAAAAGCTCATTGCAATTTATATTCAAGTGTGTGTGTGTGTGTGTGTGTGTGTGTGTGTGTACCTGTCAGTGTTGAGAAAAGGAAACTGAAGTAATCCATGTCCCGCACTGGCACATCCTGCGAACTGCTGGACCAGCCACTTAAAGGAGACCTGCACAAGACCACACACACACACACACACACACACATTACTGCGCAGTGGTCCAGCACTGATCTGCTCTCCCGTTACAATGTGCCCCACTGTGCTTGTGTGTGCACTGAAAATGTCAATCTAAAAATACCAGACACCTGAGATTCCCCCATTTCCTCTAAGAACACATTTAAAAAGTGGCCAGTGTTAATATACGAATGTTCACACATGGCTGCGGAGAACACGATCTGATGCACAGAACCCCTATCCTTACTTTACCTCCGCTGGTTCAACTAAGCACACGGGTGGATTTTCCTCGCTGGATTTTCCTCCAGAACCTTCTTGAACTAGACGCCATCCAAATCGGACCAGTACTCAGTCCTCGAGTCTCCGAACGCATTTTAACATCGAACAGTGAGAATCAATTACTGCGTTTTGACTTGAGAAGGGTGTTTTAAGTGATTTCCCCCCCCTCCCAATCGCATTTAATTGAATCAAGTCTGTGATAGTATTATTATTAAACTAGTATTTTATTAATCAGTAGTTCTTCGGTAACAGAATTACATTCGCAGCAAAATGTAACTTTTTTTTGTTGTTGTTGCAGTACTCAAAATAATGGTATTAAATAATAAAAAAAAATTCATACTGTAATGTGGTGCCTTTTGACCCTAAAAACGCATCCACGTTTAAAGCTAGACGGCCTTTCGATTTCATAAAAATGGTGAAATTTAGTTCCCTCTGAAATTTGGCCATTGTGATATATATTTATTTCTGTAATATCTCACAAACCATCAGGCCATTCTGTAGCTGCGAAGTATTTGATTTAAGAGGATTCCCGAGCAAATAATGTGCCTGAAAAATCGCTTGCTTTGCGCAGTCAAGCAGACAGAGAAAGTGCGCAGGTTTACCACCTTCTTCTTCTTTCGGGTTTTACGGCAGCCGGCATCCACAGTGTTGCATTACTGCCATCTACAGGTCTACCTTGAGCGTGCACTGACAGTTCCATCATTCTATCGCTAAACGAACACACCGAGGTGCTTGCTAACCGCCGATATTTATTAGCTTGGTCCTGCGTTTCCTTTCCTTCGTATAGAACATAACGTCTTTTCTTCTCACTTTCCGTTACTGTAGTCGGTCTTTCGCGTTTCATTTGCGTCCTCCATTTTCCTCTGCTGTTTCAAATTTGTATCCCACAATGCCTTGCGTGAACAGGGAAAGCCCACCACGTGATGCATGACGTAGTATATTGAATTGGGTCATGGTGAAGCAGGAAAAAATAGCGGAGAATTTAGGGCCACGTGGTCCTAAATTAATTAATTATTCTATTTAAAAAAAAAAAAACGAATAAAATTGGAAGTCTGGGATTCGAATCCAGTAGCTTTCAGTCCACTAAAAAAAATCAAATAATAATAATAGCTGACCTACACTTGAAAATTCTGAAAGGCGGTATAGCTTAAACTCTGAATGCAAAATCTTTTATGAGGAAATTAAAGTCAGTAACGGAATTACGTCAGAAAAAAACCGAACTTTCATTCTGTAAAATTCAAACCAAGATTTCTCTGAAGTGACATTGCTATAACTGGGCTGATGATTTTTAAATATGATTTTCAGTACATTTTGCCTTGGAGCCCATACTTTAGCAACATCACTGAGCCGACAAGTTAAGGCAATATAAAAAATTTCATAATTTTGTCCTTTCTGCTGAAGAATTGCCCTGATATACAGTGTTAATTCATAACACAGCATTATCAAGTTATTATACATACCTTTAACTTCTTATTGTTATTAGCTCACGTGAATTGAACAAGTTTAATCCAAAAACAATAAATATAAATTAAATAATGTCTACTTGGACCTAACGTGGTCTGTTGGTGGAAAGTTGGCTCTGATAAATAGCTAACTGGACATGTTTGAATAATGAGCCTAATATTTATATGGTCATGAAATAAATCTATACTGAGGGGCCTGCGAAATTTATTTTACAGTTAAACACTGGCTTTTGCATTGGATATGCTTTTACATGGCTATGCATTTTGCAGCTGCAGTATTTGGTTTAAAAAAAAAAAAAAAGAGGGTAAAGTAGTCGTTTGTCTTTTATTCTGATATCTATAATTTTTTTTGTTAATTGTTCTTACCATATTGGCTTCTGCAATCTATTTCCTTTCAATTGCAACTGTAAATAAACTGAATAAATAAAACGCAGCCCTAAAAAAAAAAAAAAAGAAAGAAGAAGAATCCTTATTTTCTTTAACATGTTAAGAAGTAAAAAAAAAAAACCAAAAAAACAACAACGGAAACGCTGACATGTGCGTTTTAAAACAACTTAAAAAGACCCAAACTGCCACTTTACTGGATCGCTGAGATAATTAGAGAACCGTTTCAGAGTCATGCTTTTCTAGAAAAAGGGAAGAAATTTGAGTGAGGCTGCTCATGCCTCTGTGTGTGTGTGTGTGTGTGTGTGTGTGCGCGCGCGTGTGTGTGTGTGTGTGTGTGTCTGTCTCCATACGAGTGTGTGCTGCACATTCAAGGACAATATGCTCACTGTTTCTGCTAACCGCACTATTTTAGATTGGGCAGTGGAGGAGAGTGGGATGAAGAAATGATTTCAATTTGCATGTGGAACCAGTTCATGTGATGTGTTCAAATATCTCGACCATCAATCATGGGGTGCACACACACACACACACACACACACACACACACACACGACAGGTTTCTGTCCTGTTCAAATGAAGCTATTACAGCACTCTAATGTGTTTCATTTATTTACTGTATGTGTCATATATTAATGAATCTCATTAATGCATACATGTTTTTTTTTTTAAATGGAGGATCTATAGATGAGGAAAAAAATACCTAACAAATTTTAGAAGCTACAAATAATTTATTTTCTCCAAAGACTATGGAGAATCTCAATGATGCTCAATGGCTTTCTTTGTTCACCTTCACACTATTCATCTGGACGTAATTCTCTTGTTGTGAAATAACTGAATCTTGCTGTTATGGCTGCATGATCCATATAAACCAAACGCATCGAACGTCCACTGGAAAAAGCTGACGTGTTTAATTATTCAGCAGGAAACGTGACGTCTGCGTACAGGCCCGGGTGCTGCTGTAATCGGATTTCTATGTTGCGTGCATTTTATAATGTAATGAACGTCCATCAGTTCATAAGCATATGGACTGTACAATGGTCACATAGAGATCCATTTGCACAGTGGTTTTACATCCGGGCTTTTCTAATAACTCATCTGGGCCTGGAATTAAATTAACCTACAAGGTACACGGTGTAGGACGTCCCCAGTGAAGTACAGGTGTGTGTATGATCTATATTCTCTTGTACAATTTTTTTACGTTAAAATATACTGTATTATGCTACACCGGTATAAATTAAAACGCCACCACAAATGATTTCTAGTTGTCACACTTTATAAGGAAGGAAACGAGATGACCTATCCCTCCGGCCCCTACGTGAAACCCCACTCCAAATTTTCCTAAGCTGAATTGGTTGCCATGGAAATACAGAAAATCATAGAAATCCCAAAATGTCAAAAGGCACAACTCTTAACATAACTGTCAGGTTTCATGAAAAAAAAAATCCTAATAATTTTTAGTTATGCTCCGGAAATTAAATATTTAGACAGACAGACAGCTATAGCCCCTGCATTATATGTTGGGGGGTGGTGGTGGTGGTGGGGGGGATTGGAGAAAAAAAAATGGCTTGAACATTAGGAAGAAAAAAAATTTTCCAATTTTTTTCCGTACAGTATTGTCCACATCTGTCGGTCAAACAATATTCTGGAAGCTTTCCGGGTGTTGAAATGTTAATGTATTGTTTGAGATAAAATGGAATAAAATTTTCACTAGATTTTAATTTAAAGTCCATGTACTGCACCTTAATGTTTTATTACGAATAAAGAAGTCTATGGAAGACTCAGATTAAGATTGGAATGCTTAAAACAAAAAACAAACAAAAAAAAACAACGGCTTGTTAATAATTTTGAAATTTATACAATCATTGAATCCATAGCATTGGAGTCTTTGAAAACCCAGATAGTTATATTATTTATTGAATTAATGAATTTAACTCAAGTAGCTTTATTTCAGTGTTTCAACATGTCACATTTTTCCAAAATAAAAACCAGCCATAAATATTCCAAAATCATCCCTTTTTCGGATATTCAAAAACGATTGTGCTTGAATTTAAGCAGTTTGCACTCAATCAATCAATCAATCAATCAATCAATCAATCAATCAATCAATCAATCAATCAATCAATCAATTCACAACACTAGTTAAGCATCTGCAATTTCCAGGGATAGACAAAGGAAGTCAATTCTGGAATGAGAGACTGTGAACTGGATGGATATCGGTTCATTGCTTTCCAAACCCGGCTGCATTTGCTTTTCACAGAGTAGCCCAGATTGGAATTTGGGAAAACTGAGTGGGGGGAAAAACCAAAACCTATTTGAATATAGAAACTTTTTTTTTTTAAGTGTGAAATTTAACGTGAATTTCTAAAGAATGAACATTTCAAGGAGGTTAATTCAAACACAAATACATACAGATGTGTGAACGTATTTCTACGTCATGAATTCAGTGATGTTTAAATTTCATTGTTGAAAATACAAAACTTTTAATGTTCAAATCTTTGTCAAATCTTTTTGCTCCCACAATATTCCGATCTCACACTCTGCATTCCCAGGATAATCTTCACATCCACTGCAACCCTGATCAGGTTGAACTAATCATTTTTTAATGTTAAAAGTATTAATACTACTACTACTACTACTAATAATAATAATAATAATAAAAAATGGTAATGATGAGTAATTTGTTATAAACCCGCCATATATTATCTTTTTAATTTAGTGAATTTAATCTGAATTCAAACTTTTCTCGAGTTGAAACTCCGTGATTTCCAACCCTCACAAAAAGCAGTTCAACTTCTTTACCTGATATTAGATCATTTACATATGTTCACTCAAAATACCAAACAAAATTAGCCTTTTCTTTACTAATACATGATGAAGGCCGGCACAGAGAACTCTTTTACCACATCAAGCCTTGTTTACCGAACACGACTAAACTTCTGCATGTGCTTGACGTACAGACCTAAGCAGTTATTTCACTAAACAAAGGATCCTAGATCATTATCAACAAGCCACTACGCAAACCATTTTATCAAATTATTCTCCCAGGCAAGCTTACGTCGTTCTTCATTACGAAAAGTCAACTTTTTTTTTTTTTTACCAAAAGCTGGAGCAAGCTCTTAATGCAGAACACAGGATCAGATGTTAGATGACAACAATTAACACTTAAGAGCAAGTTTGTGTTATGACTTGAAATGTTGTAACAATTATTTAGTTAAGTAAAGCAAGCGATGTGTGAACAGGATACGGAGATGCATTTCAGATTCTTGGGAGGATTTCGCAAACGTGTGCTTAATTTTCACTGATTGACTTGAGTCAGATTTAAACAGTTGTCTGGATCAGAATTTTGGAGCCACTTTTCTTTTTGTTCTTTGTAGAAAACTTGTTTGAAATTACATTTGAACAATTCTAAGTGGATTTTCAAATAAAAAGACAATGACAAAAATACTGTACATCTCGACCATGAATTGAAAAATAAAACACACACTGAACATGGAGAGAATAAAGCGACTAAATTTCTTTTTATAATGTTGGTCGTTGGTTACAGAAAGACTGCATCCATAAAAAATACATTTTATTTATTTTAAATCTTCAGAAAATGGAATGAAGGTATAAACTTTTTCAAATCGAGCTTCAAGTTCATTTTAATACAGAATTACAGAAACACTCCTACGAAGTCTTAGGCGCTTAACTCACATGAACGTTACAACTTAAGCCTGCTACCACTATATCGACAGACAAGTGTTGTATTGCTGTATTTTGCTGGCATGGTTTTGGGTCGACTTGTCCCGAGAGCAAAGCGTCGCTGCAAATCCTCACGAAGTCGTTCTTACTGATCAGCTTTGCCCTGTGATGAAACGATTCTCTCCCGATGAGAGCGGGCTCTTCAACGATGACCCCGCCCCATCCGCAGGGGTCAGTGAATAGTTTGAGGAGCATGAAAGTGATGTAAAAATCACATGCCATGGCTTTTACAGTCACCAGACAGCAAAAGAATTGAAGACTTCTGGGAGATTTTGGACTGCTGTGTGTTAGACAGCGCTCTCTAGCACCGTGATCAAAGCGTCAAGTGAGAGAATACCGTTTAGAAGAATGGTGCTCATAGTTGCAGTACAGTTTCACAGACTTGTGGTTTAGGATGTGGTCAGGGGTTTGAATGACCCCACGGCATGCAGTGATTGCCAAATATAAAGGGACGATGCAGTGTATAAACGGTGCAATACTGCCCCCTACTGCTTACACAGAATGGCAACCAGTAGCCATTACCTCTTGTTCCCTTATTCCTGTTTATGCTCTATCCTCATCCTGGTGAGCAAACAACCCTGAGGAACTGAAGTGGAGAACACACACACACACACACACACTCTCTCTCTCTGTGTGTGTGTTCGCAGACAGAGCTCCCATTAGAATTGTAAGAAAATACACAAATAAAAGAGTGGCTTTAGGCTAGTGTCTAAAAACCACAGTGGGGCCACAGCCTCTCTCTCTCTCTCTCACACACACACACACACACACACACACACACACACACACACACACACACACACACACACA
>JAOPUC010000011.1:38862222-38874423 GCA_027564185.1 Cephalocassis borneensis
GCCACGGGGCTCGAACCCAGGACCTTCTTGCTGTGAGGCGACAGCGCTAACCACTACACCACCGTGCCGCCCTGATATATATATTTACATCAGAAAAACCCTATCATCATTTTGACGGGGTGTGTACACTTTTTATATTCGCTGTATTGCGCAAGGTGACCCACTTTGGATCGTTCCTTCTGGACTACACGGGGCCGGAGTGAACTACGCCATTGCTGACGGTCTCGTTTGGACTTCAAGTCCGTTTAAACCGGTCTGATCATTCTCATCTGATCTCCAGAGACTCGAAAGACTGTTATGTGTGAAAATTCCAAGAGATCAGCAGTTTCTGAAATACCCAAAGCAGCCTGAGGACCATTCTGATTTTTGATGAGAACATTAACTGAAGATGTTGACCCGCACCTACATTTTATGAATTTTTTTCCGCTACCACATGGCTGATTGGATAACTGCACGGATGACCAGTGGTTGGTGGGTGGGTTTTATCCCTGTTAACTCTTACACCAGTTTCACGGCTTAGATATTGGGATTCAGCAGCTTTTTATACTTTCCATCCTGCGTAAAGTGTACCGTGGCAGTAGTACAGTCCTTGGTCTGGAGGGAAATGTGTGATCTGGCAACCCTGCTCGTCTCCTTGTTTTCCTTGTGCACAATGCAAAGCGTTAGGAGATACAGCAGTGTGAGCAAGAGGGAGGGTCTATGGGAGGGACCAACAGCCAAAGGGAGGGAGCAAGGAGGAGGAGGAGGAGGAAGAGGAGGAGGGCGGCGGATGCTCTGCTTTCTCCAGTCTCGCTCTCCGGGTCTTTGTCTCACACTCTTTGTTAGCCATGCCTAGCCTGCTGGTGCTGTCAGGGATCATGGAGAAAAATGGGGGCTACGGCTCGGAACTGGCCGCCTCCGGCTTTGGAACCGAGAGCCTCCTGGCGCCGCCGGATGAGGAGGAAGAGGAGTCGCGGGCGCTGCGGGTTGCGCTGGGCCAGCTCTCCTTGCTCGGGCTCGGGGAAAGCGAGGAGGGCGCCGGAGTTCAGGAGCGCAGCAGCAGCTGCAGCAACAACAACAACAACCACCACCACCACGGCCACGGCCACGCCAACAGCGTCGGAGGAGGAGGTGGTGGAGGTGGTGGAGGTAATGCTGGAGAAGCCGGGATCTTACAAGGCAAGAGCAAGTTGTGCGCGCTGTACGAGGGCTCCGGGTCCGAGACCAAAGCGCGCGGCTGCAACATCACCGAGTGTGTGCCCGTGCCCAGCTCGGAACATGTGGCGGAAATAGTGGGCAGGCAAGGTACGGTAAAGACTGTTTACCACTGTTTCAACTTGTTGAGACAAACTCACACCTTGTCTCTCAGGGTGATTGATTTTATTGTATTTTTTCCATTGATGTTTTGAAAATATCCCAAGCTATACATCCTGAGCTTGTTTTTGTAGGAAAGAGTGGGAGTGGGAGTGGTGCTCCTGTTTGGTTATTCAGCTCACATTGTGGCCATTCAGCAACAATTTACAGTGCATGGGAAACAAATCATGTGCAGAATGATACATTTCCGACAATTTGTTGCAAGGGAAATAAAAAAATAACCAGCAAGGGGCGTTAAACCTCGTGGTCGCGTTGTTTCCAGCTCCGCGCCATCAGTGCTCGTGTGCAGACGCGCTTCCTTTGTCGTCTGAGCGCCAGGGACGAGAAGGAAAAAAAGAAGAAAAAAAAAACAATTCATAGCTACAAAACGGCGGGTAAAAAAAAAATCTTTATGATCCTGGGGGTTGATTTGCATCTCGGGTCAATGAGTGTTTTTTGTCCTTTTTGGGTTACCTTGAGAATGAATATGAATGCAGTCTGTAGTTGCGTCTTTAGTGTCGTTGATTTCAAACTTGCTCGAGAGAGAGAGAAGGAGAGAGAGAGAGAGAGAGAGAGAGGACGCGGCTGTCAAGACAAAAGGCGCGAAAGTGACAGTGCGACAACGCAAGGTGGTGGTGTGGAACTGAAATCGGGCTATTCATGAAGCTCAGGACGCAGGGAAACCTGTCTGAATGGCGGTTAAAAGTGAAAGGAGATCCTGCTCTATGACGTTATGCTATTGTTGGGCCAACAACATGCAAGTTGAAGCTGGGAGACTGAGCCCTGTTGGAGTGGTGGGGCTTTATTTTATTGTGTCTGGTGTCTTCACATCATTCAGGGGTTTGGAGAAGAAGAAGAAAAACACACACACACACACACACACACGCTCCTTGGGGTGAGGTATCGCAGCTTTGTTCGGCGTTTACTTAGTGTTTCTTTGGAGCTAAAGAGATGAAGAAGACGACTGAGCTCAGAGTCATCGCTCACAGTAGGAGGGTCACGCCCAGGCAGTCGATACAACATCCCATCCATCCATCCATGCTTCCAGGGGTCATGAATGGTGCTCAGGCTGAATGCGAAATGAAGTCTGTTGTGCATGTGGGCTCCGATTTCATCCCGTCTCCGACATGCTGCTTTTGATGCTTGATATGAAATGTGCCCTTGAATTTGGAACGGAGAGCAGGAGGAGTGGCATGGGGCAGGGCCTTGCCATGCCATGCCAGTCCAAGTGAAGTGCAGCACCAGGCCGGGTATCGTCTGCACTCTAAAGTGCTGATTAGGGTTTTTTTTTTTAGGAACAGCTTCTTTTGAGTTGGTGCTTTAATAGTAAAACGTTTCAGTCAGAGCACAGCTAGAGATGGGATTTGTCTGTGCTGTTTTTTTCCACACTGGAGGAAATGGTAACAATGGTTTATTGTATTTATACCACTGACTTGTCTGCTTCAACTGGAAAGGGGGCGGGTGTAAAATTCAGAAACCACAAGCAGTATGAATGTGCTGCTGCTTCTTCGTCTTTTTCTGTGCACGTTTACATACACGTTGATTATCAGTACGAACACCCATGAAATATCATGACTTGAGCTTGATTGATGGATAGATGAGGAACGTGGTCACCGATTGCCTTTCTGCCATCACTCATTGTTCAGGCTGAGCAGAGCGCTTGGAGTCTGAATGGTCGTAGTAAGCGCACTCCATTCACCTGCAGCGCCTGCCAAGTCTGCTCAGGAGGGCTGTACTCGCGCACCATGCTGTCGCTGAATACACACTCCAGCCAGGTTGTGGTTTTTTTTTTTTTTTTGTGGCTGCTGTACACACCGAGCCCCGAGCCAGATCCACACCAGGCCTCTCGGCCAGCAACACAACAGCGGCCTTTGCTGTAGTAGATCAGAAACCATGTCTATCCTGGAATAAAATAAAATTCTCTTCCACAATATTCATATATTGTTATATTTGTAGACAAATTGAATGATGAATTTCTATTTGAGCTCACGTGTTTCAGTAGATGTTACTTGACATGCACGGTACATATCCCTTGTTTTGTGCTCTCGCTTGAATTGACCTTCTCATGATTGCCATAATCAGCATATCATAAACAGATAAAGTAGACCCTCATGGAGAAGACAGGTGAGTATTTTTGTCTGATGTAAATCTGGAGTGTTTGTATGACTGTCATTACTGAAATCACGCCCCCCCACAGCGTTGCTTATTATTCCTGCAAAAACATCATCTAAAATTTACATATTTTTGTGTTTAATTAGTTAGTTAAACACACTGAGTATTTTTCAGACAATACCAAGTAGCTTCAAGGCCCTGTTTGGTTCGTCACAGCAGGAGAATTATACAAATGATTCTCATAATTATTATAGACATAGTAATATTTCTATTGACAATTTGGCAAAATAAAATCTTACTAACACCTGGGAAAGAAACAGTTGGGAGGGGGTCACCAAATTGCAGATCTACAGGATGTATTGGACAACATGCTGATGTATGAATTTCCTCAATGTTCAGCTTGACATCATTGAGGACTTTGAGGGTTTCCTCAAAGGTTCCTCAGATGTGGATTGGTTTCAAGGTGACCTTTTAAAACCTCGAATTAACAGATTATGTTGTGAAAATTTGGTTTTTTTTTTTTTTAAACGCAACATTAATATAACATTCAGGTATCTAAATTTTACGTAAGACATTGAACAATTCCTCATCATCGTATTATTGCGATACAGGACACTTTCTCGTAAGGCAGTTTGTTAGTATCGGGTGCTTTGTGTACTGTAATTGCAACAAAATGAGATTTTTAAAAAATATTTCAATGTTAATGAAATATGACTTATTTTTGTGCCTTATATTAGTAAATCTGTGTTTTAACTTACTTAAACATTTAAAATATCTTGATAAATCGTAAGTGTAGTTACATACCTAATTTATGCTAATGAAGAGATACTGAGTCCTTAATAAATACATTAACAACATGGACACCTATTGTTAACCATTTTACTGATCGTCACTCATGCTACTCCGTTCACTTCGCAGGTTGTAAAATCAAAGCCTTGAGGGCCAAAACTAACACCTACATCAAGACCCCGGTCCGAGGCGAAGAGCCCGTCTTTCTCATTACTGGTCGTAAAGAAGACGTGGCTTTAGCTAGACGTGAGATCATCTCGGCAGCTGAGCACTTCTCCATGTTGCGTGCATCCCGGAACAAGCTGGGCGTGTCATTTAATGGTTCTCCGCCCGCCCTGCTGCCAGGCCAGACCACGATCCAGGTGCGCGTGCCTTACCGTGTGGTAGGTCTGGTGGTGGGCCCTAAAGGCTCCACTATCAAGCGCATCCAACAGCAGACGTGCACGTATATCGTGACTCCGAGCCGTGATCGTGACCCTGTCTTCGAGATCACCGGTTCGCCAGGCAATGCAGAGCGAGCGCGGGAGGAGATCGAGGCGCATATCGCTTCACGCACTGGCACCCTGCACGACCATAACAACGAGAACGACTGCCTGGCCACTGAGAACAGCACCAACGGTGGACCGGAGAGTCGCCTTCAGCATGCCTGGGGGCTCCAAGGTGGTCAACGTAAGCCACTTGCTAGCAGTTACCGCCAGAATTTCTCTGACACCGTGCTGGGAGGTACCGGAAGTGGAAGCGTTGGAGTTGGTATGGGCATTTACGGCAAATCCGACTTCTCGACCCCGACCAACGGAGACAAGCCGTGCTCCTACTTCGGTTCTGAAGGTTCCCAGAGCTGGGGTGACCCTGATTATCCCAAACAGGTAGCTTACTATGTCCAACAGCGCTCCAAGAGCTTCGGAGGCCTGCCCTTGCCCTTGACCAGACTGTCTCCGGGTCTTCCGGAACCTTCTGGAACCAGCAGTGCCGGATCCGCTGGCATAGGGTCAGCTCATGCCCAGGCTCGGCGTGCCCACAGCGAGCCCACCTCGACCCGGGACTGCATGACCTGCTTCGAGAGCAAAGTGACAGCCGCTCTGGTGCCCTGCGGCCACAACCTCTTCTGCATGGAATGCGCCATCCGCATCTGTGAGCTCAGCCATCCCGAATGCCCCGTCTGCCACACGCTCGTCACCCAGGCCATCCGGATCTTCTCTTAAAAAGGTTTTTTTGTTTGTTTGGGTTTTTTTTCCTTTTCTTGGTGCATTGGTTTCAACTAGACATTTTGACCTACCTTTTTTTTTTAATTAGTTTAGCATTTGTTTGGTCAGTATTGGTCAATATGCCCCATGTACGTCTTGCTTTTTTTCAGAAAATGAAAAAAAATCAAAACGAGCAGATATTTTAGAAGACACTGCTTGCTTTACTAAAAAAAGAGTAAGAGGTATTTTCAGATTTTTTCTTTTATATATATATATCTATATATAAATATACCCACACATATATGCATATATATATTTTATAAAAGTTTTGTTAAAATGGGGAAAATTTTAACTCTTAATGTTCTTTTTTTGCTGTTAATTTATTTTCAATTTTTTTACTGCTGCTGTTTTTCCACATGAATTGCAATGTGGGTCGAAACAGAAATGTGAATGTTTTACACATTTTGTTTTATTTTGGACGTTATAACCATTATTATGATTATTATAATATAGATATAATTATTATTAAAAAATGTTAATTTTGATTAATAATGATTGGAAAGAATATAGTTTTACATCCCAGCATTTGTCTGTAAATAGACAAATATGCTTTTTAAAGGCAAAGCAGATAATGACTGAATCTAAAGTCCATCATTGCACCTTAAAACTGATCGCTTGATTGTCACTGAAAACAACAAACAACAACATTTTATGTATTTGTTTAATCCTGCTTTGTGAAGATGCGGATTTGGAACACACACACACACACACACAGGATATTGTGCATTCAAACACTTACTTCAATAGCAAACTAAACAACTCGACAGTAACTAACTGAAGGATGGTTTTGATTTTGTCTTTACTGGTTTTGATGGTGATTGAGGGATTTGAGGTTTTGTGATAAGAGGAGAAAAATGTGTTCTTGCTTTATACCTCTCGTATTTTAAAACTGAAAAGGATGTCCTAGTATTGAGCTATTAACTGACTAAGCAGCTCAAACGTTCTTGAACTTCCAAAAGGAGGTGTTCTCCATTTTAATTTCATTCACATTTTTCTCTTCAGCATATTGGCCTCCTCACATCACCACCACGTTTAACTTCTCAGCGAGCAGTTTTCGATCATGGCTAAACGAAACACGAAGAGAAGGTGCTCGCTAATCTGAGCTTGAATAGACCCTCCACAAAAGGAAGAGAGAGTGTCTTGGAGCTATAGTAGAAAAATTATGCGGTTCCCCCGGTCCCCACGTTTGCGAAGTGCCTGCTGCCTCTCCGTCCTTTTATCGAAGCCGTTCGTGAGCAGGTGTTTCATATTGTGACCAGAGCTTCTTTTTTTTTTTTAGGGAGTGGAGTGTCCTGATCCCACTTGCTGCTTAACCGTCCCCTTCCTAGGCTATAATGACCACAACTGCTCAGCTAAAGCAGGCGTATTGTTTTAACGCAGTGGTGGGATGTTCCCCCAGAGCGCATTCTCACCCAATGAGGAGCTGGGAATTAGTCATGTGACACAGACCAGGTGCAAGCAACTTGGGGAAAGTCCGTTTTGCCATGGACGCTCCAAAACCCCACGCTGCCCTTACTCCCCCCTACCAACCTCACAGAAAAGCTTGACTAGGTGCAGCTGGGGCCCCTCCCTTCATCCCTCCAACACTCACTCACTCACCCTCCCTCCTCCTTCTGCTCTCCTGCTCCTCGGAGCTTTAGTATTCCCACCGAGGAAATGGGGCCTCCTTTGTCCTGACGAAGAGGGAAAAAAATCCCAAGTGCAGATTTTATTTCAGAGAGAGAGAAAGAAAGAGTGCACATGATGGCAGGCTTTCTATATAGCAAACAGTTATTTGTTCCATTTCTGAAGGTTGCACTCAACCCAAAACTTGTTTTTGTTTACAATAAAATGTGGACGTGCTCATTTTATTGGCCCCAAAAGTAAAATTACAGGCAGATGGTAATTGTTCTTGCTAGTGATTTTGCTCGGACTCAAAAGTTCAGTCCCTCCCCGAAAGAAATCGGCAGATCTGACGTGTCCGAGAGGGAGTGCAAGTCGATCGAAGTTGCCATGGAGGTTTTTTTTTTTTTTTGTGCTTCACCATGTGCATGACCATCCTGGTCCAACCGCCCCGATTCACCAAACCCCCACCATCCCCACTCCTCACCCCCTAAACCCCAAGCCAACGGCCACAGGCAGCCAATGGGAGCAAGACATCCAAGTCCAAAATGAAATCAGACAATTGAAATTGACAGGAGAGCTGGGTGGAGACGCCCCATTTAGTGGCTGCTAGAGCTGAATCAAATTACACACCCACCCGAGTCCTGCATATCAACCTCGCGGATTTTGGCTGAGGGGATTAGAGTGTTTTGCAGGATAGGGAAAGTCTCCATTTTTTGGATTTTTCCCCCTTCAAGAGGGCTTCTGCATAAGAAAGAAAGAAAGAAAAAGAAGCACTGAGAAATGTAGTCCATCTGAAATGGGTCAGTTTTGTCCCTTTGGAGACTTCATGCACCACTGCTGGTTGGGTGTCGGGGTAAGCTCACGACCGCTAAACAATAGCGTTAGTCGTCCATTAGACATCCCTGAAAAAGATATTTTATTGAAATGAGAGGGAACTTGGTACAGTCTGATCATTTCACCAAACAAATTTTAGTTTGTTTAAAGCATTTAGACTCTAACTGCAAAGCATGAACGTTTTTAATCTGATTTACAGTGCTGCACGGGCATTCTGATTCACAAGGGAGAAGTTTTACTGTACACACTCATGTCTGGATAAGAGAGAAGCACCTTATATCAAAAGCGAGCAGCGTATCTCTGAAACCAAACAGCTGGAAAGCATCGTACACAACTTCTAACAACTTTATTCTGATTTGTTGTCGTTTCAACTATTCTTTTACTTTGCACTGGGAGAAAATGAAGGACTAAACAAACCTCTGAACGCAATCTGGTTGACGCAGTTTTTTTTTTTTTCACCTCAAACAGTACCTACGCTTCTCTTAAAACAAAGCGCTAAGCATGAAAGTTAACTCTTTCATGATCAGAATGAATCGTACTTATACAGGATAAACAATGGCCTATGTGGAGGAAAGTATATATGCAGGACATGTCTTTTTCTTGTCAAAGCCAAAACTGATAAAATTATGCAAATCACATTCAGTGGCTTGGGTTTGTTTTTGTTTTGTTTTTTTAAGAAAACTGTACCCGTGTTGATATTTAAATTTTTAAAAAGAGAGAGAGGGAGAGAAAAGTGTATTCCTGACTCCTCACATTCTTCAGGTGAGGGAATACATCCTAGCAATAACTGTTTGTTTTAATGACAAATACAACAATGCGTAGCTTTCAAAGTTGTACAGAACTGCATATAGGCATTGCTTATTAGGTGTACGAAAAAAAACGACAAATACAACACTTTCTTAAAAGCTTGCACATTGTCCGATATTCAGAAACACACCATTCCAGACATGAGCATTGATCCTGCGTCGTTTCTCTGACCCACAATAACTCATCATTAGCTGATTTTAGTGCTTACGAATGAAACGCGTGTTCACAGAGTAAGTTTCGGAACGGGACGAATTTCAGCAATCCCGTACGGTTTTTTTCCCAGCAAAATCACTGCAAAGAGCCAGGTACATTTTTAAACAGAGTAGCATTTATTTGCTATTAAAAAATTTGTATTTACTCAAATATATTCGGAGATAGCTATATCATTAAAATAATAAAAAAAAATGTGACTACCATAGGCATATCGTGAGAATATATTTCAGTATTTAAGCCAATTATGAAACTATTTTAAAAAAAAAGTTCTAAACTTTTTTGTTGGACAGTTTGTTTATATTATTAAGAGTGGGACGAGTTCTAATCCCGATAGAAGGATGAAGATTGAGTGTTTATGGTAGCCAAAGAATTGAAATAAGATTGAAAAGGAAAAAAAAAAAAGAATTTTAAAAAGTGAAAGTTAATATAGCACTAAAAAATAAAGTAGAGGAGAAAGCCTGTGGAAAACAGTGGCAGTTCAAAAAACAAGATTTAATAATTAATAATAATAATAATAATTACAATCCAAGTGATGTTGATAAGATTGAGATGCCACAGCGAATCAAAATCATTGTATTAAATATGTGAAAACACGACAGGGCTACGGAGTCGATCTGTTTATTTGGAACTGAAGAGAGGAAGGAAGGAAGGATTTTTTTGTTTCAGTGCCAATGCGTTGTATTTTGTGAAGGTAACGTTTAAGAAACTTTAGTTTTGGAGTAAGTACATAGTGGTAACGTGGTTTAATAATAATAATAATCCTTTTTAGATCCATATTGGTTATGCATGCTGATTTATTACAGAGCATTTACCTTTTTATTATCAGTTCAGATCTGTGGATATAATAGAGCTACGTGTTATACAGAGAGCTTTAGTAATGACTTCATCTAGTGTTTGAAATAATGATGTATTAAGATTTTTCCCCCCCTGAACTTTTATCTATCAACCTATCTATCTATCTATCTATTATAGTATCTAATGCACAATTACATGGCAGTCACAATATTTCCATTATTTTTTTTTTAAACTTTGCATAGCGTTCATATTGACATCTATGGAATTTTAATAATAGAACTAGAAGAAAAAAAATCACTGACATAAATCCAGTTAGCAGGACTGCAGGCATTTATCTAGAAAACAGCAGCGAAGACACTAAATGCACTAAAGCAATTCTAATGCCTTTATAGACAGGACAGTGCATTTGAATGTATAAATAAATAAACAAACCAACCAACCAGACCACTCCATCTGTGTATAATTTGCCTTTCGGACCGTCAGACAAAGACAAATGCTTTACGTTTTTGATGCCATGGTTTGGGAAAGTCGTCGCTCCGCCGTATCTGTTCAAATTCTCCCAAAACAAAGCAAGTAAGGGGGAAAAGTCTTATCTTAACATTTTTTCTTAAGATTCTATTTTGCTAACATGGGTTATTATTTCATACAAAGAGGGAGAGGTCAGTATCTGGATGTTATTTATGAATATCTTAAAATGAAGCAAACATATTTATAAGTAACTTCGAGACATTTTGTTTTTTAATTAATAAAAAAGTAAAAAGTTAATATATTTCTAAAAAAAAAAAGCACGATGTTGATTTCTACTAAAATTAAGATTATAGAATTTTTTTATTTATAAATAAAAAAAGTTAGATAAATCCTTCATACCTCTGACGGTGTAAAACGAGGCGGGTGGTAGGGGCTTTTAAAGGATTATATTTTAACTTCAGATTTTCAAGCATTAACGATGGAATAAGTTCAGGAAAAAAAAATAAGAAAATATTTTTTAGGATTAGGAGGTATTTTAGTCTCAAGTTTGTGCCTCAAATCACATTTTAGCACTGCATCAACACTTGGCACACGTGTTGTTTGCCTGCTGTTCTTTAACTAACCCCATACTGCTGACTGAACACAATCCTTTACTCCCTCATTTCTGGTTTCAATACTGTATAGAATTTGTTTTACCTTTTTTTAAGATTTAATTTCTTTCTACTTTTGCTTTAAAAAACGCTTCACCTGTATTGACTGCAGTGAAGTGAAGTGAAGTGAAGTGAAAGGGCGTCACAGAGGTGTGTGGAATGGAGAAGCAGGTGGATATTGTGCATATATACACACATTTTTGAGCATATATCTACTACATTCTAGAAAATTTCTACACAAAAAGCCAAAATAGTGTACTCTTAAGTGTTTTGAACATTACGTTACATATCCACTACCCCACCGTTTCCGCTTCTATAGCTTCGTGTAATGTAGTAGATCTATGCTGGTAAAATGCAGTAAAAACACAGAACACACTCATATATTCGACAACACCGTAGTTTTTTGCATGCATCTTGTATCATCACCAGGCTGGAAAAATGGTACTACAAATGTTTTGTTGCATACAAGTGAAGGCTTTCTGTACACACTACTACACTAAAGGGCTGATGAATACTTGGTTGTTTTTTTTTCCTCGCTTGTAGATTTATCATCACTCACAGGAAATCCTATAACGGTGGCTTATGTTGAAGGATAGCCTCAGCTCTTACATGGTGAAATTGTAACGCAACTGTTCTGACTTCATAATGGCAAAGCTAATTGTGTAGCGTGGTTTGATTTGTTTCAGTATGATGGTGACACAAAAAGGGTGGGGTAGGGTGGGGCAGGGCAGGGCAGGGTTTTAAGGGGTGATCATGTTCTTTTGGGCTTGCTTTGGATAGGTAACGCCGCTCCAACAGTCTGTCTTTAGTAGTTTTCAGAATCTTCTGACTCAGTAGGGAAAAAAAATTAAAAAAAAAAGGAAAAAAAAAAAGTAAGAAAGAAAGAAAAAGGTGTTTCATATAAACTCATGTAGTGGTCTTAGTGCATTAGTTTTGGACCGGCATCTCCTGCTCTAAGTGTTTAGGTTCTTGTTGGTGAGTGAGAAAAGGTTCGCCATAACATAGGGATCGTTTTTGGCTAGCCAATACTTCAAAACCTTGGTTCTTTTTCCCCCTTTTATTTTTTTTTCTTCTTCAAAACCTTTGATCATTCATGTGGTGCCCACACGAGGCATATGATTTTGCAGGTTTATTTCTTAGCACATGTTCTCTGTGAGTTCTTTTTTTTAAATATTTGACCAATGTATGTATGTATGTATGTATGTATGTATGTATGTATGTATGCCATACTAGGGTTTTTTTTTTTGTTATTTTATTACTTTCCAAACATGTATTGTAAATGTTTCTAATAAAAATCAATTTAATAATCTTAATGCTGGTGTTGGATTTATAGAAATTTTCAACAGGTTTCA
>JAOPUC010000011.1:39996442-40007544 GCA_027564185.1 Cephalocassis borneensis
ATCTTCATTGAAAAGAACAGTGCTTTTCTTTCAAAAATAACGACATTTCAAAGTGACCCCAAACTTTTGAACGGTAGTGTATGTTGTTTATCAACGTATATACAGTATACCATATTTTTCTTTATTTTAATTTAATTTTCCCTTAATTTTGTCACTTGATTTTACGGACCACAACGGAAATAAGTGTCTTCACTTTCTTGTGTCATCCATGTATTTTTAATGCATTTACATTGTTTGTATGTATTTACATTGATTGATTTTATTTAGTAAATTCAATCAGTCAATCAATCAATCAATCAATCAATCAATCAATCAGTGCTGTGACTCGATAATGTAGAAGTCATAAAATATAAATTTATAACAAAGTTTGTATGAAAATAAGAAAAATGGGGGCTAAGACTTTTGCACAGGGCTGTATGTCACAGATTTGGTAGTAGAGGCAGATGATGCAAGTGCAGAAAATTTATTGAAAAAGATAAAACCATAAGAATAAAAACAGTGAAAACAAGAACCATTATCATGACGTATTGGATATGACGCAAGAGACATTCAGACTATAAGCAATAATGAGTCGGTCACATGACAACAAACAACAACGACAACAAAAGCTTGATGGTGAGATGCTGAAAAACTAGAACTTAAATAGTGATGCGAATAAGGCATAACGAGACACAGGTGAGAGTGAGTCGTGAGGTGTGTGACACGCTGGGGCTGATGGGTAATATAGTTCTGCACCATTTGGCTCTACCATGACAACATCACACTTCTGAGTCAGAATGCCAATTCAGCATCACTTTCAGCCCAGTGTACGATTTCAAACACCATGAGACGGATAAAAAGGGATCTGATCTTTCAGATTAGATTAGCCTGAGATGCTCAGTAAGTCTCAGATCTTTGAAACAGAGTTGAACGAGGGCACATTGTTAGCGATTTTGAATGTGTTTGAGCTCAGCGTCAGATGTTCAGCACTCGTGGAGAATCCAAATGATGACATTTCCTCTCCGGTGCATTTCCCTTCTGCCAAATACCTGACAATAGCAGCATGATGCAGATTCTCCAATGGCACACGGATAGATAAGAAGCCGTCAGAGTCAAGGTTTTGTGTATTACCGCACAGACTGTGGATTGCTCCTGATGAACAGATAGAGTATTGTGGCCCGCCTTGCTGTCTCCCTGACCATGCAGATGATTTCACTGTTCTGTGAAGATGGTGATGAAAACACTGCAGCATACATACTGATGACACGCTACCTCTTTAACTCCAGACTTCAGCGACAAGCCTGTGTGCCAGCGCTACCTGGTCCAGCTATAATCAACCGTAAAGCGTATCTGGAACAAATCCCACATCCCAGTGAAGATTGACCACGCCCTCATCTTCATTCAGCTACAGTTTCAGCTTCACCTCTGACTGTTACCAAGTGCTGATACTGGAGACTCCTTCCATAAATGATACATAAACATCTTTCCTTACACAAAATGCCAAATCATTACACAATTTTTTAATCTCTTTATGTGAAGCATCCGCCATACTAGTCCCAGTGAATGAGCTGTTACTATAGAAACGATAACGTATTCGAATATATATCAATATAAACCTGTGATTTGCAGCAGGACACCTGTCCGAGCTGCTGGTAAAGAAAATTAATCAACCCTGGAGCTAGTTCTCAGTCCCGGTGGATGTGAGAGACAGAAGTGCTGACCTGCTGAAGCGTCTCCACGATGCGCCGCTTTGATTTGCGAGACTCTGAGCCCACCGGTCGTCTGTGGCACGGCAGTGACAGCGGGCTGAGGACCAAAAGACACACATGACAAAAGCTTTCTCAGTCACCTTCTCTTTATGAATAAGCTGCAAAAAGTGCAGGAATGAAAGTGGTCAAGCAAAAGTTGACACTCCTTTGAATTTTGAATGGAAAAAAAGGAAACCGTACCTCTCTTTTACAATAAATAAATAAATAAATAAATTCTATTCACATTCACTGGATATGAGCTATTGCACGCTCTGATTGGCTACTCTACGACTAGGATATCCGCTCATATACTGTGAGTAGAGAAAAACAAAAAGGCGGCGTGTGTTGCTGAACCAACCGAGGATGAAATAAAAACTCTCCTCAAAAACAAAACGCCCAAAAATTGTGATCATGTATTTAAAAGAAACAGAAATAGCTAAAAGAATATTGTTCCTCCCCATATCTCCTGTTCCACACTCCAGCCCACTGGCCAACTGCCAAAAAACCCTAAAGAAGAAGAAGAGACCACAAAAAATAAAAAAACAAACAAAATATGGAATAAAAGTATTTGATGGTAAGAACGTATCCTTTTTTTCAATTATTATTATTATTATTATTATTATTATTATTATTATTATCGCATTTTTCACAAATTGCCAGTTTGTTTACATTCTAAGCGGAAATAATTTTGTCGGATGTTTTGTATAAAGTTTTTATTTATCGAATTTGCAAAAAATAAAATAAAAATGTTCCGTTTCTCAAAATCCAGTGAATGTGGACAGAATAAAACAGATACTCCACTCAATCTCGTCATACACGGATGATAGACAACTCGGTGCTACTCAACTACAACACTGATATATACACATATATATATATCAGTGTTGTAGTCGAGTCACTAAACCTCGAGTCCGAGTCCAGTCTCAAGTCTCCAGTGTTCAACTCTGAGTCATTTAAAAAAATTTTCAAGTCGAATTCAAGTCCAAGACTCCAACTGCACCATGTGACGGTGTCTGTTTCAGCACCATTAACATTAGTTTGTTCCTGAACATGGCGTACGAACAGGTGAATGTGCTTCTCTTTATCAGGGAGTGTGAAGTATTCTGTCAGAGATGATTGGGAGACAGATAGAAGTGCAGAAGGTGTGTTTATTAATACAAGTGAAGACGGTAAACAATCCAGAACGGCAGGCAAAATCATAAAACGGTGAAACAGGCAATAGGTCGAGCGAGACACAAACAGGTTATCGCAGACTCGGCAGGATCAAAGACGAGAAGCAGGAAATCAGGAACCCAAACAAGGAAATAAGACTTGGTAACATGCCAGCAACGCAACTCAATACTTCGCAAAGTAAGTGTGTTTTCACTGTTTTTATATCAGCGTGCTGATTGCGCCTTAATCCTGTGCAGGTGTGAGTCGTTTACAGCGCGTGAGAGAGACTCCGCTTGGCGTGTGCGCTGCCCAGAGCGCACCCGCGAGTCAATCTGATGCATGCGTCAAGGCACGTAGGTGTGACACTCTTACACGAAATTAGTACAAAAATTAATGTAGATATAAATATCTTATGCCAAATGATTACAGCATGTTACAAAAAAATAAAGAAAAAATCAGAGTCCTCAGCTCCAATTTACGAGTCTGAATGCAGTTAATGCACGAGTCCAAGTCCGTTATTTGCACATTTTTGTTCATTTTTTACTGATAAAGTAAATAAAAAAGGAAGAACGGATATCTATTAATCCTGAACGCATGCGGCATCTTGTTCCGATAAAGTTCTTTGACTCGAGTTCTTTGTGCAAACTCGCACCGAGTCGTCTTTCAATCAAAACTGCACTGAATTTGAAAACTGAAAGTGCTTAAAATTGCAATTTTCAATTCAGACTGGTTTTGAAAATACACCACACTACTATAATTTAAATTTTGTATTTCTGACACCTGACGATTTAAATTTGAATCTAAAGTTGAATTTGAGTTCAACGTAGAGTTAAAATGTGGTAAAAAGAAAAAGGGGGAAGGGAGGGGGAGGGAGGGAAGAAAGGATGGGAAAGGAAATGGTGGCTCCTTTGAAGAATCTAAAATATGATTTTTGTTTATCACATAATTCCAGATGTGTTCCAGATGCTGTTTCAGAGTTTTGGTGTCTTCGGTATTATTCTGCAGTGGAGAGAATGGTCAAAATACAGTAAAACCTGTGAATGAGTAGGGGTGTATAAACTTTTGACTGGTACAGTGAATATACTACAAAATCATCGAGACTGTATGAATCACTTCAGGATTTAATTTGCGCTTTAAAAATCGACCTCTTGCCTTTGTTCATTACACAATCTTAAATTCGCTGTCTGTGCACGACTGTCTTTGTTTTGTTTTGTTGTACAGTCTTTGTGCTGGTATAATAAAAAAAACGTTAAAATGTGGTATGCAAATTTAGCTGGATGTAATACAGTGTGTGTGTGTGTGTGTGTGTGTGTGTGTGTGTGTGTGTGTGTGTGTGAGACAGAAGGCCAGCATGCCCTTTGCGCTGACCTTTTGCGGTGCGTGATGTTGATGGGCTGCTCGGTGATGAGGGGTGAGGAATCAGACGACAGCGGAGGCGGAGCTCGCACCTGAAGGCCAAAAAGACATTTCTTCTTCTTGATCTCTTTCCCCGAGACGAACCTTTAGGGTTAACGAGAGTTAAAATATTTACAGCACAGGTGCAACATGTTTGGAGTGTAAACTGCTTGTTGGACTGCGTGAATATTGTTTGTTCATGAAACTGCGTCTCACCTGTCCTTGTGGGAATTTAATGCATTGAGCAGGTTGTGGCAGCGATCTTGCTTCGGCGTATCTGACAACTAAAAACACAGAGAACTGTCACGTGGGCATCAGGGAACACAGACATGAAACAAAACACTGGCTTAAATCCACTTAAATTGATGAGATCATATATATAAAATCGTGACAGTTGAGTTATGACGTTTTGTAATAATCGACTTAATTGTCTCTAATGTGGAGTACGAGAAACAATCATGACAGTCATGACATAAAATCATGAAGATACAGATCAAGACCTTCAGTTAATGTTCACATCTAACATGAATGAGCAAAAAAATTGCAGTGATCTCAGTAACTTTGACCGTGGCATGGTTGTTGTTTGCACAGCATTAACAGAGAATGGTGCAAAAAACTAAAAACATCTGCTGTTGATGAGAGGTCAGAGGAGAATGGATAGACCTGTTCAGGCTTACAGGAAGGCTACAGTAACTCAAATTACCACTCTTTACATCCGCAGTGAACAGAAAAGTATCTCAACACATCAAAATTTGAAGCAAGTATTTTCTGATGTCAAGTTCGAGACCTTTTTATTGTCGTAATTTTAGAACAACACAGACACTTTTTTCAGGTACTAATATTCATATTTATTGCTGTCATTGTTGTGGTGCTAAGCAGCTCGTACACATTGTACTAAATCAGGCTTTACACGTTTATCCAGAACGTTCAAGTCATTTTCTTCTGGTAACCAGAATATCATGGTTCGAATTCTGTGGGAGCCAGTGGGAGCTGATCTCCCATACAGTACAGTGAGGACTGGCTCTCATGAAAGCAGTAAAATCTTATACAGTCATGTGAAAAAGAAAGTACACCCTCTTTCAAGTCTAGGTTCTAAGTGTTAGGACATAATAAAAAAAAAAATCATCTGATCCTTATCAGGTCCTAGATTCCACTGTGTCATTATTTATTTCACAAAAATTAAGTGAAAATGTAGAATCCATATGTGAAAAAGTTAGTACATCCCATGATTCAATAGCTTGTAGAACCACCTTTTGCAGCAATGAATGAATGAATGAATGAATGAATGAATGAACCCTTTATTGTCACTGTTACCAGTCAAATTGACCATCAACCTGTCCTTACAAAGGGGGAACAGGACAGGAAGACAGGGATAAAAGAAAAAGAAACACAATAGTAACATGAGGAAAGATGAACAACACACACCCCCACTATGCTCCTATCAGGAGTACAGTGTGGGAGCATTTAAAAACCTCCGCACAAGCACACAATAACACAAATACACTTTAAAACATGGGACTTGAGGGGAGCAGGAAAGGAGGGGGCAATCAGGGGTGGGGGGTAAGGGGGTGGGAGGGGAGGAGGTAGAAATAACCCAGCACAAGCAAGCAGCCGTCTGCTCCTGCAGCCATGTAAGCGGCACTGGTCACGCACCCGCTTGTCACGCTGGGGGTGAAAAACGGCGACCGCGGAAAATTGGGGAAGGAATGCGAGAGTGTCTCCCAGCAGTGACTTTGCATTTCTATTGCTGTTGGAGTTTCAAGATGTTTCACTGCTGCACACGCCGTGTATCCTAGGTGTAAATGTTTTGCCAAGATAAAATGCGTATTGTGTTCTACGATTCTGGAGATTTCCGAAGCAAATTAGCCACAATATCACGTGACCCCCCATGGGGTGTGTTTTTGACCTACTTTTAACCAAAACATGTCGGAATGGGCAAACATGGCGGACTCGGCTCTCCCGCCAGTTAAAAGCCAGCGGAAAAGGAAAGCCTGCCTAGTGAGTGCAACTGCAAGATAGAGCAAGGTTTGATGACGTGTCATTTTTCTGGACCGATAACTAAACCATTCTAGCTAGTGCTTAGCTATCAGTGTTAGAATACATGAGCTCGACTCTGTAGTATGGAGTTATACACCTAATGTTTTGATCTTCCAGAGAAAGAAATGATAACACATAAGCAGTAACAGAGAAAAGATATCTTCGTCTTTTGTTTCACGCAAATGTCAACCACAAATTACATCCCTGCGACTCAAAACTCTCCGAGGTCGATGCAGAGTCACGATGTTTTCCACACGTCGCCATCTTGGTGTGATGCAGTTCCATAGTTATGTTAATTAGTTAAAGCTCCTTGCGTTCGGCTGTTTCTGTAGGGACATCCTGTTTACCTCAAGAGGGAGGAGATTCGGTCCCAAAACAGAGAAAACGACCCTCAGGACATCAAAATGAGCACATCTTGTCCACATGATCTTGTTCTTGCGAGACATAGGAAAATGTCATGGACAATTAAAAAAAAAAATTAGAAAATTTCAAGTGACTTTGCAGTCAGCACCTTTTGAATTAAAAGTAAAGGGGTTTAAACGTAAATGCGTGCAAGAGTTAACATGACAAGACCAAATAAAATTGGCAGGTTTAAATCATGTGTGAGCAAAAATCGATCCCAGGAAAGACACATTAAATAAAAGAAAATATTGGCCATTTGTGCTGAGGATGAAATTCTTTGTGAAATGAGTGGCATAGTGGCCAATGGGATGTGTGATTATTAAAAGTGAATCACCAGCAGACACAATAAACTCACCAATTCCCTAGTTATAGATGTCAGTATGGTTCTGTGAACCCCTGATAATACTATGAGGAGGAGAATCTCATCGTAGAGTGGCATGTCACAGTAGGGGGTGGGCGTCCTGCTGATGGTCCACCACCTTGCGAGCAAGCCTCTGCTTAGACAAGGGAGCTGATTGTGTCTTTCCGCCCTGGCAGATGAACAGTTGGTATGAGAATTGGATGGCTGTCATCTGGTCTAAATAATAATTTAGGGTGTGGAATGGGTATAGCAAAAAATGCACCATGAACGGATCCTCATTAAAGGCTGCAAGGCCAAATGAGTGATTCACAACGTTGGGTGATATGACTTTGGGCAGAAATCCCAGATTCAACCACCAAGTCGCCCTAGAGTCATCTGGCCATCAGTGAATGTAAAGCAAGACTGTAGCTCTTTTGCTGGCATGAGGGCTCACCAAAAGGCAGTTTTAAAGACACCCATTTCAAGCCATTGGATTTATGCACAAGGGGGTAGTTCTATACCAGGCTCCAAGGGTACAATGGCAAGACTTAATTTAGCACTAGGTGTACAATTTCAGCACTTTCATAAAACAGTGTTGTCTGTATGCTTTTCTTACTATATTACCTCCCCAGCTGAGTTTTTAGACTGATGGTATTCTTAGTCCATGACCTCATAAACCAGTATCATGATGTATTTATTGATAATGACTTCAAAGCATTTACATAAGTCATGCTGGAAAAGAGAATCTGCCAAATGCCATAAATGTAACTAGAGACCTATGCAGGTCTGCACTCAACCTTTTATGTCAATGCCAGGATTCAAGCCATCCATTCCATCCGTTATCCATAACCGCTTATCCTGTGCAGGGTTGTGGACAAGCTGGAGCCTATCCCAGTTGACTATGGGCGAGAGGCAGGGTACACCCTGGACAAGTTGCCAGATCATCGCAGGATTCAAACTGATGTTGCAAAATCTGTTCCTTTCCTGGACAGCACCCTAGACCACTCGGCCATGGAGGATTATGTCACGAACTGAGGTTATGTAACTTGGCACTCACAGTCAGAATGCAGTAGCACCTCACTGCGACTGTGGAATCACCACCTGAGGCTGGCACGCCAATTACATTCTTAAACACGTTCAGACTTGGTTAAACATGCACATACAGGCAGGTGCCTCTTTGGGCTACAGCCAAAGGCTGAGCCAAAAAGGTTGTTCTCAAAGTTGATCTGTTGGAAGCAGGAAAAATGGGCAAGTGCAAAGATCTGAGCGATTCTGACAAGAGCCAAATTGTGATTGCTTGACAACTTGGTCAGAGTATCTCCAAAACAGCAGGTCTTGTGGGGTGTTCCTGGTATGCACTGGTTAGTACCTACCAAAAATGCTCCAAGGAAGAACAACCAGTGAACCGGCGACAGGGTCACGGACACCCAAGACTCCTTCATGCACGTGGGGAGTGAAGGCAAGTTCGTCTGGTCCAATCCCACAGAAAAGCTACTGTAGCACAAATTGCTGAAAAGGTTAATGCTGGCTATGATGGAAAGGTGTCAGAAGACAGTGTTTTTCATCTTGCAGCATATGGGGCTGCCTAGCCGCAAACCTGGCAGAGAGACCTTGCTGATGCCTATCCACTCCCAAAAGGGCTTACAGTAGGCACATGAGTATCAGAATTGGATCATGGAGCAATGGAAGAAGGCCTGGTTTGATGAATCACGTTTTCTTTTACATCATGTGGACAGCCGGGTGTGTGTGCATCGCTTACCTGGAGAATAGATGGCACCAGGATGCACTATGGGAAGAAGGCAAGCTGGTGGAGGTAGTGTGATGTTCTGGGCAATGTTCTGCTGGATAACCTTGGATCCTGGCCTTCCTGTGGATGTTACTTTGACACGTACTACCTACCTAAACATTGTTGCAGAACAGGTACACCCCTTCATGGTATCGGTATTCCCTAATGGCAGTGGCCTTTTTCAGCAGGATGGTGCGCCCTGACACACTGCAAAAACTGTTCAGGAACATGACAAAGAGCTCAAGGTGTTGACTCGGCCTCCGGATTCCCCAGCTCTCAGTCTAATTCAGCATCTGTGGGATGTGCTGGATAAATAAGTCCAATCCATGGAGGCCCCACCTCACAACTTACAGAACTTAAAGGATCTGCTGCTAATGTCTTAGTGCCAGATACCATGGCACACCTTCAGAGGTCTTAAGGACTCCCTGCCTCAGTGGGTCAGAGCTGTTTTGGGAGCACAAGGAGACCTGTACAATATTATGCAGGTGGCGTCAGTGTTCTGGCTGATCTGTGTATATGGTCAAGTCCCCATCTATGCTAAAGGTGTGTGTGTGTGTGTGTGTGGCTTGCACCTAGTGATTATCCAACCTCCAGCCAGACTCCACAGGTTGGTGCTAATGTTCCTTTTACTGAGATAAGGACATGGCTCTGTCTGTGAAATCTGGCCATCAGTGTAGACTGATATATCCCACTGGCATGAAAAATAACTTCCCTTCTCACACCCTGTAAGGTCGACAGGTTCCCTGACATACCAGCGATCCACGCAAAGTTCTGGAGAGCATAGCCACATGGCACTGCGATAAACTGGAAGGGAAAAAGTCAGGTTCATGTGTTTTTAGATGTTGAAGATATTCACAAGTAAAATGACACACTCACTGGCCACTTTAAGAGCAACATGTTCTTGATTCTAAGATTCTTGTTCTTGGCTACAGGAGTGGAACCCAATGTGGTCTTCTGCTGTTGCATGCTGAGATGCTTTTCTGCTCACCATGGTTGTAAAGAGTTGCTATGAGTTACTATATCCTTCTGGCAGCTCAAACCAATCTGGCCATTTTCCTCCGACCTCTCTTATCAACAAGGTGTTTCCACCCACAGAACTGTCACTCACTCAATGTTTTTTATTTTTCATGCCATTCTTTGTAAACTCTAGAGACTGTTGCGTGTGAAAACTCCAGGAGATCAGCAGTTTCTGAAATACTCAAACCAGTCCATCTGCCTCAAACCCACACCCATGCCACAGTGAAAGTCACACTCTGATATCACAATTTTCCCCATTCTGATGTTTGAAGTGAACATTAACTGAAGCTCTTGATTTGTATCTCCATGATTTTATGCATTGTGTTGCTGTCAAGGGATTGGCTGATTACAGAACTGCATAAAACAACAGGTGTGTGGGTGTTCTGAATAAAGTGGCCAGTGTGTGTTTCAGGCCTGTAACACATTTGAAAAAAGTTGGGATGGGGCAATTTAGGGCTAGTAATGAGGTAAAACAATTTGAAACAGGTCATGTTAAGAGGTGATTGTAATCTTGATTTGGTACGAAATTAATATCCAGGAAAGGCCTAGCCTTTGAAGAGCAAAGATGGGCCGAGGATCTCCAGTCTGCTAACAAATGTGTCAGAAAATAATTGAAATGTTTAAAAACAGTGTTTCTCAAAAGAAAGGTATGAAGGGATTTGGATTTTTCATCCTCTATGATGTATAATATCATTAAAAGATTCAAGGAATCTAGAGGAATGTCCAATCCCTCAGATGGCACAGCATCAAGAACTGTCATTCATCTAAAGCTGATATAACCACTTGGGCTCAGGATTACTTTGGCAAACCTTTGTCGAGCACTACAATACAGAATTACAATGTCTTGCAAAAGTATTCATCCCCCTTGGTGTTTGTCCTGTTTTATCGCATTAAAATCTGGAATTAAAATAGATTTTTGGGGGGATTAGCACCATTTGATTTACACAAAATGCCTACCACTTTAAAGGTGAAAATTGTTGTTTTATTGACACAAACAATAATTAAGATGAAAAAAAAAACAGAAATCTGGAGTGTACATAGGTATTCACCCTCCAAAGACAATACTTTGTACAACCACCTTTTGCTGCAATTGAAGCTTCAAGTCTCTTGGGGTATGTCTCTATTAGCTTAGCATATCTAGGCACTGGGATTTTTGCCCATTCCTCAAAGCAAAACTGCTCCAACTCCTTCAAGTTAGATGGGTTGTGTTGGTGTACAGCAATCTTCAAGTTATGCCACAGATTCT